>OX359283.1:24445835-24833335 GCA_947179155.2 Hedera helix
TCCGATTGTCCGTCCGTTTGAGGATGGTATGCAGAACTAAAACGTAGTTCAGTGCCCATAGCTTTTTGTAGACTGATCCAAAAGCGTGAAGTGAATCTAGGATCTCGATCAGAAACTATGGAAACTGGCATGCCATGCAATCTCACGATCTCATTTATGTACATACCGGCAAGACGTTCAAGTGAAAAGTTTTCTCGTATAGGCAAGAAATGAGCGGATTTGGTCAATCTATCTACGATGACCCAAATTGCATCTAAGCCTTGAGAAACTTTGGGAAGACCCGTCACGAAACCATATTGATGTGTTCCCACTTCCATTCAGGAACCTCAAGTGGTTGTAAAGGACCCTTAGGTACTTGATGCTCTGCCTTGACACGTTGACAAGTTAAGCACCTTGAGATAAACTCTGCAATCTCCCTTTTCATATTGTTCCACCAAAATGTATGTCGAAGATCTCGATACATCTTGGTACCTCCAGGGTGGATTGCAAATGGCGTGTTGTGTGCCTCCATCATGATTTTATGCTTTAATTCAGGATCGTTAGGAACACAGAGTCGAGAGTTGACTCGAAGTATTCCTTTCTCGTCGATTCTTGCTTCGGGAATGGTACCTTCTTGTACTTTCTTTATCATGTTTATCAGTTCCGGATCGGTAGCTTGAGCAGCTTTAATTTTATCGATTAAAGCTGGTTCTACTTGCACGTGAGCAATCTTCGAGTGGGTCCCTGGTGTCTTTAGCTCCATCTCCATCTTTTGCAAGTCGTACAAAATACGCTTTTGTGTTGTCAGCAGTGCACTTGTACTCGCATAAGATTTTCTGCTCAAAGCGTCAGCTACAACGTTCGCCTTTCCCGGGTGATACTGGATTGTGTGATCATAATCCTTCAACAGCTCAAGCCAACGTCGTTGTCGCATGTTGAGTTCCTTCTGGGTGAAGAAATACTTGAGACTTTTATGATCCGTATAGATATCCACTTTCTCTCCGTACAAGTAGTGTCTCCAGATCTTCAACGCGAAAACGACTGCTGCCAACTCTAGATCATGAGTAGGGTAATTTTTCTCATAATCTTTGAGTTGTCGAGAGGCATAGGCTATAACCTTTCCATGTTGCATAAGGACACAACCTAGACCTTTGCCTGAAGCATCGCTGTATATGACAAATTCTCCCGATCCTGATGGAATGGTCAGAACAGGAGCTGAAACAAGTCTCCTCTTAAGCTCTTGAAAACTTTTCTCGCATTGCTCGCTCCATATGAATTTTGTGCTTTTCCGAGTAAGCTGAGTTAATGGAGTGGCGATTCGAGAAAATCCTTCTACGAATCTCCGATAATAACCAGCTAGGCCCAGAAAACTTCGGACTTCGGTTACTGTCTTGGGTTGTTCCCAATTTAGTACCGTTTCAATCTTCGCAGGATCGACTGATATTCCTTGACTAGAAATCACATGCCCAAGAAACGTGACCTCCTCAAGCCAGAACTCACATTTCTTCAACTTGGCATATAATTTGTTCTCACGGAGCTTCTGGAGTATCAATCTCAGGTGTTGTTCATGATCCTCACGACTTTTGGAGTATATGAGGATGTCATCAATAAAGACAACCACAAAATGATCCAAATATTCCTTGAATATTCGGTTCATCATGTCCATGAAAGCTGCAGGAGCATTGGTTAGTCCAAAAGGCATGACTAAAAACTCATAATGCCCATAACGAGTTCTGAAAGCAGTCTTTGGAATGTCCTCAGCTTTAACCTTTAACTGATGATATCCAGAACGGAGATCAATCTTTGAGAAATGTTGAGCACATTGTAATTGATCAAACATGTCATCAATTCGAGGTAACGGATACCTGTTTTTGATGGTGACATGGTTCAATTCTCGGTAGTCAATGCACAATCTCATACTCCCGTCTTTCTTCTTCACAAATAGAACAGGAGCACCCCAAGGTGATGCACTCGGACGAATGAAACCAGTATCCAACAATTCCTGTAGTTGGACTTTTAACTCTTGAAGTTCAATGGGAGCCATTCGGTATGGAGTTTTGGAAATGGGCTTGGTACCAGGTTCAAGATCAATACAAAATTCAATTTCACGGTTTGGGGGTAAACCAGGAAGTTCCTCCGGAAAAACGTCAGGAAACTCATTAACAATGGGAATATCATTCAAGTTTGACGTATTTTTGTTCAAATCAGTGACATGAGCTAAAAAGGCTTGACATCCGTTTTTCAATAAACGAATGGCTTTATGGCTAGAAATAACAGTTATAGATTTCAATGGTTTAGTTGCTTGAATTTGCATGACAGGTTGATTAGGAATATGAAAACTAATAATCTTATGAAAACAATCAATTTTAGCATGATGGGTAGTCAACCAATCAATTCCTAAAATCACATCAAATTCATGCATCTCCAAAGAAATAAGGTCAACAGGTAATGTGAGGTTGTTGATTTGAACTAGGCAAGATTTATAGACAGTAGATGTAATGGTCATTTCTCCTAATGGGGTTTCAACTGATAAGTCAAAGTCCAAATTTTCAGGAGTTAAGTTTAAACGCTGAGCACATGCAGGTGAGATAAAAGAATGGGTAGAACCAGTATCTAACAAAGCGTAGACTTCACGAGAATTTATGAATAGCTTACCGGTTATCACCTCGTTCGAGTTTCGTGCCATTTGAGATGTCACAACAAAAGCTCTCCCTTGAACTACAGATTTTCCCTTATCCGCGCTAGCTTTTGGTATCATCACTGCAGCTGGACTTGATTTTGTGGCAGGACAAAATCGCGCAAGATGACCCTCTTTCCCACAACTGTAGCACTTTTTGGACTGCAGTGTACAGTTTGGGCTGATGTGACCTTCCTGACCACACCTATAGCATCTCACTGGTGGTCGATCTTCTCCCCTTGAAACTGGGGTCGGTGCTGGTGCTGGTACTGGTGCCCTTCCATAATTATTATGGAATCTCTTTCTTTTGAAATTGTTCCCACTGGATTCTCCTCTTCTGTTATTTGATGTGGAATTACCACCGAAGTGTTGGTTACCTCCTCGATGGTTCTCGTTCCTGTGGTTGTTATCATTTCTCTGATCATTGACTCTTGGCTGTAATTTTTCATCTGTTTGCTCCACCCTTTGAGCCCTATCAACAACATCTGAATACAAATTAAATTTATGAGAGCTAAGTTGTTGACGGATTTCGAATCTTAGACCACGTAAGAACATCCGACTCATCCGTGCTTCGTCATCTACTAGATGAGTCGCAAAACGAGACAGTTCAGCAAACTTAGCTTCATAGTGAGAAACTGTCATGTTTCCCTGCTCCAGCTTAATGAATTCCACTTCCTTCATATGGCGGATGCTTTCTGGGAAGTACTTTTCATTAAATAGCTCTTGGAATTCTGTCCAAGACATCTCAAGTGCTGAAGGGTGGATACGTTTTACCGCTTCCCACCAGTGATCCGCCTCACCTCGAAACATAAAGGTAGCAAAGGGCACCTTCTGATCATCAGCGCATTGTAGGACATCAAGTATTTTTGTCGTCTGCTTCAGCCATGCCTCCGCTTTGAGTGGGTCAGGCTTCCCGTGGAATTCAGGTGGTCCCAATTCTTTAAATTGCTTGACAGTGATCATCCTCAAATTACCAGCGTTTCTACCGTTATTGTTAACTGGATTTCCTCTTGCCTGATTCTGCATGAACTGCATGAAATTCCTAAAGAATCCATCATTCATCATGTTATCAGGAATATTATTTCCTGAGTTGGCAGGAGGATTGTTTGTGGCTTCTTGATTTTCGGCTACATTCGCTTCGGGTATTTCGTAGTTAACCTCTTGATTTCCAGATGCCATACTAAACTGTGGTCACAAAATAAATGTTAGTTCAAATAAACTGACTCATCACTTCATGTCCCTATATTCAAATCAACTCATTAGATAATAAGATCTAATTTAGGTAGGATACACTAGTGACTGATTCTATTCGTCTCTCCCCTCCTAGTTCTAACCCCAGATCTCCATTAAAGACCATATCCCTAAGCTCTGATGCCAACTGTGACGCCCCCAAATCTAGGCCCACACAGCCCAAACTTGAGTCGTCAAAAGACTACAACAAAATTATTACAATGAAATACAACGTACAACAATACAGTGGATAATACAACACAACTAAGTCTTCATTATTATTGCCACACTATTTTATAACACGTGAAGACTATGATAGCTATCCCCGCACTCTCACTCCATTCCCCGGCTAGACCCCGTTATGTTCTCATCTCCTGTTGAAAAACAATGGAACGAAAAGAAAGGGTGAGCTCAAATAGCCCAGTAAGAAATATCATGACTAAGATAATGACGAATAATTTATCATTAGCCTTCAACAGTTGAGTTCTTGATAGAATACAATAGACTACAAGGTTTATATCAAAAACTGCAGTTAAATTCTTAAACAACGTTCAGATCAATAATAGCAGCGGAATGAGCAATCTATTAGAAGAATAATGCAGACTATAATGTCCACTCGCTTCTCTTTTTAGTAAAAATATCATCAACTTTTATCATCTGAAATACCATTAGTCAAGATAATACAACTTCACAGTTCCTGGTCATAATCATGCAGATCAACAGTTCGTCTTTGCACTACGGGCCAAAGACATTCAATATAACACCAACGATCATGATTATACCAGATTCAGCCTTTGGTCATAATCATACCAACCAACAGTTCATCTTTGCACTACGGGCCAAAGAGAACATTCACCACGTGTCATAAAAGACACCGAACAGATGTATCGCCTTTAACCTAGTATATCGCCTTTAACCTATCATCTGTTCAACAATTATATCACATCTGTGCCCCCGGCCACAGATATTCACAACAGCTTGATTCTTGATGATTAATACAAATAACAGTGATACAAATGATGAACAGAAGAACAGGATAAACAATAAGTATCGGAAGTTTACTTTGTGCAGATTCAAATAATGTCCAAATTGCCAACATGATGTGGAGTGAAATTTAAAAATGATATTCAAGATCCACAGTTCAGAATAACGATTACAGTTCAATAGGAATGTTCAGAAAATAGGAAGGTTCAGTTGAACTAATGAAATTCAACTATTATGGAACATATAATATTTTCAGGAATTATAGAAGCAATAGTTCCATAATAAGTTTCGATTTAGGTGTATGGAAGAAAATAATACCCCTTACCGTAGCAGGTTTGATTAACAAAAGGTGAAGGGAATTAATATCCCTTACCATAGTAAGTTTGAATAATGGAAGATGAAAAAGATGGTATCCCTTATGAGTATAAAGGAAAATGATATCACTTACGAATATGGAATAAAAGTGTCATGTGATAATTCGTGTAGACAAATTATTTCCACACGAGACAAATAAAAAGGGTTATTCACCAACAGGCAATAATCCGCACCGTAAGGTTATTCCCATCAATTTGAATACGAATAGTTATTCACCAAACAGGCGTAATCCGCACCGTAAGGTTATTCCCACAATTTAATAGAATTTGAACACGAAGAGTTATTCACCAAACAGGCGATAATCCGCACCGTAAGGTTATTCTCAAAGATTAATAAGGAATGAATACAAAAGGTTATTCACCAACAGGCGGTAAACCGCGCCGTAAGGTTATTCCCACAATTTAATACATGGAAATAAATGGCACAAGAAAGAAACGATATTATTTTCGAGAATCAAAGAATGATAATCCCTTCAAGTAAGAAAGAAAATAATATCCATTTATGATGATGAAAAGAGTGATACCCCTTACCTTAACACGTGACTGGATATTGATTTAAATGAGATTGATCAACCTATATATTTTTAATATAATTAGTAATTACCACATATAAATTTCAAAGTATATGATAACTCGTATATTATGAACTATCAAAATTATATATATTTAACATAATTTTTGTAGTATAATATAACAACTTTAAAATAGTTTTTAAAATAATATTCCAAAATAAATCTTCCAAAGAAAGCTTTTAAAAATGAATCTTCTCAAAGAAGAGTCTTCTAAAGGAAGATTTGTGAATACCGTGAAAAATAGGAATTTATGAAATTACTACTCTTTAATAAAACACTTACTTGAAAAATTCCTGCACTCCTTTTGGCTTTCAAACTCTCAAAATAACCTTATTATTCTCAGAGAAAACTCATAAAATTCTTATAGAAAATTTTTATGTTTTAGGTGTGATTTTTCTATTCAGCTGAGCAAGCTATTTATAGGAGAAAATAAGTTACTATGCGTGGTAGGTGAACAGAAAAAAATTCAGCAGAGGCTGCTGCGCAGCCTCCACCAACTCTTCAGCAAATTCTCACATTTCTCACATTTCATGTGGGCCCCACAATGGGTCCCACATGTTTCTTACTATTCACGTACTATTCACGTCACTATTCACGTTACTATTTCAAATAGTAAAATTAATTATTTTATTTTTTATTTATTTATTTATTTATTTATTTATTCTTCCTGTGAGTCCAACATATAAAATAATGTTACCACAATAATGTAAGAAACACGTTACATATTTTTATTAATTTAATAATATAAATTATAGTGTATTTGCTACTGTGACAATTATTAGATTCAATAATTTTAAACTACAGTGCACCAACAATTATTGACTTGATGATATGAAATACAGTGTAATGACAATTATTGAATCAATAATGCAAAATACTGTGTAGCAACAATAATTGAATTGATAATATAAAATATTATGCAGTGACAATTATTGATGAAATGATGCGTAACAATTACGGTGTCAATTATCAGACCAATAATATGAGACACTGTGCAATACCGTGTGTTACTGTAGAGTACCGTGTGCTACAGAAAATACCATAAATTACCGTATGCTACTATTCTTTTATCACCGGTATTTTAACAATTAACACCGTTGACTATTTTTATTTAAAAAGGTTACTTCTGTCGTTTTCTATATCCGACAAATATTCCGTTGTGGGGTCCACAAATAATTTGTTATTTCGGCGCCGTCGTACGACCCGAATATTCCCCGACAAAACGAATATTCCCCGACAAAAAGAATATTGTCCGACAAAATAAAATTTGCACATAACATCCTTAACTTTCAATTTTGTCAATTTAACCATTTACTGTTTCAGGAAAAATATATATGAAGAAAAATTAAATTTTGTATTTCATAAATTCGGGGTCTTACATTATTTGTAAATTGTCTTTACGTTCTATTAATTAAGTCACGATTTCTTCATTTTGCCATAAAAAGTGATGATTTTTGAGTGTTAGCCTGACGAAATCATCTTTCTGTACAACACCAAATTAGTTTCATACGAATTAATAGTTTTTACTTGATCAGTATGAAATGATGGTTGAATTTTACTGTTTTTTGTTGATTTCTGAGTTGTAGATTGACGGAATCAATTTTTTCTTCCAATTGAAATAGGAAAGGAGAGAACCATTTTGTTTCCAGTTTTTTGTAATCTAATCCAAAGGAGAGGCATACACCGGAAATAATTGTGAATTACGAGTATTTTTATTTTTGCTTGTAGATAGAGATATGAGTTATAATTAAAAAGTTATTATACTTAAAGTTAAGGGTAATATGAGAATTATGATAATATTACTTATCTCATTTTTTTTTTCCTGTCCAAATCTTGTCAACTTTGGATGAAAAACTTTGATAGGAAAAGTGGTCAAGTTTTTTATTCATTTCATTTCTGTTTGTTAAAAAACTCAGAAACACAAGAATTGAATAAAAAGCTTAAGTTTTTCGATTATTTTTTTTCCTGTCCATTTTAAAATATAGAAACAGAGCGTAAGAGTAATTGCAAGGAGGAGGGGTTTTATAAGGGCCAGCCGCGTAATCAGTTTTATATAAGGAGAGGAGTCGCATCAGTTATATTTACAGGACAAGTCTATAAATATTTGGGATACAAATTCAAATATAAATTTTATTTATATTATTAAAAAGTTAGGTTTGATATAAATTTTTTTTATAAATTTTATTTTTTAATGGTAGAGATGGAGTTTGTATTCAAAGTTTGTGCACTTAAATTTATTCATATATATATATATATATATATAGAAAAAGAGCTGCGGCAAGGAAGGAGGAGAAAAGAAAGAAAGAGAACAGCGGCGGATCAGATTTGTGAATTAGCAACACCCAGATTACAGGAACTTTCGGTTTGATATTTATCCTCTTTTAGCAATTCATGAAAGTCTTCCACTCAATTTATTCTTTGTGTTTGAAATTAAGCATAGTTTATTTTTATTATTCGGGCAGAATACTTTTTAATATTGAAGTTCAAGATTTATTTTATTTTATTTTTCAATTAATTGGTACATTCAAGTGAGTATTCTGTTTATTTAATTATGTATTATTTAATTATGTCTTGTGTTCTAATTTCAAGCATGTTAGGCTAGGTTATTTTTTAGGGTTAAAGATGAGTATATTTGGTTGATTACATTGCACATATTCATGCTAATTAAGTCTAAAGATTCAGTGTTTTTATGTAAAAAATTAATTCTTTTTATTGGATGCCGATTTTAATGATAAAAAAAATAAGGTTGGATTCTTATTATTATTTGTTAGATTCAGTTTATGATTTGTTAAAAGCGGATATAAATTGTGTTTTGATGAAAATAACAAGTGTTTTGATTTTATACATATGTTTGACTATGAAAGAATTAACAATATGATTTTACAAATTAATTGGGCTTAATTGAATTTATTTTCCGCATCTAATAGAGTCGAGAGACCAAATTAATGCGAGATAAAAAATAGAGTTTATTGGACATGAATATTAGGAATATGATATCAAATATATGATTCTGCCACCATAACATTTTATTATTGATTAGTTTATTTGCGCTAGTAATTTATTATTTATTTGCGTTTCTTTAGTTGATAAATTTTCATTCTCAATTTTTAAGTTAGATTAGGAATTAATTAGAATTAGTGAGTACGTTCCATCCGTCAAGTCTTTAGAGTTCAACCTTACACTTGTTTAAATTATATTTGATATTCGATTCGTAAACTTGCGAGTATATAAAACATTGACAACAAACCGCTGGCGAGCACAAAATTTGTGGATCATTTAGCAATTAGTTACTTGGCAAAATAATTGTCTGAGATTACAAACATGATGAATCTTAACTAGTAAATTTGAGCTCTAAAGGGTCAGGTGGAGTTCGGGCACCTTGTAGAGTACACTCGACCTCAAGTTTAACCTATCTAATCATGATACCAGTTATCATATTCCATTTGAAAGAACTAGCCAATAAGGATATCTACCTTAAGTATTTTACTTTATGCTTTGATTTCTCTTTCTTTGTGGCTATCCATGTATCTTTTGAATTTGTCCTTTTTATTAAGTCTCTAAATTTTAATTAATAAAAACAATCTCGTAAGAAAAATAAAATTATCTACCATATTAAGTTTAATACGTAACTTGGGAATATTATAATAGTACTTCCCATGGAGTAAATAGGGACAGGGTGATTTGCAAGACAAGGCCTTATTCAACCTGCCTTATACTTCAAGTGCTTTTTCTGTTCCACCATCCATCCCCATGATAAATCTCTTATAACCCCCCCCTAATCTCTTGTTCGACTGATTGCTCCAATCTGCGGATAAAAAAGTAAAATAAATATAAAAGAAAAATGAGTCTTATAGGCTTGTCTTTCTCTCTTCTAGTTGCCATATTGGCAGCTCTTGCATCAACTCATTTCATGACTTCTACTCCAATTTTACTAATCAAATACTTCTACTCATCATCCATCCTGTCAACACTACTATTCCCATACAACAATAATTATCGCCGCGGCGGCCACCACCATCGCCGCCACCACGATGAGACTAAAGAAAGTATTATATCATCTCTTTGCGACGATTTTCCACCAAATTTTCCGCCTCCAGATTCTACCACCACAACCACTCTTTGCGTTGATCGTAGAGGTTGTTGTAATTTCACCACAGTACAATCTGCACTAGACGCAGTTGCAAATTTTAGCCAAAAAAGAAGCATAATATGGATCAACACTGGTGTTTATTAGTAAGTTGCTAGTAATTTCAGTGCATTACATATTTTATTTACTTGAGGTTTAATGGCTTTTGTGACATTTTTAATTGCAATCAATAAATATTTGTTAATTCAGTGAAAAAATCATTGTTCCGAGAACAAAACCAAATATCACTTTTCAAGGACAAGGATTTACTTCGACGGCAGTAGTGTGGAATGACACGGCCAATTCCTCGAATGGCACATTTTATAGTGGCTCCGTTCAAGTTTTTGCTGCCAACTTTATAGCTAAAAACATAAGCTTCATGGTAAGAAACCAAAAATAAATTTTTAGGGCACGATTAATATAATAGGACTTCTATAATTAAAAAGAACAAGTAATTTTTTTTTTAATATATATATATATATATATATATATATAGAGAGAGAGAGAGAGAGAGAGAGAGAGAGAGAGAATACTGAAGTTGCGCAGCTGTATATGTGCACGGTTATATAAGAAATTGTTGCATTTATATAGGAAAAATTGACATTGTGGTTGTCAATTTTTATATACAAATGTAATGTTTTTTTCTTATTCAAATACAACTATTTTTTATAACTGTTGCATGTGCAGAGCGGTGCAACTGTACAAAACCCATATATATACGTATATATCTAACTTAATTAGTTATGAAAGTAGAATGTAGCACCGATTCCAAGGCCGGGTGATGTTGGAGCACAAGCAGTAGCCATGAGAATAACAGGAGATGCAGCTGCCTTTTGGGGTTGTGGATTCTTTGGAGCTCAAGACACCCTTCACGATGATAGGGGTCGCCATTACTTCAAGGATTGCTATATACAAGGCTCAATAGATTTCATCTTTGGTAATGCTAAGTCATTTTATGAGGTAATTAATTAATCTTTCACACTAAGCTCCTTTCAATTCAAGTTCCAAACACATAACCTAAGAACATTATTTAAGCAATAACATTATGATGACAAAAACATGCATAAAAACAAGCGATACTTACAAAATGATGTGTCTAAAATTCTATTATGTTGTTCATTACAAATATTGAATTGAACTCACGGAGTAGATCATCGATCAATCGATAATCACATTCAAACATATTATTTTGTACATATTTATTTTTTGTGCTTATGTTTTGTCGCGATAGCATTATTCTTATTTATGACGTGCTTTCCACAATTGAAAACAGTGGAAGAGTTCACGTATATATGATGATATAGAAGGGAACGGCATGAAGAGAAAAAATGTTCTTTTTTATTCAACCGGGACACGCAAATGGGACATGAAAATTAGCTGCTGCTTGTTGGTTTTCCCAATCAGCGAACAACCTTAAACCATAACATGAAAGTTAGCATTAGATGAATAGAATTTTCAAATGCGTTTAAACTTCCAAACGCTCTAATCACACCAATTACTATAAACACTGAATAACCAAACATACACCTAATTGATACTAGCTGCTGCTCTCTCTTTTTTTCCCCCCTCTCTATGGCTGTTTGGAACAAGTTACTAATTTGACATGTTAAAATTAACAAGCATTTAACAGATACTCTCTATGTTCCACATTAGAGATTATATATATATATTTTTAATCTGTTTCAAACTAGAAATGCATTTCTACTTTAAAATTATAAATTAACATGATATTTTTAATTTATCATTAATTTTTTACTGTCTTTTTCTAACACTACACATCCACTATTAAATTCTTTATTGAGGAACATAGAATTATCTCTAAATGCTTCGCTTTAGAAAATATATTTTTTTATTTTGGAACAGAGAGAAATAAATTCACGTGTTAGCTTTGCATTTTTCTAGACACTTGATTAATTCATAAGGATAATAAATTTATAAACAGAGCTGCCAGCTGATTTCCATGGCGAACCCGGTAGCAGCAGGACAGAAGTTGATAAATGGAGCTGTAACAGCACAAGGCCGAGCTTCCATGGATGAAAACAGCGGCTTTTCATTCGTCAACTGCAGCTTAGGCGGCACCGGAAGAATATGGCTAGGCCGAGCATGGAGGCCCTTCTCTAAAGTGGTCTTTGCTTACTCCTCCATTTCTGATATCGTCGCCCCTGAGGGCTGGAATGACTACAATGACCCCGCCAGAGACCAGTAAAATACTCCCTCCCTTCAAAAATTAGGATAAGTTTTTCTTTTTAATCCATTCCAACAAAAAGATCTACACTTCTATTTTAAAAATATAACGTTAAATGATATTTTTTGATTTATTATTATTATTATTTTTACCATCACACCACCATTACTAATTTTTTAGATAATATTAAGAATATATTTAAAATAACATATTATATTAAAAAGTTGTATTTTAGAAATTTATTTCTAATTTAGAACAGAGAGAGTATATAAATATTGACCTAATTTATGTTTTCTCCATGAGAGTCCCATTTCACATTTTAACATTTTTTGCACCATTAATCATGCTTGACAATATTATAGTCGTAGAAAAACCTTAATTAATTTGCATGAAAAAAATTTAAAAATCAAATGGAACTCTAATTTAGGTGTGTGGTATCTGATAGCTCAACAATAGACCTTATAACTTGCTTTATATATTTATTTATTTATTTTTGAATAAATTAAATGCAGGAATATATTTTATGGAGAGTACATGTGTTCAGGTGGAGGAGCAAATATGAGCACGAGGGTGCCCTATGCCCAGAGACTTAACGAGACGCAAGCTTCTCCATTTCTTAACGTCTCCTTCATTGATGCTGATCAGTGGCTGCAACCTTACTCCTTATAAATACATTATCATCTGTATATATTCAACTATATATTTGTCCAAATTAATTTTTTGTTTGGTAACTATTACGTATATTAATTTCAACAAAATAGTCGAATTCGCTTACCAAGTAGAAAAGGAGCTATTATGTCCTGCTAGTAACTATTTTCCCTTATCTACCGTTTCCACTTCCAGATAAACTTGTTATTGCACATATAATCTTCAAGTTCACTGATATTATCAGCACAAAAATCATACTGTTAGAATAAATACACACTTAGTAACACTTTTATAATTATTTTAGTGACACTTAAAAATTTTAAACGACAATTATTATTATGTCGGTAATATTTTTATTCCGACAATATTAACCATTATTTTCCCCTAAAGGAAGAAAAACAATTCTCCACCTTATCTAGTACTCCCTCCTTATCACAAAAAGTACTATTTACAAAATTTTAATCTCTTAATTAATTGAATGTTTAGTTTTATGACATGATAATAAACACAAGCACAATGTGTCAACTTATACTACTACAATAGAAATGGCACTCTCTCTATAGAAAAATAAATAAATTAGAAGTATATATATATATATTACCTCTGTTTGGTCTGCAAGTAGTAGAAAGACAAATTGACGATGATAGAGCAAAGACATAGAGGAGATTTGTTCCACCAAAACAGGCCACAGGCCCATCAATCCAAATCTCAAACCATGGGTCAGGTCAATGGGCGGTTCCTTGCGATTAAAATTGTAAAAATGCGGGCCATGATGCGTTACCCTGCCGGACCTCTGAGGCTTCTCAAAAGAATTAAAGTGATAAAAAAAGTTATCCCAAAACGTATGATAAAATAAACAAGTTAACTATATTAATTTGTACATAGACTAATTTAGCCTTAAATGAGTGATTCATATTAACTCTTTCTCCCTCCAAACCCAAAACCCAAGGACAGATTGAGAAAAAAAAAATTACTCTCTTATGCTTTTTTGACCACCTTAATTTGTGTAAAAATTATTCTTTTGCCATTTTTTTGAGGACGGAGGGAAAGGAATTTAGAAGCCAAAATAACGATATCTAATGCATTGAAATTTGATACTCCCTCTTTTTCATTATATAAGTCGTTTTAAAAGTTTTTTTTCTTTCCAAAATATAAGTCGTTTTACATATATCTAGGAGTACAAATTTAATCATTTCCTATTCTATCCTTAAAGATGAAATAATTAAGAGAGAGAGAAGGAAGAGTAATTAATGAGTGTATGGGTAGTAATGAAATTTCAAACCAACATTAATTGCCTACATTAGTATTAATGATATTTTTTATTATGTGTAATCATGTCTTAAACGACTTATATAATGGAAAGGAGGAAGTACTAGATATTGGAAAATTAAACCAGGGGGCAATAAATTTACTCAAGACAATAATCAATTTTAAGTATATTTTTTCTATATATAAAACAAAAACACAAGATTGGCAGTTCCTCTCTCCTCACTCTCTCTAGCCATAAATAATTGTCGAGAGTGACAGGTGTAGTGTAGCCTAATTGGTTGGCAAATTTCGATATTTGTTTTTGAGCATGATTAAAATCTTACATACGGCAAAATGTAACAATTTTTTGCCCTTTAGAAATAGAGCACAGTGGCCTCTTTTTTCCTCAAATTAAACAAGGAGAAAGAAAATGAGTAGCCCTGGTTTTTTCAAAAATAAATTATGGAATAGAGTAGCGTCTAGTAAAAGAGAGAGAGAGAAAATAATTAAGCAGGTTCAGTTCCACCTCA
The DNA here is from genome assembly GCA_947179155.2 of Hedera helix. Lineage (NCBI taxonomy): Eukaryota > Viridiplantae > Streptophyta > Magnoliopsida > Apiales > Araliaceae > Hedera > Hedera helix. The sequence goes on from OX359283.1 coordinate 24,460,389, forward strand.
AAAAATTATATAGAAAATGGAAAGGCTTGTTTTTATAATCATCTAATGTTGGGGATCTGGTTTAGTTGTGTAGGATTTAAAATACATGTATCTTATTCACCAGTTTACATAGAACAGAACTAAAGGCATAGCTCTCACATCCTTTGGTGCAAAAAATTTGTACAGTCAAAATTCAAACCTAAATGGGTTTTTGAACTACGATCATTGTGGGATGAAAACATAAAATAAAACCACAATTCGTAACTATTAGGAATTCACTTTGTAATTTAGGAGCTTTGTATTTTTGGCTTAATTGTGTATCTTGGATTAATAATCCAGTAATCTGATAATTGGGATAATCCCATATGCTAGAGATCGTGAGTATTTATCGGAGAAATAATTTCACCCACTTGCTGATATTTCCTCAACGGATGGTCAATCCTTTGACGGATAATTAGTCTTCCAGTCAAGTCAACATTATAAATGACCATGTCTAATTTAAATACCCAAGATCCAACAAGTTGTTTTACTAGATCGATTCTTTTTGAAAGTACCAATAATTAGTTAATAGCAGAGAACCCAAACTGAGCCTATTTATTAAATTAAAAAGTTGATAAATATCATCAAACTTAAACCACTTATTTCACAAGCCAATTTTGAATGATTTTTTTTTTTTAAAAAAGAAGATAAGTTTCTTAATTTAGCATATCCAATAGTAAAATATAAGAAATTGATATTTTTACAGTGATTTTTGTTATTTATACATGTGGGTTTATTTTTTTTTTTACCTATAACGATGTTTTTTAAATCGTCGCTATTATGGTGACACTTTTCATATGTAAAGTATTGCAATAAGTTTATAACGACGATTTTAACATGTAAAGTATAATCATAAATATATAATAACTGTTTTAAAATCATTCTATAAGTAAAAAATGGACTCATATATAAAAATAACAAAAACTACTGTAGAAATAATGTTCTCTAAAATATATAAATTGCCCAAGTATATATATTATTGTCACATTTTACATAGTAGACAGGCAAATCCAACCAACCTAAAAGCAGAATATCAAGCCAATCTATTATCTTTAAAGGTATCTGTGACACCCCCAAATCTGGGCCCACACAGCCCAAACTTGAGTCGTCAAAAGACTACAACAAAATTATTACAACAAAGCATAACGTACAACAATACAGTGTATAATAATACATGTGACGCCCCCAAATCTAGGCCCACACAGCCCAAACTTGAGTCGTCAAAAGACTAGAACAAAATTATTACAACAAAGCACAACGTACAACAATACAGTGTATAATAATACACAACTAAGTCTTCACTATTATTGCCACACTATTTTACAACACGTGAAGACTAGGATAGCTATTCCTCGGACTTTCACTCCATCCCCCGGGTAGACCCCGTTACGTTCTCATCTCCTGTTGAAAAACAATGGAACGAAAAGCAAGGGTGAGCTCAAATAGCCCAGTAAAAAATATCATGACTAAGATAATGACGAATAAATTATCATTAGCCTTCAACAGTTGAGTTCTTGATAGAATACAATAGACTACAAGGTTTATATCAAAAACTGTAGTTAAATTCTTAAACAACGTTCAGATCAATAATAGCAGCGGAATGAGTAATCTATTAGAAGAATAATGCAGACTATAATGTCCACTCGCTTCTCTTTTTAGTAAAAATATCATCAACTTTTATCATCTGAAATACCATTAGTCAAGATAATACAACTTCACAGTTCCTGATCATAATCATGCAGATCAACAGTTCATCTTTGCACTACGGGCCAAAGACATTCAATATAACACCAACGGTCATGATTATACCAGATTCAGCCTTTGGTCATAATCATACCAACCAACAGTTCATCTTTGCACTACGGGCCAAAGACATTCAATATAACACCAACGGTCATGATTATACCAGATTCAGCCTTTGGTCATAATCATACCAACCAACAGTTCATCTTTGCACTACGGGCCAAAGAGAACATTCACCACGTGCCATAAAAGACACCGAACAGATGTATCGCCTTTAACCTAGTATATCGCCTTTAACCTATCATCTGTTCAACAATTATATCACATCTGTGCCCCCGGCCACAGATATTCACAACAGCTTGATTCTTGATGATTAATACAAATAACAGTGATACAAATGATGAACAGAAGAACAGGATAAACAATAAGTATCGGAAGTTTACTTTGTGCAGATTCAAATAATGTCCAAATTGTCAACATGATGTGGAGTGAAATTTAAAAATGTTATTCAAGATTCTCAGTTCAGAATAACGATTACAGTTCAATAGAAAGATTCAGAAAATAGGAAGGTTCAGTTGAAATAATGAAGTTCAACTATTATGGAACATATAATATTTTCAGGAATTATAGAAGCAATAGTTCCATAATAAGTTTCGATTCAGGAGTATGAAAGAAAATAATATCCCTTACCGTAGCAAGTTCAAGAGTGTAAAAAAAATGACATTTCTTACCTTAACACGTGACTGGATATTGATTTAAATGAGATTGATCAACCTATATATTTATAATAAAATTAGTAATTACAACATGTAAACTTCAAAGTGTATGATAACTCATATATTATGAACTATCAAAATTATATATATTTAACATAATTTTTGTAGTATAAAATACCAACTTTAAAATAGTTTTAAAAATAATATTCCAAAATAAATCTTCCAAAGAAAGCTTTTAAAAATGAATCTTCTCAAAGAAGAGTCTTCTAAAGGAAGATTTGTGAATACCGTGAAAAATAGGAATTTATAAAATTACTACTCTTTAATAAAAGACTTACTTGAAAAATTCCTGCACTACTTTTGGCTTTCAAACACTCAAAATAGCCTTACTATTATCAGAGAAAACTCATAAAATTCTTATAGAAAAATTTTATATTTTAAGTGTGATTTTTCTATTCAGATGAACAAGCTATTTATAGGAGAAAAGAGGTTACTATGTGTGGTAGGTGAACTAAAAAAAAAAATCAGCAGAGGCTGCGCAAACGTTTTTAAAAATTTTCAATACTTGCACAGTAACTTTAAAATTTTCAAAATGTGAACAGTAATGAACAGTAACTTTTGTCGGCAGATGAACAGTAACTTTCCCGAGATGAACAGTAACTTCCGTCAGTGAATAGTAACTTTTCCGGGAATGAATAGTAAATTCCGGGAGTGAATAGTAACTTTTGAAAAATAAAATTTTTTTATTTTTCCTGTGGGTCCAACATATAAAATGAAATAATGCTACAACAATAATGTAATAAACACGTTACAGATTATTATTAATTTAATAATATAAATTACAGTATATTTACAACTGTGACAATTATTAGGTTCAATAATTTTAAAAACAGTGCAGCAACAATTATTGACTCAATGATATAAAATACAGTGTAATGACAATTATTAAATCAATAATGCAAAATACTGTGTAACAACAATTATTGAATTGATAATATAAAATATTATGCAGTGACAATTATTGATGAAATGATGCGTAACAGTTACGGTGTCAATTATCAGAACAATAGTATGAGACACTGTGCAATACCGCGTGCTACTGTAGAGTACCGTGTGCTACAGAAAATACCATAAATTACCGTATGCTACTATTCTTTTATCACCGGTATTTTAACAGTTAACACCGTTGACTATTTTTATTTAAAAAGGTTACTTCTGTCGTTTTCTATATCCGACAAATATTCCGTTGTGGGGTCCACCAATAATTAGTTATTTCGGCGCCGTCGTACGGCCCGAATATTCCCCGACAAAACGAATATTGTCCGACAAAATAAAATTTACACATAACATCCTTAACTTTCAATTTCGTTAATTTAACCACTTACTGTTTCAGGAAAAATATATATGAAGAAAAATTAATTTTTATATTTCATAAAATTCGGGGTCTTACAATACACAACTAAGTCTTCACTATTATTGCAACACTATTTTACAACATGTGAAGACTATGATTGTGACGCCCCCAAATCTAGGCCCACACAGCCCAAACTTGAGTCGTCAAAAGACTACAACAAAATTATTACAACAAAGCACAACGTACAACAATACAGTGTATTATACACAACTAAGTCTTTACTATTATTGCCACACTATTTTACAACACGTGAAGACTATGACAACTATTCCTCAGACTCTCACTCCATTCCCCGGCTAGACCCTGTTACGTTTTCATCTCCTGTTGAAGAACAATGGAACAAAAAAAGAGCTGTGCTCAAATAGCCCAGTAAGAAATATCATGACTAAGATAATGACGAATAAATTATCATTAGTCTTCAACAGTTGAGTTCTGAATACAATAGACTACAATGTTTATATCAAAAACTGTAGTTAAATTCTTAAACAATGTTCAGATCAATAATAGCAGCGGAATGAACAATCTATTAGAAGAATAATGCAGACTATAATGTCCACTCGCTTCTCTTTTTAGTAAAAATATCATCAACTTTTATCATCTGAAATACCATTAGTCAAGATAATACAACTTCACAGTTCCTGGTCATAATCATGCAGATCAACAGTTCATCTTTGCACTACGGGCCAAAGACATTCAATATAACACCAACGGTCATGATTATACCAGATTCAGCCTTTGGTCATAATCATACCAACCAACAGTTCATCTTTGCACTACGGGCCAAAGAGAACATTCACCACGTGCCATAAAAGACACCGAACAGATGTATCGCCTTTAACCTAGTATATCGCCTTTAACCTATCATCTGTTCAACAATTATATCACATCTGTACCCCCGGCCACAGATATTCACAACAACTTGATTCTTGATGATTAATACAAATAACAGTGATACAAATGATGAACAGAAGAACATGATAAACAATAAGTATCGGAAGTTTACTTTGTGCATATTCAAATAATGTCCAAATTGTCAACATGATGTGGAGTGAAAAAAAATGATATTCAAGATCCACAGTTCAGAATAACGATTACAGTTCAATAGAAATGTTCAGAAAATAGGAAGGTTCAGTTGAAATAATGAAATTCAACTATTATGGAACATATAATATTTTCAGGAATTATAGAAGCAATAATTCCATAATAAGTTTCGATTTAGGTGTATGAAAGAAAATAATATCCCTTACCGTAGCAGGTTTGATTAACAAAAGGTGAAGGAAATTAATATCCCTTACCATAGTAATTTTGAATAATGGAAGATGAAAAAGATGGTATCCCTTATGAGTATAAAGGAAAATGATATCACTTACGAATATGGAATAAAAGTGTCATGTGATAATTCGTGTAGACAAATTATTTCCACACGAGACAAATAAAAAGGGTTATTTACCAACGGGCGGTAATCCGCTCCGTAAGGTTATTCCCATCAATTTAAATACGAAGAGTTATTCACCAAACAGACGATAATCCGCGCCGTAAGGTTATTCCCATCAATTTGAATACGAAGAGTTATTCACCAAACAGGCGATAATCCGCACCGTAAGGTTATTCTCAAAGATTAATAAGGAATGAATACAAAAGGTTATTCACCAACAGGCGGTAAACCGCGCCGTAAGGTTATTCCCACAATTTAATACATGGAAATAAATGGCACAAGAAAGAAACAATATTATTTTCGAGAATTAAAGAATGATAATCCCTTCAAGTAAGAAAGAAAATAATATCCATTTATGATGATGAAAAGAGTGATACCCCTTACCGTGGTAAGTTTAAATAATAGAATATGAAAGAATATGATATTCCAAAAAAATAAAAAAATGACATTCCTTACCGTAGTAAGTTTAAGAGTGTGAAAAGAATGATACCCCTTACCTTAACACGTGACTGAATATTGATTTAAATGAGATTGATCAACCTATATATTTTTAATAAAATTAGTAATTACCACATATAAATTTCAAGGTGTATGATAATTCATATATTATGAACTATCAAAATTATATATATTTAACATAATTTTTGTAGTATAATATAACAACTTTAAAATAGTTTTTAAAATAATATTTCAAAATAAATCTTCCAAAGAAAGCTTTTAAAAATGAATCTTCTTAAAGAAGAGTCTTCTAAAGGAAGATTTATGAATACCGTGAAAAATAGGAATTTATGAAATTACTACTCTTTAATAAAATGCTTACTTGAAAATTTTCTGCACTCCTTTTGGCTTTCAAACACTCAAAATAAGCTTACTATTCTCAGAGAAAACTCATAAAATTCTTATAGAAAAATTCTATGTTTTAGGTGTGATTTTTCTATTCAGCTGAACAAGCTATTTATAGGAGAAAAGAAGTTACTATGCGCGGTAGGTGAACAGAAAAAAATTCAGCAGAGGCTGCTGCGCAGCCTCCACCAACCCATTCCCAGCAAACACATTTCTCACATTTCGTGTGGGCCCCACAGTGGGTCCCACATGTTTCTTATTATTCACGTTACTATTCACGTCACTATTCACGTTACTATTTCAAATAGTAAAATTAATTATTTTATTTTTTATTTATTTATTTATTTATTTATTTATTCTTCCTGTGAGTCCAACATATAAAATAATGTTACCACAATAATGTAAGAAACACGTTACATATTTTTATTAATTTAATAATATAAATTATAGTGTATTTGCTACTGTGACAATTATTAGATTCAATAATTTTAAACTACAGTGCACCAACAATTATTGACTCGATGATATGAAATATAGTGTAATGACAATTATTGAATCAATAATGCAAAATACTGTGTAGCAACAATAATTGAATTGATAATATAAAATATTATGCAGTGATAATTATTGATGAAATGATGCGTAACAGTTACGGTGTTAATAATATGAGACACTGTGCAATACCGTGTGCTACTGTAGAGTACCGCATGCTACAGTAAAATACCATAAATTACCGTATGCTACTATTCTTTTATCACCGGTATTTTAACAGTTAGCACCGTTGACTATTTTTATTAAAAATGTTACTTCTGTCGTTTTCTATATCCGACAAATATTCCGTTGTGGGGTCCACCAATAATTTGTTATTTCGGCGCCGTCGTACGACCCGAATATTCCCCGACAAAACGAATATTCCCCGACAAAACGAATATTGTCCGACAAAATAAAATTTGCACATAACATCCTTAACTTTAAACTTTATCGATTTAACCACTTACTGTTTCAGAAAAATATATATGAAGAAAAATTAAATTTTATATTTCATAAAATTCGGGGTCTTACAATGATAACTATTCCTCGGACCCTCACTCCATCCCCCGGCTAGACCCCGTTACGTTTTCATCTCCTGTTGAAAAACAATGGAACAAAAGAAAGGGTGAGCTCAAATAGCCCAGTAAGAAATATCATGACTAAGATAATGACGAATAAATTATCATTAGCGTTCAACAGTTGAGTTCTTGATAGAATACAATAGACTACAAGGTTTATATCAAAAACTGCAGTTAAATTCTTGAACAATGTTCAGATCAATAATAGTAGCGGAATGAGCAATCTATTAGAAGAATAATGTAGACTATAATGTCCACTCGCTTATCTTTTTAGTAAAAATATCATCAACTTTTATCATCTGAGATACCATTAGTCAAGATAATACAACTTCACAGTTCCTGGTCATAATCATGCAGATCAACAGTTCATTTTTGCACTACGGGCCAAAGACATTCAATATAACACCAACGGTCATGATTATACCAGATTCAGCCTTTGGTCATAATCATACCAACCAACAGTTCATCTTTGCACTATGGGCCAAAGAGAACTTTCACCACGTGCCATAAAAGACACCGAACATATGTATCGCCTTTAACCTAGTATATCGCCTTTAACCTATCATCTGTTCAACAATTATATCACATCTGTGCCCCCGGCCACAGATATTCACAACAGCTTGATTCTTGATGATTAATACAAATAACAGTGATACAAATGATGAACAGAAGAACAGGATAAACAATAAGTATCAGAAGTTTACTTTGTGCAGATTCAAACAATGTCCAAATTGCCAACATGATGTGGAGTGAAAAAAAATGATATTCAAGATCCACAGTTCAGAATAACGGTTACAGTTCAATAGAAAGGTTCACGTAAAATAGGAAGGTTCAGTTGAAATAATGAAGTTCATCTATTATGGAACATACAATATTTTCAGGAATTATAGAAGCAATAGTTCCATAATAAATTTTGATTTAGGAGTATGAAAGAAAATAATATCCCTTACCGTAGCAGGTTTGATTAACAAAAGGTGAAGGAAATTAATACAAAGGGTTATTCACCAACAGGCGGTAATCCGCGCCATAAGTTATTCCCACAATTTAATAGAATTTGAGTACAAAGAGTTATTCACCAAACAGGCGGTAATCCGCGCCGTAAGGTTATTCTCAGAGATTAATAATGAATAAATACGAAAGGTTATTCACCAACAGGCGGTAATCCGCTCCGTAAGGTTATTCACACAAATTAATACATGGAAATAAATGACACATCTTATGAGTAAGAAAGAAACAATATTATTTTCGAGAATCAAATAATGATAATCCCTTACTTTAACACGTGACTGGATGAGGTTGATTAAGTTGAACAGTACACGTACACTTATAGATCTTCACAAATACTCAAGATGACTTAAACACACTTAGAGAGAACTTTCACAAGAAGTATTTAGAGAGAGAAAGAAAGAACAAGTAAGAAAGTTTATGAAAAATCCTTAAGTTAAGGCTTCTATTTATAGCAAAAAATCTTATCATATCCAAGATTTTCTAATTTAATCCAAACCGTTCATTTCATATCACCTAACTTTATATTATAAACAAATAATTTTATCAATTCAATTATTCAACAATAATTCACACTTTAATCTATACCATTCATTTCATATCACCTAACTTTATATTATAAACAAATTATTCAACAATAATTTATACTTTAATCTACACCATTCATTTCATATCACCTAACTTTATATTATGAACAAATTATTCAACAATAATTTACACTTTAATCTACACCATTCATTTCATATCACCTAACTTTATATTATAAACAAATTATTCAACAATAATTTACACTTTAATCTACACCATTCATTTCATATCACCTAACTTTATATTATAAACAAATAACTTTATCAATTCAATTATTCAACAATAATTCACACTTATTCATTATTATGACTAATTGTTATAAATACAGTATAGTTAGCTTTCTGAGTTAGATATCAAGTCAATTAATTAATGAAATACAACTGTTTAAATAACACCGTAATAGCAATAACAATAATGCAGAAAGTATGTAAAAGAAAAATACGTTACTGTGTCATGACAATTATTGATTCAATAATGTGAATTACTGTGCATATGTTACTGTGACAATTATTAGGTTCAATAATTTTAAAAACAGTGCAGCAACAATTATTGAATTGATAATATAAAATATTATGCAGTGACAATTATCGATGAAATGATGCGTAACAATTACGGTGTCAATTATCAGACCAATAATATGAGACACTATGCAATACCGTGTGTTACTGTAGAGTACCGTGTGCTACAGAAAATATCATAAACTACCGTATGCTACTATTCTTTTATCACCGGTATTTTAACAATTCCGTTGACTATTTTTATTTAAAAAGGTTATTTCTGTCGTTTTCTATATCCGACAAATATTCCGTTGTGGGGTCCACCAATAATTTGTTATTTCGGCGCCGTCGTACGGCACGAATATTCCCCGACCAAACGAATATTCCCCGACAAAGTGAATATTGTCTGACAAAATATAATTTGCACATAACATCCTTAACTTTTAACTTTATCAATTTAACTACTTACTGTTTTAGAAGAAAAATTAAATATATGAAGAAAAATTAAATTTTGTATTTCATAAAATTCGGGGTCTTACAGTATCAATAACCCACATGTGTGCAGAACATAACCCCACTCTGCTCCTAACAAGAAGATTGAAAAGTTGAGAAAATTTTCAAAAGCTTAACATAACCCACATTATTTAATAGGAAACTAATATTTCTGCAGTATTTTTTTTTAATTATTTTTATATGTGAAATTTATTTTTTATTTATAGTGTTTTTGTTATAGACCTATAATAATACTTTTTACATGTAAAGTGTCACAATAGGTTTATAACGACGGTTTTAACATGTAAAGTATAATGTATATATAACAATAATTTTAAAACGATTGTTATAAATAAAAAATAAAGTTTACATATAAAATTAATAAAAATCACTATAAAAATAACAATTTTCTATTTAATATTGGGTCGCCACCAAAATTGGAGCATATCATAAAATATAAAAAAATAATCCCATTTTCAACGCGTAAACACGGATACAAGACTAGCAATTATGATCTCTCCTGGTTGGTTTACATTTAAATATGTAACATAAGTAAAGTACAATTTGAAACCGAAATTCGAATGCACTACAGCTATGAACTATCTAACATCATTTTAAGACCTACTTAGCGCGCTTCAATCAAATAAATCACACTGGCCAATATCCAACTATGGGTACGTATATGATAAGGACAAATCTATATATATAACATTTAAATAAAAAATTTAATATTATATTCATCTTAATTATTAAAAAATAAGATATAATATAAATTTTAATATTATATTTTATTTTTTAATATTTAAAATAAATATAATATTTAAATATTATGTATTTATACTCGTGTTCATCTGAGAGTGGTTGGGGGGAGGCATATCCATAACCTGCTTTGGTTAACTATCATAGGTATTCTCTATCATCAGGAAGTAACGTCTAATCATGGTTATGATGTTCACTTGTAAACTAGGTGGGGATTGTAGCTATAGTGCGCTTTTCCTCACAATCTCTAAAAAAAATAAAATACTATTGCAAGATGCATTAATTTATTGATAAAATATCATTCACTAGTCTGGGGATAAGATACTAAATCATTTTTGTGTTTGCTGCTAATCACGTTGTGTCTAGTGCTGCACTCCAGATTCCAGTGTCTTCCTATGTGGTAAAATGTGCGTTATATAAGTAATTTATTAGAGATAATATAGAAAAATCGCAAGATTTTACCATTTTATTTTTCTTATTTAATCAGTTTCAAGAAGCTTTTGGAAGGATGATTGGCTGTTAACAGGGTTTTGTAGGTAATTTGACCTAGTTTACAAAAGCTAATGGGTTTCTACATATTTAATCCTATGGTTAAATATTCTTACTTTTGTAAGAATAGGTGATGGAAAGAGATTATCATACATCGAACCCTGAAATCAGTCGTGGGATTAAACAGGATCTTGATGATTTATATACAGAGAGAGAAAGGATAGCTGGCAACAGTCATTATGCAAAAAAATTATTTTCATTATCAATCAAAATAATATCTTGTTATTTTAATTTAAGCTTCATGTGCAGTACACTGTACATATACATCTTTTTAGGTTCATGTACCTTCATGTGTACTTTCATGTATATATAGGTAAATAATATATATATATATATATATATATATATATATATATATATATATAAATAAAGGATCAAGAATATATTCTCTTATTGATATACCAACTATATCCTCTTTAGTAACGGATCGAACGATGATTTGGTCCGTTGTCATAGATTCGGTCCGTTATTATAACTTTTAGTGATAGATAACATATAGTGACAGACTGAAGGATCGAAATTATAGCAACGGATCCAACCGTCGTTCAATTCGATGCTAAAAAAAAAATACTTGATATATCAAATAAGAGAGTATATATATATTATTTAGGTGACTATAGGTATGCAGATTGAACAATGGTAGACACTGAGTAGAACAATACTTTATGGTACGAACTTCCGTGGGTCTCTTTCATAATTATAGCACAGGAACTTCTTAAAACCATGTCAGTAATATAGTTTATCTATTTTTGTCAGATTTTGAAACCTATTAAGAAAATTTTCATCAAATGGGCAGGATTCTAAAATCAAGCTTATCTAGCCAATTACCAATAATCAATCGCTCAAACATGAAAAGATCCTCGGCTGAACTTTTTGCCGTCCAGATCTAGTTAAGACCGGTAGCATGTATTCAAATGTATTGCAATGGTACAATAATAATGCTATCCTCGTATTTTGCTACATTAAGTGAAGTTGATAAACTTAAAATAGCCAAAATAAATAAATATCTTTTTTTTGTAAGACTAGGTAGCTTTGTCGGCAAGTTGGCTATAAAAGACCCCACAAAAGTAGTGAACAACAGATATGAATGTTCTTAAAAGCTACCAATAACCCTTGTGATAAGTACAAGCACTAACTGCACCACCACAACCTCCCATTATCTCAAGGGATATAGAAAGATTGGCCTTCTAACCCCCTTGCTCTTCACCCTAAACTAAGTCTTGGCTCCTCCACCAAATTCTGGCAACAATTACTTGGGTTCGAATTTAGGTCTGAAAAGATGAGGAGTATATTGGTTGCGATGAGGCAAAACCTCCAGAACATGAGGAAGAATCCACGAGTAGCAGACGAAAATATGTTTGGCGATCAAGGGAATGGAGCTGGATTACCAATCTTTGCACAAAACACAGGCAGAACACGACACGGGTGGAATGGACTTTCAATTATATGTAGTATTGTACGAGCTCCTCTCTCGCTTCTTTCTTGCCTATCTCACCCACACATCAATGGTGCCGATGGAGCCTGGGTATCTGGTGAGTTGGCACGGATATCAGAGATGAACCATCTTATGGTTAGTGACGGCATGCGTTACGCCATCTTGATGTGAAACTGTAAGTAGGTTGAATTTGCATGTTTTTGAAATTGTGTTTTTGTAGAATCTGGTAAAGGGATGATCAGGATTCCGGAATGGCATGTAGTTTTGTGTCTCAGTATTGTACTGTTAATCATTTTAGTAGAAAATACAGGTATCAATACATGAAAATAATAGTCTTAAGCAACGGCCACATGTCCAGTAGGACAATCAATTACATTTAATGGAGGTTAGAAACAGATTGCATCCATCAATATTTTAGTCTTGGGAATTTAAAAGTTTAAAGTTAATCAGTAATAGTAAAATTCTGCCATTTTTTCATTTTTAATGGTGCTATAGTAATCAGCAATCATGTCCCATGGGTTTTGCTCAAGGAGATGGGTCTTAAGTAGAATCTTGCCTAACAAAGATCTTAGTAATTCCGTCTGTGAATATAACTGATCTGGTGTATGGATGCGCGCATTAGAAAGCGAGCCCTTTATAAAAGTTCCACCAACGACCAAATATAAAATATAATCCAAGTATCTAACAAAGAAAATTCAAGCAAAGTATCGCAAAAAGTATGTACAGAGCATACTCATGAAAAATGCAGTATTACCTGGCTCAGAAATACAAATATCGCACCTGAGACATTGAAGCAGCCAGAAAGTTGGAGATTGAAAATTTCGTATCTGCCTTTGAGTGGGTTCAGCTGTGTACATCTTTTCAGCTGTATATGAGTTGACTCAAACAGGTGATTCATGACTTCCAGAGTAACTCCAGATTTACTTGGTGGCTAATTCCTAAATATCCAATCTGTCCTGCACCAAAATTTCGGACTTGAGTGGGTATTTTCACTTTCTTTGCCACATTACTTTGAGGTATATAAAATAAGAATATCATTTATCTCTGTGTCTTTCCTCTGCTTTTGGTGTTCAGTTGGATAACAACAGTGGTTCAGGGATTTTTTTTATATATTTTTTAAAGGGTGAGCCCTCAATTGAAATTCCTGAACAATGTAGTAGTAATGCCACTATGAGACCTTGAGCACCTAGCATTCAGTTGCTGCCCGCACTGTAATACCAAGTGCCTATAAAAATCAAGCCTATAACTCAAACCCCAGCGGTATGGCTACAATCAAGGAAGGAAAAGCAAAGAATGCCACACATTGCATTGTCCAACACTATTCCAGACATTACATAAAACTGCTACTTGCTAGGAACTTGAACAGAAATCACTTGTTGCTGCATCACCTTACTATTTGACTTATAAAATTCTGCAAGTGAGTTACCTGTATATGCACTCACATCTTCATCCAGTACTTTTATCTACTGAACTTTTTAACTTTCAGTTGGAACACAGGCTATTGTTTTTCACTGACGCAATATAGTTTCAGGCACTCCATTTCTTGTGGTGTGTGTTCTTATTCTTTAAGGAGAGACTATAAAAGTGTAATAATGTTGTTGGGTTTTTGTCCGTATTAAGTGGGACATGATAGAAAGGGTCAACTTTTCCTACTCTGTTTGCTGGTTATCTTAATGGAAACTACTGGACTCTAAAGTTGGTGAGACCTGCAGCTTTAGAAGGCAATTCACTGGTGTTCTCATATTTTTTGTACTTATCCAATATAACCGACAAAAATCTCTCACATATAGTGTAAATATGACTCTACAGTTAAGTGTACCACACTCGAACAAAAGTCCAACAGATAGCAGAAAGCTATTATGCATGGAGGGTGATAAGCCAGACTATAAAAGTTTTTTATGACCTTTTGATAAGTATGCTGTTAATGACTATGCAAAGTGTTTAGCACAAGTCTTCATCTTCATTCAATACTTTCCCCAAAACGTGGGTGGGTATATGCCCTAGCATTTATAAATGTTTTCCTGTGCTCTACAAACTGATCTGTATTTGTATATAGTGTGTTATGTATGTGTGTGTGTGTATATATGTGTGTGTGTGTACAGTTTACTCTTTATAGTAATAAGAACTAAAGAGGATAAAACAATTCTCATCCGGACAATCAAGAATACTTCTCAAGAGAGTATTTTATTTCTTCCTTAGCCCCTCATATGGAAAGTTTTTTTTTTTATAACATTGGCTTGATGCTGAAAAAGAAATGATATGCCTTTTGTTTCTCAATTCTACCTGATATTTTGAATCCTAATCACCAAGGAATAAAGAAAAGCTCTACTGATATAAATATTATAAATTCTTTTCAAATTTTCATCTTGCAGTTTTTCTGCCAAGAACAGTATTATTACTTTATTGTCACACTAGTGGACTCCTTGGAATCTTCATTCAATCAATCAATCAATAGAAAAGATAAACTTATTTATTTAGGTACTATTTGAATGGCGTTTTGAGTAAAATGGAGTTACTCATATTCCTATACTCCTAATTAGCCATAAGTTTTCCTATACTCTGCATATGTAAGCAGATGTGAATGAATCTTGGTTTTTCTGTTTTTTAAGTCAGTTTGTAAATGAGTATTGTGTTATTGATGTCCGTTAAAATATACCAATTGTTGGTAATAAACACCTCCCACTAAAACCGTTTCTGATAAATTAAATGATAAACCACGCCAAATAAATAATACAGTTCCAACAAAAATAATAACTGCAGAAAATAAGCCAAACACACAAGACACCAAATGTACGTGAAAAACCCAATTGGGAAAAACCACGTAAATTTGGTGTCTTGTGTGTTTGGCTTATTTTCTGCAGTTATTATTTTGTTGGAACTGTATTATTTATTTGGCGTGGTTTATCATTTAATTTATCATAAACGGTTCTAGTGGGAGGTGTTTTTCCCAACAATTGGTATCAGAGCTAGGCGTATTGCTTAGTTGTTTATGATAAATTAAATGGAGGAATCAAGTGGCGCCATGATCAAATTGACATCATCTAATTTTTCAATCTGGAAGTCTAGAATGGAAGACATCCTTTATTGTAAGGATTTGTATGAACCGTTGGAGCTTAAAGGAGTTAAACCAACGGATAAATCTGAGGCTGATTGGAAAAAGATGAACAGGAAGACTATCGGTCACATTCGACAATGGATCGATCAGAGTGTGTTCCACCATGTTTCGCAGGAAACGGATGCAAATTCTCTTTGGACTACATTAGAGTCCATGTACGAGAAGAAGAATGCACAGAATAAAACATTTGTGATTCGGAAGATCGTGAACCTGAAGTACAGAGATGGTAGCAGTGTATCCGAGCACATGAGTGAGTTCCAGGGATTGGTGAACCAGCTGTCTACCATGAAATTGAATCTTGATGATGAGATTCAAGCGTTATTGCTTCTCAGTTCGTTGCCCAACAGTTGGGAAACGTTGGTTGTGTCACTAAGCAATTCAGCTCCGGAAGGAAAAATAACTATGCAGATGGTCAAGGACAGCATACATAATGAAGAAACAAGGCGAAATGAGCAGGGTATGAATTTTGAGACACAAGCACTTGTGGCAGAAAACAGAGGTAGAAGCAATTTCAGGGGATCTCACAAGGGAAACTCGCATCACAGCAAAAGCAGAAATCATAGGAGCAAGTCAAAGACCAGAGATGGCGGTACATTCAGGTGCTTCCATTGTAACAAGGAAGGCCACTACAAAAGAAATTGCAAGATCTGGTTAGACAAGCAGAAAACTGGTGAGCAAGGAAAAGTTGAGGACAAGAATACTGCAGCTACGGTTACCGAGGATGTTGTGATTCTTTCATTCGGTGAAGAAGAATGCTTACATGTTGATGATCAGAAAGTTGATTGGGTTATTGATACAGGTGCTTCGTATCATGCCACGCCCAAGAAAGAATTCTTCATGACGTACAAAGCTGGAGACTTTGGCCATGTGAGAATGGGTAACACTGATCGTTCCAAGATTATTGGAATTGGTGATGTTTGCATTCAGACAGATGTTGGTTGCACTATTACTCTGAGGGACGTCAGACATGTTCCAGATTTGCGTCTCAACTTGATCTCTGGTATGGCCTTGGATAGGGAAGGCTATGATAATCACTTTGGCGACGGAAAATGGAAGCTTACCAAGAGTGCAATGGTTGTTGCAAGAGGTGTTGCTTGTTGTTCATTGTACAAAGCTCATGTGAAGATGTGTTCTAGTGAGTTGAATGCAGTTGAAGGTGAATCTTCACTAAATCTGTGGCATAAAAGGCTCGGGCACATGAGTGAAAAAGGGTTGCAGATGTTAGCAAAAAGGTCCCTCATTCCTTTTGCTAAAGGTACTAATTTAAGCCCGTGTGATTATTGTTTATTTGGTAAGCAAAATAGAGTTTCTTTTAGTAGCTCCTCTAAAAGAAAATCTAAGATACTTGAGATAGTACACTCAGATGTTTGTGGTCCCATGGAGGTTGAGTCTCTAGGTGGCAATAGATATTTTGCTACTTTTATTGATGATGCTTCGCGAAAAGTGTGGGTGTATTTGTTGAAAACAAAAGACCAGGTGTTCCAGTATTTTCAGAGTTTCCATGCTATGGTTGAAAGGGAGACTGGAAAATTATTGAAGTGTCTTCGCAGTGACAACGGAGGGGAATACACTTCAAAGGAGTTTGCGGCATATTGCGATACACATGGCATTCGACATGAGCAGACTGTTCCTGGTACCCCTCAGCATAATGGTGTGGCAGAAAGAATGAACCGCACTATTATGGAGCGTGTTCGATGCATATTGAGAATGGCTAAACTGCCTAAGCCATTCTGGAGTGAAGCTGTCCGTACTGCTTGCTACTTGATTAATAGATCTCCATCAGCACCGTTGGATTTTCAGATTCCAGAGAAAATATGGAGTGGTAAGGATGTGTCATATTCTTACTTGAGGATATTTGGATGCAAGGCTTTTGCACATATCCCCAAGGAGCATAGATCAAAGCTTGATGACAAATTTACTCCATGTATATTTGTTGGATATGGAGATGAAAAGTTTGGTTACAGGTTATGGGATCCAGTTCAGAAAAAATTATTCAGAAGCAGAGATGTGGTGTTTCATGAGCACCAGAATTATGAGGATTTTTATAGCATCACACAGCCCAGAGATGATAGAGTTCCAAGCCTCAGCGGGGTTTCTTCTCCATTACAAAATGTCACAGGTGGAGAAGGAGTTCAGAATGAAGAGGAGACTGATACAGATTTGCATCATGATGATGGGTCAGATGTAGAGGGTATTGAGCAGGGGGAGCAACCCCCTCATCTTGATATTGAAGAACCTCAGCTCAGGAGATCCATAAGAGTGCATGTGCCATCAGTCAGGTATCCTTCATCCGAATATCTTTTAATTGCTGAGCAGGGGGAGCCAGAGAATTTTCAAGAAGTCGAGACTCATAAGGAGAAGAGCAATTGGCTGGGAGCAATGCAAGATGAGATGGATTCTTTGCACAAGAATCACACTTATGAGTTGACTACACTTCCAAAAGGCAAGAAAGCCTTGAAGAATAAATGGGTGTTCAAGATGAAAAGAGACGGTGAAAAACTAGTGAAGTACAAGGCTCGATTGGTCGTCAAGGGTTTTGCTCAAAAGCAAGGTATTGATTTTGATGAGATTTTTTCTCCAGTTGTAAAGATGACTTCGATTCGAGTAGTTTTGGGG
Organism: Hedera helix; assembly: GCA_947179155.2. Taxonomy (NCBI): domain Eukaryota; kingdom Viridiplantae; phylum Streptophyta; class Magnoliopsida; order Apiales; family Araliaceae; genus Hedera; species Hedera helix. The sequence goes on from OX359283.1 coordinate 24,478,723, forward strand.
TTAGTAGCTAGTATGGATCTTGAGCTTGAACAGTTAGATGTGAAGACTGCTTTCCTTCATGGTGATTTGAAGGAGGAAATCTACATGGAGCAGCCAGAGGGATTTGAAGTTAAAGGGAAAGAGCACTTGGTTTGCAAGTTAAAGAAAAGCTTGTACGGCCTGAAACAAGCCCCAAGGCAATGGTACAAGAAGTTTGATTCATTCATGATGGATCAAGGTTACTACAGAACAGTTGCAGATCATTGTGTGTATGTGAAAAAATTTCCATGCGGTAACTTCATTATTCTGTTACTATATGTAGATGATATGTTGATAGTTGGGCAAGATGCTAACATGATTTACAGGCTCAAGGGTGAGTTGTTCAAATCCTTTGATATGAAGGATTTAGGCCCAGCCAAGCAAATTTTGGGCATGAAGATTATTCGTGACAGGAAAGCCAAGAAGTTGTGGTTGTCACAAGAGAAATATGTTGAACGGGTGCTTGCAAGGTTCAACATGGGTGATGCTAAACCAGTTAGCACACCACTGGCCAGTCATTTTAAGTTGACGAAGCGTATGAGTCCTTCTACTAAAGAAGGAAGAGATGATATGGCAGCAGTTCCCTACTCCTCTGCTGTAGGGAGTCTTATGTACGCAATGGTTTGTACACGGCCAGATATAGCTCATGCAGTTGGTGTTGTGAGCAGGTATTTATCAAATCCCGGTAGAGAACATTGGGAAGCAGTTAAGTGGATTCTCAGATACTTAAAAGCTACTTCCAGTTTGTGTTTGGGTTTTGGTGATTCGAATCCAGTCTTGGAGGGTTTTACAGATGCAGACATGGCAGGTTCTGAAGAGAAGAAGTCTACTTCAGGGTATGTATTTACTTTTGCAGGGGGAGCTGTGTCATGGCAGTCCAAATTACAAAAGTGTGTTGCTTTGTCTACAACTGAGTCGGAATACATTGCCGCTACAGAAGCAGGCAAGGAGATGTTATGGTTAAAACGGTTTCTCCAAGAGTTGGGAGTTACACAGGATGAGTATGTGGTTTATTGTGATAGTCAGAGTGCAATTGACTTGACCAAGAATGCCACGTATCATAATCGTACCAAGCACATTGATGTTCGTTATCACTGGCTTCGAGAAGTGATGGAAAATGAGCTGATGAAAGTAAAGAAAGTTCATACCGATGAAAACACTTCAGACATGTTGACAAAGGTTGTGACTCGCGACAAGCTCGAGGTTTGCAAGGAGTTGGCAGGAATGGATTCCAAGTGACGGGGTCACGGTGGAAACCCTCTCTAATGGGATTGGAGGGGGAGATTGTTGGGTCCAATCCCAGAGCTGCATTTATTGCAGCGGTTGCATTTACTTTCCTGCGGCTGCTACTTTGACTTTCTCTATGTTGCTTTTCTTCATTTGCTTTCGGCTCTGCTGCACCCATGTTTTCAGCTGAAAACATGCCTTTTTTCTTCCTTGGTTTAATGCTTGTATTCATTAAGGAGGGCTATAAATATTTGCACCCATCAGAATGCGAGATACACCAGAAAAAGAGAGAAGAAAAGGCAGAGAGCACGCAAGAGAGAAAACAGAAAGGAATTCATCCGAGAGTTCCAAGTATAGAGAGAAAAATAGCTCATTTGAGTTATAGAAAGAAAGTGAGAAAGAGAGAAAATAAATAGTGATTTTATTTTCTTAGATACAGAGAGGGAGAAAATAATTAGTGATATTATTTTCTCAAGTTTGTATATTTTTCTCATAGTGAATTTCTGAGATCTCTCCCCGTGGTTTTTCCCAATTGGGTTTTCCACGTAAATTTGGTGTCTTGTGTGTTTGGCTTATTTTCTGCAGTTATTATTTTGTTGGAACTGTATTATTTATTTGGCGTGGTTTATCATTTAATTTATCATAAACGGTTCTAATGGGAGGTGTTTTTCCCAACAAATTTGTTATGCATCTAAAATGAAATTTACTTTATTGTCACACTAGTGGACTCCTTGGAATCTTCATTCAATCAATCAATCAATAGAAAAGATAAACTTATTTATTTAGGTACTATTTGAATGGCATTTTGAGTAAAATGGAGTTACTCATATTCCTATACTCCTAATTAGCCATAAGTTTTCCTATACTCTGCATATGTAAGCAGATGTGAATGAATCTTGGTTTTTCTGTTTTTTAAGTCAGTTTGTAAATGAGTATTGTGTTATTGATGTCCGTGAAAATTTGTTATGCATCTAAAATGAAATTTATTCCATCCAACCTCATATTTTCTTAAAAAGAGTGCCACTAGCCATTAGCCAATGTTAGTTGATGCACGGGTGCTGGGAAGGTGGCCAATATACAACACGTAAGGCTGGACATTTTTCCCCCTTAGAAGTTAAACCCAGTTCCAACGGTCATAGCACGCATGAGCAATGACCATTGCAACAACTATTAACCCCTTGTCTCTTACATCCTACAAATCCAGAATATGTACAGAGAAATTTCAAACATATGAAAAACCAACCAGATAGGCAATGATTGGGATAAACAAAGAGTCCATTATTCTAGCAAAAATACAATAATAGTAATTAAATTTTGTTTCCATCATTTTTATTTAAATCATTTAGAAACTATATGCTCCACAAATTCAGTAAAATCATTGCCTAGAACACTACTGACAGTTGATGTCACATATGTGCAATTGAGATTTCACATAAAGAGGTGGCTCAGTAAATGAAGACAAGTTGAACCTCTTTTATCCTATACTTGATTGGAGAAACTGTAAGAGAAGCTGTTGTGAGATCCCAAAGTCTATTTCCATCTCCGTCTTCTTAACAATCAAATGAATGTGTAAACAAAAATATAATGATGAAAGTAATTAGGAAAGGCAAGAACCATTAAAGAAAAACAACATGCAACTAAAGTACCTTTTCAAGTCCTATTATTATCGTTCCCTAATAAAGCAGATTGTTCAAGTGCTACCCTCTGATTCCCTCCAAAATTCTTTGTCTTTTCCTACAAGCTGAAAATGACAAGGGGAATAAAGTAGATTACCACAGAGTGAAGAAAATAATTGAGTCCTGATATTGACTAAACAACAATTTAAAAAGAAAGGGATTAAAATATTTTTGGCACCAGCTTTTTAATCTATTCATTTTTTTTAATACTATATGTATACTTGGGAAGGCAGTTTCAAACGTAACGTATTTCAAAAAATCATGATTACAATTTATAAGTCTGTGGAGTGCGGATAAAACACGTAAATATTTCTTCTCCAAGCACTATTGATTCACATATTATTCCATTCTTTATTATATGATCAATATCTACTACCGTCATACCTTGGGTCAGCAAAAGATGCTAACATGACAGACAAAGGAAAAACCTTTATCCTTGAATTGAACCTAAACTGATGAATGAGTGAGTGGAAGACCAAAAGCACTGAGAGGGATCATATCTATCAATATTTACATAATCCTGGATTTCAACGATAATTATCTCATAGAGTGAAAGAGTTGAGATGTAAAGTTTCTTAATGAGAATCACCAACAAGGATTTTGAAGGCACCCCTGATATATTCATAAACCAAGAGATGGCGAACTAATCACCTTAGTTCATGATAAGTTGATTAAAACAGCAAAAGTATCATTTGAAAATCAACATATATGATACTTAGTAATACTTTTTTATTATTTTACAATCGATACAGTTATTCACACTAAAATAAAAATAAAAATCACATTGAATTTGAATTTTAAGAATTCACAAATTGACTTAAAAAGTTGAAATGCATATCTAATTTTAGAACGGAGGGAGTATAACTTTTTGTTAGAGCAAACTATGGCAAACACAAGAAATCAACAACGGAAAATAAATACAAGAACACAAGTATGTGAAAACCCCAAATAAGGAAAACCACGGGTGAGAGGCAGAAGATATCACATATCAAAGTGTGAAGAATACAAGTTATGGATCTTTATTGAAAAAAGGCTAAAACTGAGAAAGAAAATAATACCGAAATTCTAACTATAATAACATAAATATAGCTGAGCTAAAAAAAATAACGGGCCAAAATAACACAATTGCTCTATTCCATACCTTATCTTTCTTTCCCTTCGGGGTTGACGCACAAAATATTTTGGGTCGGCTTCAAAGTTGGACCCCGAACAAGAATTCGACCCACACAACCCTTTTCATTAGGATTTGTTTTATCTCTTCATTTCGGAATAAGGAGCTTAAGTACTTGACAGACTATATGGTTCTTCTGTTTGGGGTTGAGATAGTAATGGACGTGATTTTGCACCTGAGGATTCCACGGTTTGGCAAGTATGCACAATGCTCAACAAGGAAAAGGATACTGCATATATCCGTAATAAATTGAGAGTAACCTTTTTCACTTCAAAAGTCCATGGCATGATTTTCTTTCGACTTTATGAACTAATGTACACACTGATAGGCTTACAACATATATGTTCATTGCAGATCACAACTTTTTGAAATATTTCTTCACTAAGGTAGAATTTTATGTTTCCCATGGGGTAAATATTTTGAGAAAATTAAGTTAAAAAGAAGTAACAATTTGAATTTTAGGGCTCCTGCTGAAAGTGTATTGCAATCCTCACGGCCTTAAAGCTGCAGCCCATCATACATTGAGAAATAATAACTTATATCACCTTAGCTCCTAATAAAGTCAGAGATAACAAAATGAACAGAACACAAATTATCAATCATGCGGACAAAACGTACGAGTCTAGGACAATTCATCCTTTTGTATGACTGCATCTTTTCATGCAGTCAAAGGCAAGGAAGACGATACACACACACACACACACACACACACACACATCTTTATGTAGGGGCATGATACAAAATCAAAGTTGACTGTAACCAGCCACCTGCCAAACAGTTTGGTGGATAGTATTTTGTTTACTTGTCTGCCAGACAGTTAGGCAGACAGCGGGGGGGGGGGGGGGGGGGGGGGGGGGGGGGGGGTTAATTTGGCGGCAGTAGGCTATATAGCCAACTGTGGTTTTGAATCTTTTTCCAGTTATACATAGACATTTACACTGAGAAGATCTAAAAACAGAAGATGAGAACGTTGTCAATTTACCAATATGGAAGCTTCCTCCTAAGGACAAGCTTGTATCAAGATACTTCAGTCCATTGGTAGCTCTATATATCAAAATTAACGATGAAACTACATGTTTAATAAGCACCCACCATTCCAAAACAATCATGAAACTGCATTTTTACTCATCATCCAACCTTCCCGCTCTTTATACAATATTGGTTTGCTACGTAAAATTAAGATCTTGTAAGATTGTGCAAGATGGAAAATCTTTCAAAGAGCGTCGCACTAATTATAAGAATGACCAGAAATGTAAATCAATTTGATGTCAGATTTCTCAGTTCTGGTTCGAACTAATAAATACATTGACCCGCAAAGATGCTCACAGATATTCATACAGATCACTGTTTCAGGACAGGCAGATACTATAGCAGCTGCTACTTCTAACTTCAACCACTTTTGCCCAGGCGTTCCAACACATGCGTCTCACCAGTGAGGCACTCCACCAATCCTTTCATGTTAGCAAAATGTAATTTAAGAAGTCAAAAAAGAACAGAAGAAAAACAGATAGCAGGTTCTATTTCATGGGAACATTTAAGCTTCACATAAATAACAATGGCACCATTACTTTCATTGATTGGCAAAAATTCAGTTGTAAAAACACTGTAACCCCAAGGGCGATGTAAAAATATATTACCATTAGTATAATCTCGACAATCATGATGCCCAATCCTCAAATCAGTATGCCAACTTTCATTGAACTTATATGTTGCATCAAAAGCATCCACTTTGGAAAATCCAACGAACCAACATTTAGTTTTTGGCAGCTTCATCAACTTCCTTGTAAGAACAGCTCCTGACAAATTTGTGAGGTGAAACATCTGTTAAAGTGGAGTAGCCTTCTTGTACCAGCTTCAAGTAAAGAATTTTAAACATAAAGTTTTTCTTTCTTTTTGTTGAAAGCTTTTTCTATATGTTTGTGTGTGGCGTTTCTTTTTTCTTTTTCCCCCTCTCTTGTTCCTTTCTTCTGCAGTTTCTTTTGTCCTATTGGTTTACTGGAAGTATAGTTAAAACATCCATGTGTGCTAAAAACATTCAATATTAGTGGTAAGCCAGGTTTAATTGGTTCTTCTCCCGGATAAACATGTATACCATATGCAGACTTCTTGCATCTGGACCGCTTAGATTCTAAAATTATTTAATCCTTGAAAATGCAATACGTGTGCTATTAACTGAAAAAATCTATATCATTTAATCCCCAGCTTTATCTTGAATGCAATTATGAACTGATCAAATAATGTAAAAGTACCAACAAAATGACCAGAGATGCTTTAGATGGGATTGCCATTTATCTATGAGGAAATGAGAATATAAAGGAATAAAAAAAGAATAAAGTTTATAAATATTACCTGGTATTTTCCTGCCAGATAGAGCACCAAGTGCTACATATACATTTTCAGGATCTTTTGGTTGAAAATCAAAGACCACCGTCTGTTAAAGTAAAATATATATGAGTAAAAACAAAACCCAATGGAATGAAAAACTCATTGACAAGGAAATTATATCCCAAGAGAAATATCAGTGTTTAATAAAAAATGATCAAAGAAAATCCTATCTAACTGTCTCATAGTTTCTCTCCAAAATCCATACTTTACTCAAAGATCCTAGAAGTTGTATATTGCCATAGTATGTAAGACCTCAGCCATATCATTCCGGTATTATATTGGTAACTAGTATATAAGGTCAATGTATTCGTATCTAAGCAATCAGAGGAATTCGATCTAAGCAATCTTCATCGGAAGAAACTACGGTAAAATGGTCTATCTTTCAATTTGCAATCCCACACAAACCTTTTTAGAATACAGAATCCTGAAACCCCAATAGACAAGCCATCCAGGACTACAACAAATTACTCAAAAATGCTAATAAATCATTACATTCCCATCAATTTGAAGTTCCCACTAACCCATGTTCTTAAATGATATATTCACACACACACACACAAAGATATATATATATATATATATATATGTATATATATATATATATATATACACAGTGGCGGAGGGGAGGGGGGTCCTGGGGGGTCCACGGACCCCTCTATCATCGGAAGGGAGTATATATATTTTATGTATTTTATCTTGATGCTGGGTGCATAACGACATAAATTATATATATTATGTGTTTTATAAGATTTTTATTCATTTGTAAATGCATAAAGAAGTTTAAACAGGAATTTTTATAAATTGTTGTGTCAAATACATAAAGAATTAAAGACGGATATATATGTGTCAGTCCCCTTTATGCCAATCAAATATTCTGATGAACTGTTGATTTTAAACTGTAAATAAAATCGAAACAAAAAATATGAGTTATTCACAACTTCAATTAAAGTACTGCACATGTAAGACTGGTGCTATACATGTTCTTGCCGTGCAGTTGACTAGACACAAATATCACACACTAAATATACCCTTTTTTTTGTAAATTTTTATTATTTCTGGGTAATAGACTATATGTTATAGTCAATATCTTTAAAAGAAAATGACTTATATTGTGATATTTATGTAAGTCAACTTTTTTATCGTCAATTATAGGGATTAATATTAATGATAAATCATTTGGAGAGATGTCTAATAAATAAAATCCTCTTATAATTTTATCTATTCTCATATATTAATATATTTTTCAATCGTAATTCAGCATAAATTACTCAAAACTAAGAATTAATCAATATATAAATTCATAACATGAACAAACACGAAAAAATTGTCTCACCCCAGCAGGAAAATTATTTGTACATACTTGATCCTAAGAATTCGTTCTCCAATTTTAGTCTTCCAAAGTTGGTTCGTCTTGCAGAGCTATATACACAAGACTTTTCAATGGATGATCGAATGGAGCTTAAAGAACAATTAAAGATGTGAATTTCTGAAATGAGAGGAAATGCAAGATTTTCTAAACTAGAAGATGTCGGAGAACTTGCAACTAATATGGTTGAGGTGGGATATCACACTACTTTTTATTTGGTTTATCTTCTTATCAAGTTGGCTTTAGTTTTGCCTGTTGCGACTGTTAGTGTGAAACGAGTATTTTATGCGATGAATATTGTTAAGACAGATTTGCGCAACAAGATGGGAAATGACTTTCTCACCGACTGTTTGGTGTGCTATGTCGAGAGAGATGTTTTTAGGCGCATTGATAATGAAGTGATTATCCAACATTTTCAGAACATGAGAACTCACAGGTTGGATTTACCGCCTTTACGGTCTGAACTCCGAAGAGAGACTCCGCCGTTCTAGTACCGGACTAAGAGGTCGTCGAAAAAAAATTTACATGCATAATCCGGACCCCCTCGCTAAAATTCTCTGGCTCCGCCACTGTATATATATATATATATTCAAGAACACGAAGAAGAGTTGGCAATAATTAACCTGAGGGTGAGGAGGTGTTGATGATGACCATGAAATGCTGGAAATTCCAAAGATCGAGGGAGTAAGCAGTGGACATAAGCAACTGGGCTGGCCCTTTACTGGCTCTTAAGGCCACTGCTGCTACATATATCTCATCTCTTCCTCTTTTTGTTGGTTTTGGGACATTGCAACTTATCACTGAGGCCATATCCTATGGCCTGTGCAACTAACCCTTGCTCTCTTCTCCCTTCCTCTGGGTTTAGGGAAATTTTCCTACAAATCTACGCCAATGATACTAGCCGTGGTTCATCACTTACCAGTACAGCCACCCGCCGGAATTTGACATTTTTACGGTTGTAGAGCAGGATCAGGGTCGGGTTCGGGTATTGTATGATTTGCATAGTTGCATTGGTATTATAGGCAACCACAGAATTTTATGCGCCTGAGGCCTCGTAAAGGGCTACTAAAATCTCATCACTCAAATAAAGTAATTAACATATTACTATTATTTTTTGATAAAAAAAAAAAAGGGTATTATAAGAGGCCTAGACATAAATTCTATAAAGAAATAATGTCTCGAATTAAATAGTCGTGTTGTCACACTTAGTTAAGTGTGATAATGACTCAAAAAAATAGTACTTTGTCGAATTAAATATTAATAATTTTGTTAGATTATTAAACGTCAAAATTATGTCATTTTAAACTGTTGTCATTATATTTAGCAATCAAAAATTTATTGTTTCCCTTTAATAGTTTACTAGTTTATATATATAAATAAATAAATTATATCATATTAAAAGAAAATCCATCTTGTATTATACTCAGTTTACTAGATAAATTGTCTCAACACTAAAGAAACAACATAAAAGCGAGATAAGTGGTCATAAAACCATCTAACTAGCATGATATAAATTTCATAAAAGTCATAAACTGACCACCCCTATGGCTTTCAAATTAAATCCAGTGTATCGTTTCCATTTACGTCAAAATTTTACTGGTCTATTTGAACTTTAGATAACACTTAGTAGCATGTTTTTGTTTTATAACAAAAAAAAAACAAACAAATCATTATATATGAAAAACACACGTTGATTTCAAAATCCAATCCTTCTGGATGTATTGGTGTTTTCTGAAATTTATTTTAATCCTGCTAAAAAAGAAAATCTAGTTGCAATACTATGTAGTTTCTTTTTATCTTTTTGAATGGTTTTTCATTGTTGCACGAGACAAGCAGCCATAATATTGTGCAGCTCAAAAATATTATTTATAAAACGGAGGAAATATTATTTATATTTCCAATAATCATATAACATAACTCAACTAAAAAAGTCTTTTTATTAAAAAAAATCACATAGCTCATAGTGAAAAGAGGTTGTGAGAGGGAAAAAACAACTCCACGTTAGGGCTAAAATTCCAAGAATAAATAAGTTATCCATGTTTAAGAGTGAGATCTAGAAATTAACGTGTGAGCTCTAATTTTTTTGTATGTGAGGCTTTTATATTTTTTATGTGAGACTTATGTTTTTCTTTTGTGTGAAATACTAAATTTAATAATTATTTTTTTATTTATTAAAAATAATTTATTCACTTTAAAAATTTTGGTTATGCAAGTATGACAATACTGCATATGCCATGCCATGTAACAACACCCCAATTATAAAGGCAATCTCTTAAAGTTAGTTTATATGTTTTTGTTTGTAAAGTCTTGTAAATAGTCAGAGAGCACGTAACAACTTCCCAACCCCCCCGGGCCATTTTTTCAGTTGTCCCATAATAATAATGTCTCTCATGCCGCCCCCGCACTGCCCCTGCGTGCAATTAAAACTGCCTTTACTGACCTTCGCGTTCTCTCTCTTCTCTCTCAACGTAATCCGGATCACATGACCTGTTCTCACTCTCTTTCTACTCTCTATACACTCCATTTGTTTGAGTTATTAATTTCTTAAGACAAAAAACCCAATTTTTACCTTTTCTAGAAAACCCCCTTTCATCTTCAATTCCTTTCACAAACCTCTGTTTTCACAAATCATCAATTAAATTTGGTGTCTTGCATTCTTTTGGTTTCTGGGGTTGTCTTGTTTTCTGTAGTAAGCCCCATTTTGCTCCTATTTAGGACCAAGAAAATTTTTTAATTTTTTTTATTTGCGGCGGGTTATTACTGTTGATGATTTGATGTCTTTGGCGGTTGGAGCTGTTTCTAGTTCCAAGAACATGGGGGGTTTTGATGAAGAAAACAAGGAAGGTGGATATCAAGAGAGTGGCGATGAGAGAGAAGAAGTTATTAAGAGAAGTGGGAGTGAGACTTCTTTGTATGCAACTGATCAGGAGGAAGAAGATGATGCCACTATTCAGCTAGGTCCTCAGTACACCCTCAAGGAACAGCTTGAAAAGGACAAGGTTTTTTTTTGTTTGTTTCTGCTCAAATTTCAAATTCCAATTTATGGTTTTTTTTTGTTAATTGTATTTGGGTGTTTTTCAAATTTATTATAGGATGATGAAAGTCTAAGGAGGTGGACGGAGCAGCTACTTGGGAGTGTGGATATTGACAATGTTGGAGGTTTTTATTTAATTTTCCACCATTTATAATTTTGAGCTATTTTGAAATTTTGGGTTTAGAGACTCATACTTTAATCTATTTGTAATATGATTGTTTTAATTATCAAATCTTGCTTCATATAATCATTAAACTGTTAAATTGGTCACTCTTTTCCAGCTTTACTAATTTTTGTAGTCTTATTTTACAAGAATTGATCATCAAAGCTTTGTTCTTGTTCTTTATTACTGCACCTTATTAATCTGACTTATCCCAGATAAATGATATGAAAATCTCCTGTTTTCTTTTAATGAAAAAAGGCTCAATTTATTGCATTTGATGAGATTTTCCTATTTCTGGGATATTTGGTACCAGTTTCTGAACCTACCTCCCATTTGTTCTATTAATGATCATTCTTTTCAAATGTTTTCCAAGTTCTAAACAATGTTTAAACATCATGAAGAACAAGCTGCAGAATGATTTAACATTGCATTATTCAAATCATATTTATAACGTTTTCCAGATGATGTTTATTTCATACCCAGCAAAGCCTAGGTGTTCTCGGTGTTTAAAAAGAGAACTTTGATTTGATTGACAGATGGTCAAAGTTCATCTTTCCATAATAATGTTTGTAACCTAGTTCATCACTTCATTTATTGCAGAAACAGTGGATCCAGAAGTAAAGATCATCAGCCTCTCTATCCTATCTCCTGGTAGACCTGACATTGTTCTTCCTATTCCCGAAGATGGAAAACCCAAAGGCCTATGGTTTACTTTGAAAGAAGGCAGCCGTTATAGCTTGAGATTCTCATTCCAAGTCAGTAATAACATCGTTGTCGGCTTTAGGTACACCAACAATGTTTGGAAAACTGGCGTCAAGGGTAAGCCAGGTGTAAGTTAACTCATTTCATTAATTTGAAATTAGGAAGGAGAATGCTTCATCTCATAATCGGTCTTATTTCAGTGGATAGCGCAAAAGAGATGCTTGGAACATTTAGTCCACAGCAAGAGCCTTATACATTTGACGCACCCGAAGAAACCACCCCTTCTGGCTATTTTGCTAGAGGCCAATATTCTGCAAAATCAAAGGTAACTTCACATTAGAGACCAAGTAATGCACCTAATTCATGCTCAATTTGTCAAACCATTTTCACACACAAAATACAAACTGAGCATGAGAGGGACACCTATATATCTTGTATATCAGGAGAAGCAACCTTGCCTCTTTTTTCTTTGACATGACAATGAGGTTGCAACATATAAATTTGAAAAATTGTCCTCAAATAAAAGTTAGCCTTTTCATGAGTAGTGGATGTCTACATTTATCAATTTTGTGTACACATACCCTTAGGATAAATGGTGATCCTAACTAATTCCAACAGTAGATTGATAGAAGGGATGAGAATTAGAAGAACTGAGGATAAGAAGGGATAGAATTAGACGAGGAGAGCAAGCAAAGAGGGAGAGTGATAGATAGTCGCAAACATATGAACTCCTCATATTTTGTTAATTTGAGCAATGAAAAGTATATGACTCTACTATATGCTACTTATACTACTCGAGGCTTACAATAGAAAACTAGGTAACTTGCACTACTCACTGATTTTGCCTTCTATTCACATGGATCCTCCTGTTTCTGGATATAACTAATTGAAATACCACTCTTGCCCTTGCCTGAGATACACACACACACACAGAAAAAAAAAAGACATGAAAATTTGAGGTAATAATGTAATATCTGAAGTTCTAACCAGATATTGTCTTTATATTTAGCTTCCTTCTAGTGTCGTTACATTTTTTAATTGGCTGCAATATAGGTTCCAAATTATAAGATCATTATTGATCTTAGAAAGTCAATTTGAAATATTTTCAAACTCAAAATTGAGATGATTTAGTAAGAATTATGAAACAATAAATGTTACAATAAATAGTATTTTTTAGATGATTTATAATACTTATTATTGTATCGACTTAAATAAAAGATTTTCATGTCAATTTTGATTTTGAAAATGTCTTAAGTTGACTTTAGAAAGTCAATATGATCTTATATTTTAGAACGGATGGAATATTTACACTCCATTCTGATATCTTGTAGACCCACTTACTCTATATGATGGTCCCTTGTATGTCTGGAACTTTTGGCTACCCAACTATGAATAGAAAGTAGTGCTGTTTGGCCATCCTTTTTCAGAGTTTTGGTCAAGGTAAATTGTGGGATACTGACATCCATAAATTTCATTGTTTTTCAGTTTATTGATGATGATAACAAGTGCTACTTGGAGATCCACTATACATTCGACATTCGGAGGGATTGGGCCAATCCTTAAGTACATCAATTTTCCACTAGCGTATGTTAGAACATCACCCTCATAGATTTTATTATTTTCTGCCACATGTTTAACCAAAGAATTTAGTGTGATGCTAGTTTTCACAACTGCAAGTCTCTAAAGCTGGATTATCCGGCTAATAAAAAGAGAGTTTGATTGTCATTTCATGTCGATGTTTGTGAACCAAGTTTCCCATCCGTTTTTGAGCTGGATGAGCATTATTTTTTTGGTAGAGTTTTTTCTTTCTTGTAGGTTTAGTTTCTTTACAATTTTTTCCTCTTTTTTGTTGGTAAACTTTATTGATGGAGATTGTTGAGCAGATGAATAGTAGACCTACTGAAAGATTAGAATCTCTAATTTTGGAATTGACGAAAAAAAATGTATTCCTAATTTTATAACAAATAGAGTTTAAGTCATGGCTTTAAACACGAGGATCATACGCAAGATGCCATATATTATTTTCCCTATTCATCTAGGGAATAATGGTCTTTTTCTGAAGGAAATATCAGCCAAGGAATACTGATATTTTCAAAATTTTATGGGGACATTATGAACCACCATAAGTTGTCACACCGGATTTTATTGGTAAATATCAGCTTTGATATATGTATGGTAACAGCTGAGAAATACTAGTTCATTACTATATTACTTTTAAAATATAGTGGCACATGCAATGTTTTTTGGGAAAAGTCTGAGCAAGAAATTTGAAGATTTTCATAGCTCCTGGTGTAAGGCAAAAGCAGAACAATATTTCATAATTTATTGATTCCCTCTCGTTTCTTTTCTTTTCTCTTCTCTTCTCTTTCTTTTCTATGTGCATTTTACCTACCTCAAATCCTGCCGACTTGTGTAAAATGTTTTCAGGTGAGAAATTGCCAAGGCACCTTCTTCCAGTTGGATAAAGCCCACCTGTCAAAATAAAAGTTAAAACTACATTAGAATCTCAATTAATGAGATTAATTAAAGAGTTCTTTTACACTTATCTTTAAAAAAAACAAAGTTGTATGATTTTACTATATTTATCTTAATAATTAAAAGTGGAGTCATACTCTTTTGTCTTTTCTGCCGATAAGCATATCGGGTAAGATTTGTGGGTAAATTTAGAATTTTCCTTAATTAAAACTGATTTACCACAAATCATGGAGCATTTCATGTGCTTTAATACAAGTTAACACGCTAAACTTTCTCTTCCGTTCTAAATTATAAGATTATTATTTATTTTTAAAAAATCAATTTAAAATATTTTCAAACTCAAAATTAACACGATTTATTTAAGTTTCAAAATAATAAATTTTATAACTAGTAGTATTTTTTAGTTAATTTATAATTTTTATAATTGTATTGACATAAACTAATTAAATTTATATTAATTTTAAAAATATTTAAAAATAATTTTAAAAAAATTAATATTAATTATATAATTTAAAACAAAAAAAATAATAATTAAGAATAAAATGTGACACTTATACAACACTGTCATTTTAAATGGAAAAAAGTGAGTGTTGTTGTTACAACGAGTTAGTCATGACAAATGATCTAATACGATATAAATAGCCATAGTGAATTTGATGAAAAGACAATAATATCAATAATAAAATGCTTCTGTCACATCAGTTTATTGTGACTATTATAACTATCGTATCTCCTTTTAAAATTAGATTTTCACTTTCGAAAATGAAAGTTCTATAGACAATTTGACTCCAATATTTATAGGAAATTGATATTTTTATAATTATTTTTGATATTTTTGTAATTAAATCGTTGTTGTAGATATATAATGATAGTTAAAATTGTCGTTATACATTTATAAAGATATTTTGACAATAAAAATATTATTTTTTACTGTAAAAATATCAATTTTATATTTATATGATCAATGATTTTTATATCATAATTTTCTTAAATACTGTGAATTTTGGTACATTAATTCTAGAAGTAAAATTTCATTTTAAATTGCCTCAAAATGATAAAATGAAATCTAAATTTTATACCGAGGGAGAATATAATTAAATTTATTTAATTATATTTTAATATAATAGTGTATATTGTATCGCATTCGCAGTATGTTTGATAAAATTAAGTAGAGCGATCATAATTAGAAAGAGAGGTATCGGTGGTGGGAGCATGTTTACTAAATCATTAGGGTTTAAGACCATGGCTTATAGTGACAACCACAACCAGACAGTCATTGGCCCATTGCTAGTTGTACCAAATAACATGGTCGGTATATGTAAAGACATCCTCCCATATTTTTCGATTCATAAAAAGAGTTTTATTACAAAATTTATAATGGTATCAATTTTTTTATTTCTAATTTTGAAAAAGATGAATTATTTTATTTTTTGTGATTTACTTTTTAAATAATGAGACTCTTTCGATAGAAGGTAGAGTGATTCCAGATATTTAAGACAAAGTATGAAGAAAAAAAAATGAAAATAGGAAATAATGATGCTTTCACCAAGAGTTGTTGTCTAAGCAAATGTGATAGTTTTAAAAAAGTAGATTGTATCAAAACATAAATATAAAAAGGGTCCATGCATCCAGCTGTTTATTACTACCAAGTTGATTTTCATTATGCTGGTGCTATTATTATGCATTGCACCATTTGGTTAGTTGCATTGCCTCTGTATCTCTCTCTTTCTTCAAACTTTTGGGAAATGGACAAATTCAAGCCTAATCTTGGAGTTTTTGAAATTCAAAGCAAAACCCCACTTAGACTTGCTAGAGAACCCAAATACAGCTTATATGGTAAGAACAATTGCTTCGATGTTATTATTTTTAACATCTCAACGAGATAGATAATCTTCTAGGCCATAAAAAAAGGGGGAGGGAGAAAAAACTTGGTGAGATGAAATGGTAGGGTAGAGTGCAAGGTTGGGGACTGAATGAGAAATATTAAATTTTAAAAAAATATTTAGCCTAATGATTTAGAAAGCCCATCTAACTAACAGTAAATCCTTTTTTTTTATAAAGCCTTTCAATTAAAGTTCTCTAACTTCAATATTAAAAAGGAAAATACCCTATTTTTGTTCTGTAAATTGTACCAAGTATTCTTAACATTATGTCCACACCAGCTGGCACGGTCAGAGTCATCAAATAGTCAATAGTGGTCCAGTAGATTTACTTCCAAGTTTAATCTGTTTAATGAACCCATTCTATATAAACTCTCCTTCAGTCCTTGGTTCTAATCTCCATCGTATTATCAAACACACCTTTCCTCTGAATTCCTCTGTCCAGGTCAGTTCCTCCTCTGATTTCAGTTCCTTTGTATTTATTCTGTAACCGTTTTAGACACAGCACTATCTTTTATGGGTATGGTGTTTTCTTGGAGATTTGTGTTTCTGGGTCTTCTTTTTTCTCATTGCTGCTTCTGTTTGTCTGGTTAAGTTGATCTAGATCTGTTCTTTGCCAGAGTTTATGTACTACATTGTTTAACTGTAGTGTTTTCGTGTTCTTAAAAATTGGAGTAAGGGCAATAATGATTTAGAGCTCTTCAAAATGGGATCTTGATCTGATTTCTCAAATTGAAAGATGGTCTTGAGGGAGTTTAGCTTGTTGGGTGGTTGAAAAAGTTCCTAACAAGAAGATGAATCACATTTTTTTTCATGGAATGCATTATATTATGGTCTCTTCATTTTCAATATTTTTTTTATAGCATTGCATCTCATTTCTTAATTTTTTTGGAGTCAGATACCCAACCGATAAGTACCCTTTGAATTAACTAACAAAGATTGTGCTACTTCGAATCTCATCTTGCTCTAGGCTACTTCAAAGATGAGCTGAAATTTCTCAAAAACTACAGCTTTTTATGTAATGGAATGGGTGAAATCCAGATTATGACCGGGTTATATAAATATGGGATTTTTGTTGTAAGTGATTTTTTTAGTTCACTACTCACAGTGTGGTTAAATTTCCCTTACTAGATAGTGTTAAAGGGCTGAGATCTAACTACCTGTGTGATTTGATTTGGAATTGGAATTGGGTTTCACTTCCAGTTTGAGTATATTATTAATGCTCGTGTATATTATTTATTATAGCCTTATCAGTGTTATTACTACGATGTGATGTTAGTTTGCTGGGATCTAACTATGACAGATCTTAAAAATTGCAGGAATTCGGAGATTCTGTTTGTTTTACAAAGACATTGAATTGTTAATGGCCACGGAGAATACCATGATTTTCGTAGTTTGTAGTACACTTGTGTTTTTGTGTTCTACATCAGCCTATGCACAAAAGGCTGGATCTCCTCCACCCTTTAGCCCAACTCCTGCACCAGCACCGGCACCAGAACATGTAAACCTCACCGAGTTACTGTCCGTTGCTGGCCCCTTCCACACCTTCCTCAATTACCTTGTGTCAACAAAAGTCATTGAGACCTTGCAAAACCAAGCCAACAATACTGAAGAAGGACTTACCCTCTTTGTACCCAAAGATAAAGCCTTCTCATCGCTTAAAAATCCTTCTCTTTCCAACCTCACCGCGGACCAGCTCAAGTCACTCTGCCTTTTCCATGCCTTACCACATTACTACTCTCTAGCAGAGTTCAAGAACCTCAGCCAAGTGAGCCCTGTTAATACATTTGCTGGTGGATCATACACTTTGAATTTTACGGATAATTCGGGCAGCGTGTTCATTGGTTCCGGTTGGACGAACACAAAAGTCAGTAGTAGTGTGCATTCAACCGATCCTGTTGCAATTTATCAGGTTGATAAGGTGCTTCTCCCCGAAGCAATCTTTGGCACCGATATACCTCCAACGCCTGCTCCAGCACCATCTCCTGATATTGCCCCAAGTGCAGATGCTCCAAGTGCAGATGGTGGAAGAATATCATCACCATCAACTTCAACTCCATCACCTTCTTATAGGATCATCAGCTGGAGCGTTTCGAGTTACTTTCTTTTGGCTCTCTTGGGTGGATCAGCCTTGTTCTTTTAAGGGAGAATTTGTTTACTAATTTAATTTATGTTAAGTGGTACATCCATTGAGATTACTTTGATTTTTTCAAGCCATTTTTTGAATCATATAATGTATTGATACTGTCTGAGGTTGAATATTATGTTATAAATTAATGTGTTTTTTTTAAGGTAATGGTCTTCTTTATTGCTGGCTTTGTTTATGATCCAACTACCCAATTACTCGTCAAAACTTATAAAAAAAATGTTCAAGAAAATTTTCTCCGCCGCTTGGCAAGCTATCATCCGGCTATGAAAGGATTTCAGAAGGCATTGGCCATTTAGCCTTCAAGGGAGCATGATGGCCATTATTATCACAGAATATTTATAACTATGAATGCATGCCATTTTTGGTGCTGGCCACTTGTCTTGAACCTGCTGACAAGCAGGGCAGCCCTTGATAGGAAATATCAAATAGTAGCCTTAGTAGGAATCATGCACTTCAAATAAAACTTAATTTCATCATATAATCATAACAATTTGTTTATTGTGCCCCCTTAAATTGTTGGTCAAAGTTAAATGTAAACAGATTGAAGACTGAACGACTCTCTGAGAATATTGCAAAAGGAGTGAATTGAAGATAAATTTTTTGAGAGAATTCAATGTCATATCCCACTTTTTAATGATTAAGAAGAATGTAGTATTTGAATATTGTGTATTTATACTTAAATACTCTTAAAACACTTTAATATGCGTACACGAAGCAACAAGTTAAGTTTTGGTAGTAAATAAGCAATTTCTCTTCATCTTTGCTGTCCCAAAATACATATTCCTATTTATCATATAGTCAAAACATTTTACCAAGGATTTATTATTTTCTTAGCATTTTGTTACAAACCCCTACTACAACCGATTATTAATTAGTAAAGAAACACAATAAATTCTACTTATTAATAAATATTTTGTAGGACACGTCGTAACTAACTTCTCAAACTAATTTAGTTCTGTTTTTTTTACAAGTACAATCTTCAAAATGTGGGTGGCTTCATAATTAAACAAAAAATTGAGTAGTTTTTGGTTCAAACAACGTCGTTTTGATACCGGATACATTATAGGATCCGTATATTCCATGGTTGCATTACTACTATATATATACCTCCTCTTATTTCTTGTTTTGGCTCCATGAGAAATTGGCGGGTCCATAAGGCAAAACGGTTTTCTGTCTTCCCTCTTTCTCTTTCCAGCTCTTTCTCTCTCTATTCCCCCCATTGCAATGACAAATGAAAAAAATGAAATCTGCAAGAAAAATAACAAAAATGGATAATCTTCCAACAAGTTCCTGAGTTTCAAAAGGTTTGAATTCTTTTATTGTTCTGATGATTCTCTATTTCACTTCGTTTTGTCTTTTGTTTATTTCATTCTATTTTAAACCTTTTAAATAGTTAGTGAGAAATGCTATGAAAAAATAAAAAATCCCATTTGAATGATCAAATTGGATATGATGCATATGTTTTCTTTACCAGACTCTTTTGTTACATATTTATATAATGTGGAATGCAACATGCATGCATGTTAAACAATCTTATGGAACATTTATTTTCAATTGGATATTGGTAGATTTCACTTATATATATATATATATATATATATATATGGATCTGAGTTTGTATAACTATCCAAAATCAAAAAATTACTCTTATCAAATTTCATTTTTGGAGTTCCGATCTTCATTTCAAATTGTTGCTATATATGACGTCAAGTTTATGTGTGTGTGTGTATATATCAGATGTGCATACATGGAATAGAAGGATGATAAGAGGGTATAGAAAGGATCTACATATTAGTATTTTATTTTATATCACTTAATACAATTCCACGTTAGTCACATTCCACATAAAATTACTGGGCATATAAATCATTCTCCTTTCAATTGTAATGCTTGTGGCTATCAGGTTTTCTTCTTCTCGTTGGGGATTTAAATATAGACGAATAGAAAAGATGTCCGGTTTTGTGGCAGTTAACGTTTCTGATCCGTGGCTTGAGACCCAATTCACTCAAGTCGAGCTCCGCAACCTCCAATCCAAAGTACGTTATTGTATCAATTGTGGTATTATTCCCTTCTGTGATTTTTTTTTTTTTTTTTGAGAATGTACAATAATGTGATCAAGTGAACATTTTTGAGTGACATGTGAAATGTGTTGCATTTGGTTACAGTTTCATTCAGCAAGGAATTCATCAGGCCTTGTCACATTGGGGGATTTGCCACCAGTGCTGTTGAAATTAAAGAATTTCAGTGAGCTGTTTAGGGAGAGGGATATTAAAGCTATTTTGAGTGAGTCAACTTCGGACATGGGTCAAGAAATTGATTTTGAATCCTTCCTTCGGGTGAGTTTCCAATATGTTGATTGCAGAAGCTGCTTTTTTATTTTCTGTTATGTATTCATAATGCCTGTCAGGCTTGGTGGATGAACTTAAACTTTAAAAGGCATGAGGAAATACGGCTAAGGATGAAAATTATATGTTTTGACTGATTGCCAACCTTTGCAATGTGTTAATGGATCTATTCATAAATAGTATCCTAATAATTTTTATGTTCAGTAATCAAATACATTGAAGAGGAAGTCGAAAGAATTGTTTTTTAAAAATTTACAAGTTCCGGGATTTTTCTTTTACAGTGAATATTTCTTTAGCATATTTCTCATTATTTATGCAAAATCAATCCATGTCTTTTCATGTTTGATCAATGAACATTGATTTTGAAGTAGTGGAAAGGAAGTAAGATTATTAATGGGATTCCATGATGGCAGGCATACTTGAATATAAATGCCCGAGCGCAAACAAAATCAGGTGCTCAAAAATTCAAAACTGCTACTTCGTTCCTCAAGGCACCCACAACCACCCTTCGACACACCATTAGCCAATCAGAGAAGGCCTCTTATGTTTCCCACATTAATAGCTTTCTTGTAGAAGACTCATTTTTAAAGAAATATCTTCCTATTGATCCATCTACCAATGCTTTGTTTGATCTTGTTAAGGACGGTGTTCTTCTCTGGTACATACAATGGACGCACTTTATTATTTTTTTCTTATCAGTCTGGGTAAATGTTCAATGATTTGTGTTTCTTGATTACAACTATTTCTTACAGTAAGCTTATCAACGTGGCTGTCCCTGGTACGATAGACGAGCGAGCTATAAATACTAAGAGTGTTCTTAACCCATGGGAAAAGAATGAGAATCACACCCTGTGCCTCAATTCTGCTAAAGCCATCGGCTGCACTGTAGTTAACATTGGCACACAGGACCTGGCTGAAGGCAGAGTAAGTTAATTTGTTGCTATAATGAAGGGAGAAATTGATTGGAGTGTGGTCATTTTAATATTCAAGTTTGAGGCTAATATAATGATGTTCAATGTTTTTTTTAGAATTCTTTTGTAATTGATTAGACATATAGGAACTTTGTTATATTTATTTATTTGTCTATATGCTGAAGTTTCTCTCTTTTTCTTCATTTTCTGCAGCCCCATCTGCTACTTGGTTTAATTTCCCAGATAATTAAGGTATATTTTACTTCTTGCAACCTTTCGAACATACACAAAATACTTGTAATGGACTAACATGATTTTTAATCTTTCTTGTGCTCTTGTGTATTGGCAACATCAGATACAACTTTTATCTGATCTTGATCTCAAGAAAACTCCTCAGCTCCTGGAATTGGTGGAAGAAGACAAGGTCACAAGAGCTGATTTATCCCGTCTTCTATTTGTGTTACTATTATATATTTAGGTGGAGAGTTCTATGTATATTGAGAATGTTATGCCTCAATTTATTGATTTTTTTTATTTTAATTTTTTCAGGATGTTGAGGAGCTCATGGGTTTAGCCCCTGAAAAGGTTCTTTTGAAATGGATGAATTTTCAATTAAAGAAAGCAGGATATCAAAAAGAGGTTACGAATTTTTCATCTGACTTAAAGGTAAGGTAAAGTTTGTCAGTTCTTATTGATAAATTACTCTTGCAAAATCTAGTTGCATTGTGCATTAACTCTTTTATGTAGTAGATATATTTGGGTTGATGGATTTCATGCCTACTAATGGTGATGTAGTGGCTTTGTTTTAGCAGTGAAAGGAGGTCTTGAGCCAATTCATTTTTAATGTTTCTCTGTGTTGTCTCTTATTTTCGAGTACCTAGTATTATAGTTACAATTATCTAGCCATTTTATTAAGAGTGAGGGGCCTAAACTCTCCTTGATTATGTGATTTTGCCTATGTTTTATTTTCTTTTTTACTTATTTGCTTAGTTTTTCTCTTTCTTGCTAGGAAAAAATCCCCTAGCATGCGTTATGGTACTGAAAGTAAAAGATCCTACATCCTTTTATCCCCAATACATTTTCCGTTATTATCTTTAACAATTTTTTTTTCTTTGCGTTTCCTTGCACACTCATCTAGAGCTTGTCCTACATTAGTTTTTTGTCAACAATCTTCACTATGTTTCCACACAATGGGATATCCTGTGTGCCTAGGCTAACAGATTGGAAAATGATATACATACATTTGGCACTTAAATTCTAAGCCTGGGAAGAAATTAACCAGCAATAAGTTTGGACTAATTCTAACCCACCCATTAAGGTTGGGTTGATCCTTTTCATTCGTAAACCAATCCAATTTGCCGGGGTAAGCGTGGTTACCTGGTCTTACAAATCGCTCAAGTTTGGAATTTCTCTCCTCTTCTCATCGCTCTACTACCTATTGTTTTCATAGGGGCCAATAATACTACATTTGTTGCAGTAATTCATTACCATCCTGAGTTCTTTAACGATCCTAAGGTGGATATGCATTTTTACTTGGTAATTTGAGTTTCATAAAGACAGAAAGAACGTTGTAAGTGCTGGATATATGTTTATGAAAGCATAAGAGATTTCAAAACTGGTTGTATGACTTTGCTCCTTATGGCATATTACTCGTAGTTGCTAGTTGGAGAAAAACTTTCAAATGCCACAATGCATCTCTTTGTAACCTTGGTCCAGACAGAAGCCAAAGCATTATTTTTGATATTATTGATGGTGTGTTTTTTCTAATTGTCAAGTTTCTTTTTCCTCTAATAGTTCTAGTTGTTACAATGGAACTTGTCAATGCTTTACCATCTTTCTAGTGCATTCCAAATTTTTAGCGTTTCCTATTATATTAGACGACATAACAGGCTTTTCCACTTGCAGGATGGAGTGGCCTATGCTCACTTACTTAATGTTCTTGCCCCGGAACATGGTACCACCACCACATTGGAGGCAAAAAATCCTGCTGAAAGAGCAAGTTTGGTCCTGGAACAAGCAGAGAAAATGGACTGCAAAAGATACGTCACTCCAAAAGACATTGTTGAGGGCTCAACAAATTTAAATATTGCATTTGTTGCTCAAATATTCCAGCACAGGTATTGTTAATAATATGTGGTTATGCATTTTGTACCATCATTATCTTGTGAATGTGTATTACCAGTTAAAATATTCACTGAACTGACCGAGTAAAATGATGATTTAAAGCATGGAGACATTTTCTAAAAATACATCCAGTCATTTTGATGAACTAAAATCAACTTTCCATTTTAACTGAGCATGCGTTTTAGAACAGTCACAACCATTTCCTGTTACCAGTACGTTGCATTTTAACAGTTCAATCAACACTCATGCTGCTGCTTTGTTCTTCATCTCCCAAAGTACCCAAAGAATATATTGGACTTCCATGGTCATCTAGCATACTTATAGTTCTTGTATAAGCTTTTCTCTAAACTATATTAAATTCCTTTCCCATTTCTTCTCAAATGCTTTTCTTGTGATCGACTCTATGAAAATCTGTATTATCAGTGTGTATGTTTCCTCCGCAGGAATGGCCTATCAACAGACAACTCAAAACATTCATATGCAGATATGATGACAGATGATGCCGAAACTTCTAGAGAAGAGAGATGCTTTCGATTGTGGATCAACAGTCTTGGGATTGATACACATGTCAATAATTTATTTGAGGATATCAGAAATGGGTGAGCTGCCCACTTCTTTGCGACAATGTTGTGCTCCTGTAAATGTTACTTAATGTTTATTCCTTGCATGCAGATGGATTATTTTGGAAGTCCTTGACAAAGTTTCCCCTAGATCAGTCAACTGGAAGCAAGCAAACAAACCTCCCATCAAGATGCCTTTCAGAAAAGTTGAGAATTGCAACCAAGTTATAAGTATTGGAAAGGAATTAAACTTTTCTCTAGTGAATGTAGCTGGAAATGATATTGTACAAGGAAACAAGAAGCTCATAGTTGGTCAGTCTGCTTCAACATCCTCCTCCCTGGCCCCCATTTTCACATAAAATATTACCAGCTACTTATGTCTAACGACCACATTAAGCTGTTATACCTTTTGGAGGCTGTTATCTGGAGTGTCTAACATGTTGAACTATAGTCTTAGTGGTGAAGTAAGTTTACCAGAGAATTTTGATGGTCATTTGCCCCTGGAAAGGATTCAGTTGTATTTTCAGTTTGCCTTCGGAAGTGCCATGTATTATTCTATAGACAGCATATTAGGTCAATCTTGTCGCCTTTGGATAAAGATAAAGAACTTATCCTTGAGATGGTTGTGGCTAAATTGAGTGCAATGCACCAGTTGGCAGTCAACCTGTTTATCAATTTATTTTTGTTTTCTGGAAGCAATAGTTTAAAAGCCTTCTGCCATATTTCAAGCTCTTCTTTTTTTCTTCAGTAGCAATATTTGCCCTTTTATTTGGAAGAATGTTCATTTCAAATCTTATTCACTTGGTATAAAATATTAATTTATTCACCTGTTTCCCCAGCTTTTCTGTGGCAGTTGATGAGGTTTAGTATGCTCCAACTACTTAGAAACTTGAGGTCTCACTCCCAAGGAAAGGAGATAACGGATTCTGATATTCTAAACTGGGCAAACAACAAAGTGAAAAGATCAGGCAAAACATCTCAGATGGAGAGCTTTAAGGTGAGAGATGTTTTTATATCTTGAACTTTTAACACAATCAGATAGACCTGATTGATATATTGTGAGACATTAATTATTAGGATAAAAGCCTTTCCAGTGGGGTTTTCTTCCTTCAACTTCTTAGTGCTGTGGAGCCAAGGGTTGTCAACTGGAGTCTTGTTACTAATGGCGAAAATGGTATGTTAATTTTGAAACTTTGGAAATTCGACTTGGTGAAAGAATGACCATTGTTACTGTAACTGCAGATGAAGATAAGAAGTCAAATGCGACATATATAATTAGCGTGGCACGAAAGCTAGGGTGCTCAATATTTTTACTACCCGAAGATATAATGGAGGTAAGACTGATCATGAAGAACTTGAATTATTTTTTCCTACATAGTGTTCCATATTAGTAAAATCTTGGAAGTCACTTAATTTGGTCAAAGGTGCATAATTTGATGTATATTAAACTCATGCTTCTCCTAGAAATATGTATATCTTTCAGTGGACCTCTGAGAAGCTTATTAACCAGTTTCTTGAAACTGGTTAGAGCCTTGAACTAAGGATGCTTCTGAAGGTGTATTTTTGTCCAGATAAGTTTGCAATCCATTTTTGATTCAAAGAACTGATCATTTACATCATTAAGGTAACTGGAAATAGAACACTGTAGTGTGTCTAAAAGATTATATAACACAATTTGTTGCCGGTCGCAATGTTGTTTATCTGGACGGGTTACATGCTATTTGGAATATTTTTCTTAGCAATTAATGAGGAATTTTGGGTGATTGGTAGAATTTGGATTCATAGAGAGCTTAAATTGCCAGTTTTTTGGTGTCCCATGAACTTCTATGACAGGTGAACCAGAAGATGATCCTTACCCTAACAGCAAGCATAATGTATTGGAGCCTAAATCAAAAGGGCCAGCAAAGAATCCCTTCAGAAGACAAAAAATCTCCGGATGCATCCCCAGCAGCGTCTGTGGATGGTGAACATGAAACTGTTCCAACCGATGACCCATCTGGTGAGCCACCTGAAGCTGAGCAACCCTCATCAAATACTGAAGAAGGCACAACTGATAAAGAATGACTTAGAACTTGCTAATCGGATGCAAGAGGAGCTGTTGTCCTTTTCCTTATTAAGAGGATTCACACTGTTCAAATTAAGTACAAAGAGAAGTTGAGGAGGTTGCTGTAAAGTTTTCTATGTAATTTGAGTTTTGTGTTCAAAGGTATCCTGTCGCTTTTATTTTATGAAAGAGTATAAATTTGCGGTGGTGGGGGTGGCAATGATCTCCTTGGACCACAAACACATAGGATAGTATTACGCATTGCGGTGGTTTATCCAGACACCCTTAGTGGCTGCGGGTTCCACTGTCACAAAAAACTGGGGGGAAATTTCTCCATAAATGTTATTAGTTGGTCTCTTGGTTGCAAGTCTCTCCTTAGCTCTATGTTATAACTTTCTAAATTTGAAATCGTCATCTAGGAAAAGAACAAACAGGAATTGTCTTACCTCTTGATGAAATCACTGATTACCTTTAATTTCTTCCATGCAATTTCTTTAATGCTTTGGTTGGTTTGTTCATGGTTTAAACTTTAATTAGGCCCCAGAATACTTTGATCATTAGTATATGAACTGATCATGACATCTGCAAGGAGGATCGCCTGCTTCAGCTCGGTAGATATTTCATTTCCAAGCAGATATGTAGCCTAGCAATTATATAAACCGTTCACAAAAGTATATATACTCGAATCAAGAAAAGAAAAGTAGTTTTTTCCTTTTTTTTACCAGGAAGATATCATTTTGTAATGTTATATTGGTGGAGACTGTTTGATTCAGCAGAAATCCACCAAAAGTTTAGAGAAACTAGATGGGGATAAATTTTATTATAATAGTAATACTGTAGTCATTTTACAACACAGAGACAGACGAACAAGTAAGTTTCTATTCACATGTAACAAATTAAAAAAGGCACATATGCTTGCATTCCTTGCAATAAAGTTATTATTTGCTTTGCCTAACAATTTGAAATAATACAACAGGAAATTTTTTGCTGGAAACAGCAAATATCTTGAAGCAGCATCAAACATTTCTTCAGCCTGCTCCAGTGAAGAGTGAGGGGAAAAATCATTAAACTATAATATTAACAATGACTTCCCAACCATTGCTAATTAATTATATATAGCACACCTGATCTGGGTCATATCCTTCAAACTGTCAGTCTTACCTGTATCGAGGAAAATGTAAGTCGTAGAAAAATAGTTTGGCGTTGAGAAATTAGAGCTAACCCCATTTTTAGACTCGAACCAAATTTATTATAGAATACGTTATAAACTTAGGAGTAGCAATAGCTTCAAGCTCTTTTACTACTTATTTGATGACCGTTTGGCAGAGATGTGCTGCTAGATGAAGCACTTTTCCAGTTAGAGTTGCAAGGAAAAGTGCTTCCATGTAAAAGTCAACAGTACGGTGTGAAAAATATTGGTAAGTTTCTAAGTTTAAATATGGACACATGTTCAAGAGCACCACATTTAAGTTTCTCCCGGAAATGCTTTTACTTGTAAAACCTACTAATAAAAGCACTTTTGTCATGCAACCGAACACTATGGAATGTAAAATTGTTGAATCAAGCATGTAATTAATAACTATATCAGGGTTCACATTATATTGATTTAAAAAAACTTACATATACTCGATCATTTCCTCAAAAGCTTCCATGCTACGATCATGTTTCTCAAGACACGGAAGAGTGAAATCAGGTAAACCATCTTGTCCTTCAAGAAAATCCTTCATACGGAATAAGACCACTTGATGGCAACGGAAAAACTTTTTGTCAACTCTTATACAATTATCGGCAAGATCATCCTCTAAGTCACGCGTCTGCATTGTTTTCACGTGAGATACAAGACTATCAATACCAGCATCCATGCTTTGTTCTCTGGTTGAATTGGCTAGAGAAACTTGTAGGATTCGTTGCAAGGCAGCGGGAAGACGGTCTTCCTCAGGAAGGGAAAGGCCCTGCAAGATAAACCACTTCTGGGAATCGTCTACTTCGCTTAGAGCTTTGTACTCTGCATACTTTTGATGTAACAAATCCTTCTCAAGTAGTCTTTTAAATGATTCACATTTGTAAACTTTGCAAATTCTAACAAGATCTTCCATCTCATCTACGACAATTTCAAGTCTATCAGAATAAAAGAAGTGGATGAGGCAGTAAAGAGTCAAGTAAGATAACTTTTCCCTTGAGAATCTTACTGTAACACCCCGAACCAATCACTTGTCCGGAATGCCACACGCCGCAAGCCCGAAGGACTCGCAAGGCAACAATATCAAAAGCGCAGCCCAAAAACCACACAACGATACTAGACTTAAAATCGAACAATCTTTCATTATCAATTTTCACATGAGTTCAAAAACTAAATACCGAAAACATAACTTCGGAGACGCAGCTCCCTTAAACAAAAGTCTTATCAAATTCAAAATACTAATAACACCATAACTAAAAGGACTTCAGTCATCCACAAAAGCATCCACATTGTTCGACTCTTAACAATGGACCCTGTAAAAGTTAATGTAAGGGTGAGCGGTGAAGCCCAGCAAGTAACAATCTTCACTATTTAGGTGGATCAAGTACTATTTGCAAAACACTTTTTCGAAATACCTTTTGTTCAATAACAGTAATAAATATACCTTTTTGAAATAACATTTTCTTGTTCAATAACAATAGTCAATATTTACTTTCAAAATCAAAATCAATAATTACAAAATACAATTCAAAGACAAATTTCGATAAGCTCAATATATTCGATCAACGATTTCGATAAGTTCAATATATTCGATGTATCTTTTAATCCACAGCCCCAACGACTAAGGTTACAGCAGCCCTGTAACACGGCCCTTATGTTCGATAATGTCAATGATACGCCCCCTACTAAGGTATCTTATCATGCACGCGCCCTGAAGAGCGCCCCCCGAAGGGTATCTAATGGTGTGCGCCTTAGTAGGTCCTAAATTGTTCCGGAACTAGCGTAAACATTAACGGTTTCAATACATAGTCGGACTGAGGTTTCTAAAAGCAATTTCTCAATATTTTCGATATTCAAAACTATACTTATTTCACAGTTCAAAATCATATAATCTCATTTCCTAAATCAAAATTCTATTTTAATACTTGATCCGGGTTTTTAGCACAATATAAGTGTAACATTTTCATTCAAATGAAAGCCTTAAATAAAGAATAATAATTTTTGAAACAATACATTTAGGCATCCGAATACTTTCTAAAGCATACATAATTATAAACGATAATTTTAAAATACTAAATAGCTCGGAAAGTCACTTACACTATACAATTTGAAAATACTAAACAGCTCAGAGAGTCACTTACACTATACAGTTCGAAAATACTAAACAGTTCGGAGAGTCACTTACCTCGATATCGCTGAACACAAAATTAATAGCTGAACAGATCCTAAATATAAATTCAGGACAATTAAACGTTATTAGAATAATTCTATTATGCAACATTCTTCTTATTCATTTTAAAATAGCTATAAGTATATCTTAAAATATTCTTTCAATCTTTAATTATTTTTCAAACAATTAAACTATTATTCCAAAACTTTAAAGTTACTAAAATAATAATCTAAAACAATACTTAAAGTCAATAATATAAATCCAAAACTATTAGCTATTAATCTAAATACAAAACAATAATTAAAATCAATAATACTAATCCAAAACTATTTACTATTAATCTAAATACAAAACAATAATTAAAACTACAAAAATAACAACAATGCAAAAATACTAATTACTAACAAAATATACTAACTACTAACTAACAAACTAAATACAATACTTAAAACAATAATAACAATACAAAAATTTAAATATGAACATACCCGAAAATACGAGTACCGAAGATTGTCTACGCCCTCGACACCAAAATTTTTAACTAAGGAGGTCTTTTATTAAAAGTCCTCCCACCACAAAGCCTTTCTCAAAATGAAGGTCTTAATTGTTGGTGTGGGAAAACCAAAGGGCTAAGCCCCCCTTTATATAACTTTAGAAAGGGTAGAGTTTTTAGAGAATACATGATGTGGGACTTTGAAAAAAGAAAAAAAAAAAACTTTGTGGGTATTACACTTACTACCTTGCGATCTTCCCAATCAGTCTCAAATTTTTTCTTTAAGAAGGGTGACCGCGCGCTCAAAATGACTCTATGAGCTTCAATAGGTCTACCTTGCACATAAAATACAACGTCTGGTGGAATGTAGCTAGAATTTGATCCTCCATTCGTCAAATTACCTACCCAATACCCCAAATAATTTCAAATGATATGCATAAAAATCCTCAGAAGAAACATGTTGCATGCCTTAGGAAGACGTTTACATCTCTGAATTAGGGCCGAGGCATTTGAAGTGGTAGAATAAATAGGACAACCTTTTTACAATTTACAGAGAAGGTAGCTACCTCACGGCTTACAAGTAATAGTTACCATGGACATCTCTAGATTTTCAGCTAAGTTAGTATAAACTAATGAATTGTTAAGCTAGTCTTGGAAAAGAGGCAGCTGGCATCTAAGTAACTGTGTAATTATTTTGCCCCGAAAAGGTCGAATGCATTCATATTTCAGTTGCATGATTCAACCATTCCCAATGTTTTTAATTCCTAAATGGCACTAAATCTCTTGTAATCTTTAGTTTCTTCAGATCTTCCTTTTAGCTTAAGGTTGCTATATATGGGGTGAGGGAGTTTTTTCACTTATCTAACAATATCTACTATCAGATTGAGATTCATTCCCCCAACTCCCGGCAAATGTAGATCTGATTAGTATAAAATTAATTTCATGGTAAGTTGGACAATAAGCCAATACAGTGTTACAGTGCTGACACGCAGAGAGAGAAGACTCCTGGCCTGCGTGTTCGGCAAGGGATCCTTTCTCTTCTAAGCATCAGAATCATACATCTCATCATATATGAAAAATTCAATAGCAGTATAATAATCCTGTTATCAGAAAAAGGAAAAGCCCACTGAGCGATGAGAAGACCTCCAAGGCTGCAATACCTCCGTGTAACTAGTTCTCTATTAGCATGCTAAATGATGTAATTCTCATAAATTTAAACATTTCCTATGCATGTCATATTACCAATTTTTATTTACTATTTTACTGCTAAAACGTAAAGACTTGTAATTTGTACATAAAAATTCAATATAATCGTGTCGTGCCTTAATTATACTGATGAGTCATAACTGTAAGATAATGAGTGCCCCATCTGAACTTAACAGTGCGTTGAAAAATAAACAGATTGTTTACACATGTATAAATTGAGGCTAGAATTAAATGCTTTATGTATTCTTTTTTAAATTAAATGTTCAATTTTATCTTTTTAAAGTCAAATTGACTACTTTTAAAATTAATAACTAAGCATATATAAATATATTTTTGAAATTATAAAAATTTAGAGTTAATAGTAAATTGTATATACTTTCTTTTAGTTATAAGCTTTTCATCTATATTTTGATAAAAATAGTGTAAAAATTAATTTTAAAAATGATCAATTTAACTTTAAAAATCAAAATTAGACATTTAATTTAGGACAGAAAATATTAAGAAAAAACATATTTATATAATAACTAAATGAGTTGACTCTTTCTATTAAGATTAATTTACCTATCAAGAAAAGAGGCGATTCTAAGATAATTTAAAGTAGTGATACCTTAATTAATTTTTTATATTCACGTTGTATAATATATATATATATATATATATATATATATATATATATATATATATATATATATATAACACGAATCTAATATAAATGAATGAATGAGAGAGCTTTCCCCATGCCTTAACAATGACCAACAGGGCCCAACATAGCAAGTGCCTTATGCACGTTCAAGTGTAATCACGTTGCTCATAGCCAATGTAGTCCAGCATCAAAGTATGGTTGTAGTTGGAAGAAGAAAAAGAGAACATAAGAATTAAAATCAAATGCATTAACAAATTTTAGAAAGGATTTAACAGCCAAAATTTAAGGGCATTGATTTAATACTGGCCCAATTTGCAGTGTGATATAAGTGGCTTGCAACTCCTCAAAATTTACATTGTAACATCTACATCTTGAAACAACAGCAGGTTCCTACCGGTCTTAAAAGGGCCGGCACAAACCCAGTAACTTGCCTCGTATAATTACAGTTGGATGTACTACTGAATTTCCCTATTTGCAGTGTCCGAATTTAGTCTCCGCAATCTCTGATCAATCTCTGCCATGACTGCTGGTTCCTGCTTTTTCCTTTGCTTTGATATATTTGTTAGTGTCATTGAGCCAATCTTATCAAATGCAACCTGCAATCAAAATAAATACATGCTGAGACTTCCAAGGACTCGAGATTCATAAACTGGCTGAAAAAAATACTACCAGCACAGATCAACATGAACTGAGAGCAATAAGTTGCAAGTATTCAGGTGAGTACAAAATTAAAAAATGAATTTCAGAAGAATATGAAACTGATCATAGCATTTGCAATGATTTTTTTCCCATTCTTCTTTAGGGGTTAAATGGGACCAAGTTGGAGGAAGATTAGAAAGGACGTGGTGAGAGGATTTACCGTCAATAAGTCATCAGGATCAAAGAGATGATGAGTGGTCATCTGCAAAATATTGATTACATCTCCAACATGTTGTGTCATGATTAACTCCTCTTCTTTCATCTGCAATCATTAATCAACTACTTTCACAACCTTCTTGACGTCTGTATTTACATTACATAGCTAACAGCAGCTAGAACTTTCCAGAAAAATAAGATAAACCCCCTCAACTGAACCCTTACCTTGAAGATAGCCAATGCTACATGGAAAAGAACCTTTGCACCCTCATTAAAAAGGACATCCCACACCCGAAATGTAGTCTGAACAAGTTAAGCAGACAGAAAATTTAAACTAACCATGCTTGTAATAGACTACTAGATAGAAATCCACGTGTATGTGTGTGCATGCATAGGCATGGTGAGGTAGAGAGGGGAGAAAGAGAGAGAGGTCTAACCTCTGAAGGTAAGCTTTTGGAATATACGCATAGAAACCATTCTGTGGCAACAAGGGAGACGTCAAATTCCAGAGCTTCCAGATGAGTGGCTATCCTGCATTTCTTTTCAAACTTTAAAACTCAACAAACAAGAACACAATATCAGCTAAATTACCAAAAACAAAGAAGGTAATACCTTGGACATTTTTTAACCAGAATATCTTTAAACACCCTTTGTTCAACATGACATCCTGATAAGTTAGTCGTGTAGCAGTCATTAACTAAGACATTCTCCAAGAGGACAGCCAGCATCCAAAAAGCATCTTCTTCAGTTTTCATCACAAGCAACAACAATGCTGCAACATAATTTAAACCCTGCTTCGAAATTCATCCACGTCATTATAATGCAATTAGAACTTTCCAAACTTAGATATTGACATCATTTAGAAATTGATGCATCATAGCAATATCCAAGTCATTACCAAGAAACTACTACTGAGACGCTAAATAGAAATGCGCGTGGTGTGTTTAAAATTAAAATTGCAGATCAATTCAATGGGCAGCATATCATAACATGACAGAGTTAATTCAAGCTTGAAAGGAAGTCAGTAATAGGTTTTATCCAAGAAGGATGATGCAGTAGTTTACTAAACAAGAAATATACCACTTGAATCAATTACGAAGGAAGTAATTCATTGTTGCTAATAATTTTTTTAGTTTAGATAGATTAATATGCAGGAAACTGGAAAGCATTGAAGAACTAATATAAAAAAATTTGAATGAATATACAATTTTTCAATGATCTGAAAGTCTGTAATATCTCATTGGTGTTTGAAATTAGTTGAGCAAGTTTATTTAGCACTACGGTTCTCAGGGGCCAGAACCATATATAAGACATTCCTTTACCCCTAAAAGTTGGGGAAAGCTTCATTAAGTATTCAAAGAAGAATTTCTTTTTCTGGTATATTATTGTGTGTAAATGAAGTAGTAGATCATAAACTGAACTCCTTCCACGAGTTTTCATAACAGAAACTAAACACACCTGACAATAGCCAACATCAGAATCACGGAAAGAATACCCAACAAGAACACGTCTAAGAGCAGCATGACCCTCTTTAGTATCCAACCATGGGTGGCCAGGAAATGTTCGCGGTAGGTCCTGCATATATTACATATAAGCCAAAGTAAATAGTAATATTAGCAGCATATCTTAAAAGTGAGGCTAGAATTTATATATTTTTCTTTTGATGCTTATACTGAGGCTTGAATTTGTAACTATTTGAAACACAATTTACCCTAGTTTCAAAGGACGAAAAAACTACCAATGAAATAATGTGTAACTAATACAAATCAAAGCATGAATGGAACTATCAAAACAACAACAATTTAAATAAAAAAAAATCTCATGGCATAGGCTGGAAAGTGTGAGTACGCATCATATGTGTCTCCCTACAAGAAAATACCCCACATTGTAAAGAGGCAAAAATAATGGTCCAATTGAAAAGTCAAACCGTGTTCAAAGGAGCTGATTTAAGATTGTAATTATATACAAATGAATATCATTAGAAATCCACGCAACAGGTAATCAAATTCTTCTTTCGAGGTTAAACTAAATATGTAACTTACAATTACAAAGTACAAACACATACCCTTAGAATGAACCACTAAGATTTAGCCAAATAAAAATATCACAAAATTCAGCCATCAAAGACGTCATAAACAACTACTATCCTCCTTCAACTGCCACCATCAAATACTACCAAAAGCAGCTGTGTGGCTATATATTGATATAGGTTGCAATCTTAAACTCATCACCTTGTTATATTACCAACAGAAGTTCATCAATGAAAACTTCAATGATTCTACTTCTTTTTCAACGAAATCAAGAGAATTTTCCTAAATGTATAAAGATCTTATAGATCTGATAATCCTTCTTAGACAATCAATAATACTATAAACTATAAATCATCAATAAATAACTGAAACAAGAATTTTCCAAGTGAAAGCACATCCGTAGCAGGGAGTGCAACAGGAATGTCAATGATCATAAATGCCTGATATACGGATTTAATGCAGGAAAACACCTCTCACAAAAGGTCAAATAATCTAGCGATAGGAATACCACAACTATCATATCAGAACCAATTGATAACAATCCACTACTTGGAATGTTCATTACCTACGCAATAATAGAAATTCCAAAACCATATTGTAAGAGACATTAGATTATTCTTTCATACGTCACAATGATCAAACAATTACTCACATGATCGATCTGCTTGGTGGCAGGGGTGACCTTGCCCTCTACTGCAACAATCAAATCATTGTAATAGCTATCGGGTACTGTTGATTTCTTCTTAGCTGCCCCAGACAATGAAAACCACACCTTTGGCCTCAAAACTGGAGGTATTCCCTTCCTAATTAGCCTCTTGAGCGTTATGGCATTGACTAAAGCCGAAAATTTAAGGGATGATTTAAGGGTGGAGTATACATGAGTCTGCAAATACCAATTTGCACCTTTGCTAGCTTCCAAAGCCCACCAAACCCTGCCCTGTTCCCTCACCTTCTCTCGCACCTCATTCAATATATTCACATCATCAACATTTCCTTCAACTGTGAACCCATAAAGATCTTGAAACTTTACTACAATTTTTGCCCTTCTGGCATGAATGCTTGGTCTCAAAATGGGAATTTGAGCTTTAATTTCAAAGGCCAAGTCTTTCTTGCTTTGAGTTCCATACATCTTATGGGGTTACAATGACGGATCAAGAAATTGTGAAGGAGCAGAGAGAAAGTCTAGAGAATCCAAAATGAACAAGACCTGAATGGTCAAATAATGAAAGCTATAAGCTTCAAATCGAAAAATCAAAACCTGAAATTAGGTTCTTTTGGAAATGGATGTTTAGAATTTGATGGACAGATTTAATAAGAAAGCACATCTCCGGCATAGAATATCTTCTCTTTTTTTTTTTTTTGCAAAATAGAATATCTATATTTTGTGGAACTGATTTCCTAAAATCTGATAAATTAAGTGGAAATATTGAATCTTTCTCCAAATGGGTGCTTGAAAAGTCGGCTTCAAATAAAAAAAAACACCACAGAAAAAGGGAAATTAAAGAATGACAACACAAAAAACAAAAGCAAAAACACAACAAACAAGAAGCTAAACAAAATCCGTCCAAGATAAACACAGATCCTTCTACTCTTTCCTCTGCAACTTAATAGAAGAAATGACAGAAAAAAGGCTACCTGGGCATGGGTTTTGGTCTATAGCACAAAAGATAATATGAGAAAATAGCGGAGTGTAGTTGAAAAATGGGGAAAATTGATGATTAAAAACGGAATTAAAGAATACAATGGGAAATCCCTAATTTAGGCGGTTGTGGAAAACCCTCGTATTTGAGGAAGAATCGGTGATTGGTCTGAATTGAATCCAGGGAGAAGGTTTATTCTTGGAACATTTGTGATTTGGTATCATACTATTACTCCTCCCTTTCCATTTACCTACGCACACGAATTTTGAAGCATAAAGTTGACGATAATCTTATGCCTGGGGGACGGGGACGGGGAGCGGGGAGCGGGGAGCGGGGAGTAGTAGGATGTTGAGAGAGAAAGGAAGCGATTATGCTATTGGCCAGGAGGCTATGGGGACTTGTACTGTGTCACACATTAGTGTTTAAAATTAAAATTTTTAAATTAACAAAAAAAAAATTGAAAATTTCAAAATAAACAAATAAACCTGGCTCCTCTAAGAACATCTCCAGCAATGAATTCCTAAACTAAATATCTGTGATTTAACTTTTCTCTCCAGCAGATAGACTAAATATAGTCTCGGACTATATTTGAAATCCTTAAAAGACTAAATCTAGAAACTAGATAGTCCATAAACTATAAATTTAATTATATTTAAATGGAAGAGTAGAAGGATGATAGGAATTTTTTTGAATTTATTGATTATTTTAATTTTTTTATATTAAAGTCCATGGGATAGTCCATTTGCTGAAATGATTGAAGACTAAAGGATATTTACTAATGTCATATGAATTAAATATAATCCATGAGATAATTCATCTGTTGAAGATGCCCTTAGGCCTAAACGTTGATTTGTTAGCTGTTTTTCCAAAAATCAATTGATAGAAACTTACGTATTAATGAATTACATTGGTAAAACTCCTATTTCTTTAAAAATATTGTAATATCTCATAAAATTTCATTCTTGTAACTTTCTCATAATTTTTGTACTATGAATTCTTTAAAATTTATAAGTAATATACTATAATTGTATAAGACACGAGCTCAACTCAACACACCCTTGAGATTAAATTACTTAGTTCAATTTTAAAATTAAAGATATTAATTAAAAATTTAGTAATATTGGTACAAATATAATACCCTAGTCAAAAAATTTGTTACAGGGTGAATAACATCGAAGAATTATAACAATATTGCTATAAATTATGTATTATATATACCACAATGCACATAAAGTGTGCAATTATAAAGTATACATATATCAGCAATCATGATTTTTTTTCCATTAAAAAAAAGATAATTATTATTTATTTTTTTGGATATTATTTACAATTCTAGTCGTGCTTTATGTAAACATATATCATTAATGTACCTGAGATATATAGTGATTGTTTCTTGGATAGTAAATTTTAAAGTTTAATGTTAAAAAGCATTTTTAGAAAAATTAGGGAGGGCAACGATACCCGATTTAGAATTAGGACTTATAACAACGCAGTTTTATATAAAAACGTGAAATAGTTTAAATAAACGTCTAATACAAAGAAAAAAATACTTTTTTTTATTCTATAAAAAAGATATCATTGTTTAATTTAGAATATTAAGAATATATTTTTATTTTATGTTTACTCTTAAAAATAATAAATTATTAATTTATAATGATGTTATGTTATCAATAAAAAGGGATTCTTTACGTGAACTAAACAATGACAAATAAATTTCCTTTCGTAGAATAGAGTACTAAAATTTGTGCAAAAGCCATTTTGTACCCTCCAAGTTTTCATAAAATTCCAGTTTACTCCATACGTTCAATAATTTTAAGATGAACCTTATGCTCTCATTTACGTTTATAAACGGCTCAATTGATCTGCAACAAATTTTTTGATCAAATTAATTAGAGGCTGAAATTGAAAGAGAAAAGAAAAAGGCAAATCTACTTGTTATTTATTTTAATTTATCTATTTATTAAAGATGAATCCGACAAAAAAAATAACAAAAGTTCTCTAGTCGCATGTCAATCAAACTTTTTCAAAACTTAAAACAATTTAAAAAATATTAAGATAAAGAAGAATATAAATAATTTAAAGGATCCAAAATGCATTTTTCGCCATATATATATATATATATATATATATATATATATACACATACACACATACACACACACTCATCTCATTTGATCCAAAAACATGGTGGGGGCAGGACTCAACGCGTTTTGTGGTTGATAGCAGTAGTGGTAGACAACACATTGTTAATTGTTTACATCCAAATAGACAAATAGTAGTTTACTTATTCGGCCCCCACCCTAATCATTGTTCAAACTTGTAATTTTTTTTTATTTTTTTTGATGGCCCAATTTCACTATTTTAGGTTGCGATCCGTCCTTGGAAGACCCTGTGGAAGTATCACGTGCGCGATATGATTTTTTCACATTGACTGGGACCATAGAAATTATGTGGGATTTTGCGGTATCTCATTTAATTATATATAAGTTAATTTTTAATATTAATATAAATGGATTTTGCACATTCTAAGCGCTGAAAATACTGCATAATAATATTTATTTATGTATTTGTACTGAATTTAATGCATAAAAAAATAATATATTAGTGGATCTCATGTATTGAATTCCGTACAAATATATAAACAAATAAAATTTATCCTTATTTTTCGCACTTAGCATGTGCCCTTAGCATGTGCCCTAAGGGCACATGCTAAATATATAATTATACTTAAATAAAAAAAAGAAAAATAAAAGAAACGGGTAACGTTTCTCTCCTAACCACGATTAACGTTGTACGCATAATTGCAATTCTATGTTTTTACATGAAATATAATAATGCATGAAGAAAATACAAAATTACTGACCTTTTGACAAGAACTGAAGATCGATGTTTCCAGTCCTTTATTTTAATTTACACATTTGTAATAATATGTGTAATTATATAAAAATTAATGATTTTACTTCCCTCTTTTTTATCAAAAAATTATTCTATATTTCTGAAGTAAGCGAACAGTATACTTTTTCCTCTTATATATTTGTGAGTCCCATTACAAATAAATTCTATATATATGTAAAAAAATATATATATATATATTGTTCATTTATTCTAATAATATAAAATAATCTCTCGTTTCTTTCCTTCCCTCTATACTATGCTTGGGAGTTTTAAAGTAAACGAAAAAGAACAAAAAGTAAGAGAAAGTTTAATGATAAGGAAAAAAAGTTTTAGTACTCCATCTTGACTGAGAGGTGATAGAAACAAGCTGCTTTCTATCTTATTTTATTGTTTGTAAGTTTAAAAGAAAAGAAAAAAGACGAGAAAGTTACAGTTTTACCCTTATACTATAAAGGCCACATCAAGTTGTTTTGGCCCTTTTTAAATTGGAAAGATAAAACTTAAGGTAAAATATATATATAAAAAAAAGTAAAACAATTTACATATATTTAGAAGTTAAAGGAATTAGGAATGTACAAAAATAGTTACACTACTCAGATATTTATTTATGTCATTTTGGAGGGAAACAAATATATGATTGTGGCAAGCAAGTCAACTGAATATAAGAAACCTACCTACCGCGAGATCCTAGGTCAAGTGACAAAAAATAATTATGGTACTCAACATAAGAGATTAGTAATTTACTAGTATATATATATATATATCTATGGAGAGTAATTCATATTAAATATTTGTTATGAAAATTATTTTAATAAATAATTTTTTCATTGTTCATGTCAAGATCTAAGGAGTATGACATAGTCTCGACCGCATGTCCTAGTTACAGCCAATAAAACTTTTATATGCGACCAATTGATTAATTGAAAATGACTATGTTACCCTCTAATTTATCTATGTCCGCCCACATGAAGGAGTTGTGGTCAAGGTAAAAAATAATAAGTATTAAAACGACGCGTTTATCTCTAATTGCATGTAAGAATTGCGACCAGTCTAAACGACGACGTTTCACTCAGGTTGAATTTTTTACTAGTCGCAACTCCTACGTACGGTTAGGACATTGAAAGGAAATGTATATTAATAACACCCTAATTATCTTCCATCTCTGAAATTAAAAAGCATAATATTCTAATATTACTTATTTAATTTTAATGTATTACTTAAAAATTTAGAATTAAACTGTAATTTTCTAACTTCAGTACATCCCAATATCTCATAATTTTTTGCCAACAAACCATATTCATTAAAAATAATTATACAAAGAGAGTTACGAATGAACAGATGTCATCTACGTTATGCTCTAACTGTTGTAACAATATATTATATAAATGAGTTTAATCATGCAACTCTAATTTTATTTTATTTTTGTTATCGTTGTTGGTCATGAAACTGTGTAGACAATAATTTTTGCACGCTAGTTTGTGATTTACATAATTCATACACGACGGTTAAGAATTCTATTAACAGAGTTT
Organism: Hedera helix; assembly: GCA_947179155.2. Taxonomy (NCBI): domain Eukaryota; kingdom Viridiplantae; phylum Streptophyta; class Magnoliopsida; order Apiales; family Araliaceae; genus Hedera; species Hedera helix. Next base: position 24,519,594 of record OX359283.1, read on the forward strand.
ATTTTACTAACAAATCTGCACCAATTCAATGTGCCGTCGAACAAAGTAACTTAGGAAAAGCTTTAATGGTATAAGAAAACTCAACCTTGAACTGATACATGTACTTAGAATGCAAGATTCCGAATTCGAGCAGCAAGAGCCCTCTTAAAAATCGCAAATAGGGTTTCCTCCAATAGACTCGAAGATTCCTTCAGGAGTAGGATGAGATGTGGCATATCAAGAATTTAAGTTTCCATGTTTTGGATAGTTTCCAATAGACTCGAAGATTCCTTCAGGAGTAGCCCGCATGATGTAAATATAATATCAATATACTTCACAACCACCAAACCGTGAGCATGCTGGCTGGAGACACCATTATCTGACGCGGTACATCCATCCCCATAGGCTAAATTAAGGGATCTGATATTTTTATAAAAAAAATTAATTTTTTTATAAGGCTCTTTTTATATAAATAATAAGTGAAGTCCATTTTATGTGAGTGAAATTTTATAAAAATATTAATTTATTATTATAAAAATATCAATTCTCTAAACTAATTGTTGCCTAGTTATAGTGAATTAAGTCTACACGACAAAAAATTGTACTTTTTAAATATTAATAGAAATAACAATAAAAATAATTGAGTGTGAGAGTATGCAAAAGGAACATGAGGGAGATAACCGAGATAAATAAGAGATTAAAAAAAGTGGGAGAGATAAAAATGATGGGAAATACAATTATGATTTTTTTAACACTTAATTTATGTTTGTTTGTAAAAAATATATTTGAGATTGGACTATTTATATTAATTTAACATTATTTTAGATTATTTTATCACATAATGAGGGATTAATAGTCATTTAAATAGTCTTATGTATTATTTTTTATCATTCATAAGGCTATTTATGAGTGATTATATAATCCCATAATAAATTTGGAATTAATAGTTCCCCTCATTTTAAGTTATTAAATGACTTTATGAGACTAATAATCCAACATTAAGGGAATAATAATTTCTCATTATGAGATAAAATAGTTCAAAATAATATTAAATTAATATAAATAGTCTAATTTTAAACACATTTTTTTTCAAACAAATACAACCCTAGTGTCACATAATTTCACAAAAATAAGCATTAATACAGGGGCGGATCTAATGAAGAGTCGGTGTTTCTGTACATAAATTTTTATAAAAATGGAAAATGTTCCACCTTTAAGTGTGGTTGAAATATTGATTTACATAATTAAAAGTAGTTATGATATTTTTAAATTTAAAATTAAAAAATATTTATTTAACTTTGATCAATATTAAATTACCAAAAAAATATATTAGTAATTATAAAATTTATTTTTGAGGTAATTGCTAGTTAATTTCATTAATTTGAGAAAACTGCTCTAAACTTGTAGAAATATCAAATATGCATACGAAATAATGTTCCTTTTCCAATATTAAGTGGCTAATATGCTTGAGACATGTGTTTGTACGTTATATTTTTATTTTATTTTTCAATAGAATTTTTTTGGATTATAATACATGCACATGCTAAATTAATTGTTGCACACCTTTATATGCTTAAGAGACTATATTACCCTTAATTAGTGATAAGTCAATTAATATATTCATCACTTACTGTAAGACCCCGAATTTTATGAAATATAAAAATTTAATTTTTCTTCATATATATTTTTCCTGAAACAGTAAGTGGTTAAATTGACAAAATTGAAAGTTAAGGATGTTATGTGCAAATTTTATTTTGTCGGACAATATTCGTTTTGTCGGGGAATATTCGGGTCGTACGACGGCGCCGAAATAACTAATTATTGGTGGACCCCACAACGGAATATTTGTCGGATATAGAAAACGACAGAAGTAACATTTTTATATAAAAATAGTAAACGGTGTTAACTGTTAAAATACTGGTGATAAAAGAATAGTAGCATACGGTATTGCACAGTGTCTCATATTATTGGTCTGATAATTGACACCGTAACTGTTGCGCATCATTTCATCAATAATTGTCACTGCATAATATTTTATGTTATCAATTCAATAATTGTTGCTACACAGTATTTTGCATTATTGATTCAATAATTGTCATTACACTGTATTTTATATCATTGAGTCAATAATTGTTGCTGCACTGTTTTTAAAATTATTGAACCTAACAATTGTCACGGTAGCAAATATACTATAATTTATATTATTAAATTAATAATAATCTGTAACGTGTTTATTACATTATTGTTGAATTATTGTTATAGCATTATTTTAATATATATGTTGGACCCACAGGAAGAATAAATAAATCTTTAAAAAAAATATAAAAAAAATTAATTAATTTTACTATTTGGAATAGTAACATGTGGACCCTATGTGGGGGCCACATGAATGGTTGGTGAGAGAAAAAAAAAGGCAGCGGCTGCTGCCTTTGCTGAAATTTTCAGCAGGCGTGCAGCACCCCTGTTGCCACCTATCACTGCATAGTGCCCTCTTTTCCCCTATAAATAGCTTGCTCAGCTGAATAGAAAAATCACACCTAAAACATAAAAATTTTCTATAAGAATTTTATGAGTTTTCTCTGAGAATAGTAAGGCTATTTTGAGTGTTTGAAAGCCAAAAGGAGTGCAAGAATTTTTCAAGTAAGTCTTTTATTAAAGAGTAGTAATTTCATAAATTCCTATTTTTCGCGGTATTCACAAATCTTCCCTTAGAAGACTATTCTTTGAAAAGATTCATTTTTAAAAGCTTTCTTTGGAAGATTTATTTTGGAATATTATTTTAAAAAATATTTTAAAGTAGTTATATTATACTACAAAAATTATGTTAAATATATATAATTTTGATAGTTCATATTATACGAGTTATCATACACTTTGAAATTTATATGTGGTAATTACTAATTTTATTATAAATATATATAGGTTGATCAACCTCATTTAAATCAATATTCAGTCACGTGTTAAGGTAAGGAATGCCATTTTTTTTGGAATATCATCTTCTTTCATATTCTATTATTTAAACTTACCACGGTAAGGGATTATCATTCCTTGATTCTCGAAAATAATAGCGTTTCTTTCTTGTGCCATTTATTTCCATGTATTAAATTGTGGGAATAACCTTACGGCGCGGATTACCGCCTGTTGGTGAATAACCTTCCGTATTCATTCCTTATTAATCTCTGAGAATAACCTTACGGCGCGGATTACCACCTGTTGGTGAATAAACTTTTGTATTCATTCTTTATTAATCTCTGAGAATAACCTTACGGCGCGGATTACCGCCTGTTTGGTGAATAACTCTTTGTATTCAAATTGATGGGAATAACCTTACGGCGCGGATTACCGCCTGTTGGTGAATAACCCTTTTTATTTGTCTCGTGTGAAAATAATTTGTCTACACGAATTATCACATGACACTTTTATTCGATATTTGTTTGTAATATCATTTTCTTTCATATTCGTAAGTGATATTATTTTCCTTTATACTCATAAGGGATACCATCTTTTTCATCTTCCATTATTCAAACTTACTATGGTAAGGGATATTAATTTCCTTCACCTTTTGTTAATCAAACCTGCTACGGTAAGGAATATTATTTTCTTTCATACTCCTAAATTGAAACTTATTATGGAACTATTGCTTCTATAATTCCTGAAAATATTATATGTTCCATAATAGTTGAACTTCATTATTTCAACTGAACTTTCCTATTTTCTGAACCTTTCTATCGACCTGTAACCGTTATTCTGAACTGTGGATTTTGAATATTATTTTTAAATTTCACTCTACATCATATTGACAATTTGGACATTATTTGAATCTGCACAAAGTAAACTTCCGATACTTATTGTTTATTCTGTTTCTTCTGTTCATCATTTGTATCACTGTTATTTGTATTAATCATCAAGAATCAAGCTGTTGTGAATATCTGTGGTCGGGGGCACAGATGTGATATTATTGTTGAACAGATGATAGGTTAAATGCGATATACTAGGTTAAAGGCGATACATCTGTTTGGTGTCTTTTATGGCACGTGATGAAAGTTCTCTTTGGCCCGTAGTGCATAGATGAACTGTTGTTTGGTATGATTATGACCAAATGCTGAATCTGATATAATCATGACTGCTGGTGTTATATTGAATATCTTTGGCCCGTAGTGCAAAGATGAAATGTTGATTTGCATGATTATGAACAAGAACTGTGAATTTTTATTATCATGACTAATGGTATTTTAGATGATAAAAGTTGATGATGTTTTTACTAAAAAGAGAAGCGAGTGGACATAATAGTCTACATTATTCTTCTAATAGATTGTTCATTCCACTGCTATTATTGATCTGAAAATTGTTCAAGAATTAACTGCAATTTTTAATATAAACCTTGTAGTCTATTGTATTCTATCAAGAACTCAACTGTTGAAGGCTAATGATAAATTAATTCGTCATTATCTTAGTCATGATATTTCTTACTGGGCTATTTGAGCTCACCCTTTCTTTTGTTCTATTGTTTTTCAACAGGAGATCAGAATATAGCTGGGTCTAGCCGGGGAATGGAGTGAGAGTCTGAGGGATAGTTATCATAGTCTTCACGTGTTGTAAAATAGTGTGACAATAATAGTGAAGACTTAGTGTGTATTATTATACACTGTATTGTTGAACGTTGTACTACTTTGTAATAATTTTGTTGTAGTCTTTTGACAACTCAAGTTTAAAATGGGTGGGTCCAAATTTGGGGATGTCACACTTACTCATTTTAACCTTAAGCTCAAAACTCAAAACTTTAAATGAATAAATAAAATTTTCCAAATTTCTAACATTTATCTTCATGAAATGAAAATTATTATCATATATTTTATTAGTCATGATAGTATGTAATACTTAATATTTTAAATTTAGTTCAATTATTTAGTGAAGTTCAAATGTGCTTCAATTTCTTATGTGTCACTCACTTCCATTTCTTATGTATTACACGAGCATTCAATAATATTGCGCTTAAATCACAAAAATAATATTCATTCGATTTTTTGAAGAGAAAGTCTCATTTTATTTTATAAATTCAATTTACAAATTTCTAAAATCTAATATAAATTCATTTAAATTATTTATAAAGGCAATTTTTATAAATAGTTTACGGTATTTCAAATTTATTGAATAAATGATTTCTTATTTGCTATGAATTTAAATTTTGTTTATTTATTTTACATTAGAATAAAATCTTTTGAATTAGATAAACCAATTAATTATATTATGGATGATTACTTTAACAAGACAGAAAGTTATATTATCTTATATATATATATATATATATATATATATATATATATATATATATATATTAAAATATAAAAACAAGAAGGTTCACCAATTATAAATCTTTATTTATTTATTTTTTCTAATGTTTTATGTGTTCTAATAATTAATTTAGATTTTTAATAAATTATATCATAAAATATTTCTATTCAAAGAAGAATTATATTGATTAAGAAGACATTTTATCTTGTAAATATTTTGTATAACAAACTTAAGGGCAAAAACGATAAATAGTAAATGATAAATTGATTTTATACGTGTTTAGGGTAATATAGTCTTATAAATATGTTTGGGGTGCAACTATCACTTTAGGGTGTGCATATATCATGACCTATTTTTTTTAATATATGTTGCCATAGTTGGTAAAATTTTTGCATCTGAAATCTCATACTTAAGCTTTATAATAGGAAATTGATATTTTTCACAATATTTTTTAATATTTTTACATGAAAATTATCGTTATAGACCTATATCGATAGTCAAAATTATTGTTATAGACCTATAACGAAAATTTTCATGTAAAAATATTAAAAAATACTATAAAAATATTAGTTTGTTAAAAATTAATCACGTTCGCCACTTTAATTAGTCATTTATAAAAATGTGAACAACAAATAGACAGCAATCAATTTATGTAATTGCAACTGCATATGCAGTGCATTGAGTTCTATGAATTTGATCTTTTTTTTTAATCAATTGGATCTTAATGGACTTTCGGCTTCTCTTGTCGTACCCCTTAATGTGTAAGATTAATTACATTCACATGGTATTATGCATCAATAACTAACTCATAATAATAACATTTATAATAATATTAATAATAATAACAATTATAATACTAATAAAGAACTCAAAACATATAATGATAATTTTGTTTTGACGACGTAATTAAATTCATGATTTAATATTACATGTATTTTTTTTCATGCACATAGATCGAATCACAAAAATTTCTCTTTGGATGTGCACAAAGTAATAACTTGATAGATAATAAGTAAAATTACCGCATATTAATATTTTTGAATCCTTGCATTAGGGTTTATCTTGAGGAATGAGGAGTAGAACTTTTTCGTTATAATTATAGGCTACTAATATAAAATGATATAAATATTCTTAATTTCTCGTCTCCTGAAAAATAATCAAAAGGACTTAAATGAGGTTATAACTTGTCAACTATGGATTGAAGTGAAATTTGACATGTTAACCACTCTTTGGGGAGAGGGAAGTGGAATGTTACATGAAGTCATGCCTACCAAGTTTATTCTTTATTAAGTATTCCAATAAAATTCATTATCCCAAAGCATTTTTCTCATTGAAAATTCATAGTTCATACTTCAATTGATCGATTAAACAATTGTATTAGCGACGTATATTAAAAAAAAAATTATTTAAAAATGACGTATTGAATTAGAGTTTTATATTCTTTAATAAGAACATGACACGCATTTTTTTTAAAAAAAAATCAAATAATTTGAATTATATTGACATATTTTGCATTTCTTATTTATCAAAGTAAAACCGTTTAAATATATAACCATATTAAATTCTATTTTTTTTAAAAAAAAATTCTAAATTTTTTGCAAGACATGTTATTATTAGAGGGTATAAAATTTTAATTTTATTTATTCTCATATTAAAAATATAGAAGGCAAGTAAAGGTTACTTAGGAGGGTGTATTCAATTAAGACTTTTAAAAATTTTTAAAAACTCTTTTTAAGTGACAGATTTTTGTAGAGTTCGTTGACTTTTAATGACTTTAAAGACTTTTAAAGACTCCACGAAATAAGTGACATATTTTTATAGACTTTTTACTAAAGATTTTGATAGACTTTTAATATATCTTGTAGCTTACATCATTAAGTATTTTGTTGAAGAGGTCGGACAATATGATTTGAAAAAAATTATAGAAATGATGATCTGGATAGATTGGTTTGGTCTGGAAGTATCCTCATCTTTACACCTTTGACATAATAGAGTATCGCATAACCCAATGATCACAAATGGATAAAAAAATTAAGGGAATAATTGATTTAGAGAAAATTACACACTACCCTATAATGGAAAAAATTTATAAACCTCATAGAACTTTAAAATTTTCTATTGTTTTTTTACTGCTAGTACCTAAAAATTGTAATTACAATTTTAACTCAACAACATAAAATGACATTCGCAACCAAATGAAAGGAAGGTTATTTATGAAAATTCTCTAGAGAAACAGTTGCTAAAATGCGAATAATTCTATTAGACAGTTTACTTAGTATATCATTGTTTATCAAAAGTTTTATAGGAGGCATTTTCAAATCACCAGTATAAATGACACCCAAAATATATTAAATCAACAATAACATGTAAGCTTACACAGCTGATGAGGATGAATTATGCTATATTTTTATTCCCTAAATGCTAAGTTTTTGTAATTATTTTGTACTTAAATGTATTAATATTTATTTTAATTTGGTTTTGATATATTTTGTGAGTTTTCAATTAATTTATATTATTTTATGTTATTTTATACTATTTTTATTTGTTAGTTTTTAAGTATTTTTATTATTTTAGGAAAATTATTTATTATTATGTGTTTTTATTAATTTTATTTGTATTTATTTTCTATTATTTTCATCTTCTCCCTTTCTCAAATATTTGAAAGTTTTTGACAAATATTTGGAAGTCTTTGAGTATGAGACCAGACTTTGGAAGACTTTGAATATGAATAAATCTTGTTTTAAAGTCTATCAAACTCCACCATTTGATAGAAATCTTTAAAATCTATGATTTTTTAAATACCGAAATATTTTTATAGACTTTGTAAAAGTCTTAATTCAATACCACATAACTTTTAAAGACATTAGAAAAGTTATAATTGAATACCACTAAACTTTTATAAACTTTTTAAATGTCTTGATTAAATACAACTAAAATTTTAAAATCTTTATAAGTCCTTATAAATTCTAATCGAATAAAGCCCCTTAGTTAAGCGTTGTCCTTCCTTTGTAGACAAATGCGGTCTTGATTACAATTTTACCGACTAAATAAAATGTCTTACCTTTGCCTTTGGTATTCTTTAGTTTATATTTAATACTCCCTCCGTTGCACCGGTTTATTTTGACTTCTTAAGTTAAAATAATTATTTTTAAAATTAATTAAATATATTTATTTAAAATTTTAAACTAATGAATAATTAAAATTAATAATAAATTCGATATACTTTCTTATAATCATAGTTCTTCCTTCTATATTTGAAAAAAAAATAATATAAATTTTAATTTAAAAAATAATCAATTAAAATTAAAAAAATAAAAGTACATTAATTTTTATAAGACAAAGGAGTGTATATAAGCTCTTGCTTAAAATAAAAACTAAAATAACTTAGAACTATGTATATCTGTTCACCACCTAATCTAAAGTTTGCTGACTTATAAGTTAGATGTCCATTCGGATATTTGTGTTGGAGCCTGGAGGGTGTTTAGAATTTCGAAAACTAGAAGAGAGGAAAAGAAAAATTAAATGAAATTTACAAAATTATTGAAACTTTATTAATCATTGATGTCATCAGATCATTTAGAAAAGAAGGGGTAATTAGATTGACGTCCATCAATATAGTTTATTTTCCCTTTTTTCTTTCTTTCATATTTTCCAAGTTTTAAACATTACCCTTATGTAATAATTTTTTTTAACAACATAGATTAAAAAAGAGAATTAATATTTTTACAAAAGAAATTAATAGTTCAACAATAACTCGCTCACATGAATAGTAATTGACGATAAAAAATAGAAGATAAAAGAAGAAATCGAATCTAATTATATTATCTTTTGTTGAAGTATTCAATTTAAAACTAATTAACAATAATAAGTAAAGAGACCTCTCAAATATATATAATTAATTTTTAAATCTAATTTATTCGTTGTGAAATTATGAATATATCTAATGTATTCAATATGAGATTACATATGAATCTCAAAAAAGTTTCCTATATAAACAACATATTTAATATATCATGTTGAAACATTTAGTTTGAACTTAAAAGTAATTAGCAGTAAGTAAAGAGACCAATCAGGATGAGTTTATTTGGAGAAGATAAAATGAAAAATGAAATTATATACCCCTCCGTTTTTATATGATTTAATTATTGTTGATCTTTTAAAATTAATTTTAAAAAATTTTAAACACAAAATTCACATTTTTTAATCAAAATAATAATGAATAATATAAATTATTTAAAAAATTTTATTTATTAAAAATTTTATTATTTTTTAATTTTTAATAAATAATTTAAAATTTAAAATTTAAAATATCACAAATTAAATCTCAAAAATCAATAACTAGAACGAAAAAAATAAAGGTTTAAAGGCAAGAAGGTGAATCCTCGGGCGTAATGCTACCCCTATAATTTTGAAACGGAAAATCACGTGCAAACATGATTTTGCTAAATCCCTCGCGTTTCCGTTCTACACTATCTCCACTCCCATGAGCAATGGGCAAGCGTGTGAGTAGGGGTCATGCCTCTTGTTCCCCTCTGTGCCAAGTGGCATTGCGTGCTTGGCTAAATATTGTCCAAGTCAAAGCTTACACAAGCTAGACTGCTTTTTTAATTATTTTTTTTATTTGACAATGATTCCACGTGCTTAATAGCGAGTGGATATGTCCTTGGAATTTGCATGCATCGTTAATCCCTATTTTCACTTTTATAAGTTTTACTATACATAATAATTTATATAATAATTTTTTTATAAAATAATAAAAATATGAGATCTATTATTTTATAAAAAAATATTATATAAATTATTACGTATAACAAAATTGTATTTTCACCGCTAGTGTTCATGTGCATGAAACTAATTAATTAACACTTAAAAATATTCACATAAGAGTTTAAATTTCATAATATTGTATATACAAGTGGTGATAAAATTATTATAAGCTATTAAAGAAATATTTGTGTTAAATAATTTTTATTTTTATTTTAATAATGTATCATAATATTAATGCTGTATTTTTATTTTTTTTTGAAAAAATGATTCTAATGCAATTCGTGTAAAGAGATCTTTACAACAAATTTAGACTCTTTAAGGGGTATTATTTGGGAAAGTTAACCAGACAATTAACTAGCTTAAAGTCCTTGAAAGGAAAAGTATTGCTTAATTTTTTCCATTTCTTTTTCATATTTTCCCTTCTTTGTTGTTAAAGCCAAGTTAATTTATCGTATCCATGTAAATATATGTTTTAAGGAAAAAGATGAGCTCAATATTCGTAGAAATAATGTGTTTATTTGTTTTATATTTTTCATTCCTGGAGTACTCATTTTTGTGTGTATATATTAATGTAACATGCATATTTGTTGTGAAATACAAATTGCAATAAAATAAAATAAAATGTATGTAGGATATCATATTTACGCATGACAGCTTTCGACTAAGTGATATATATAATGCCCTCAAGTCATGATCATTATTTAAAGATATGTTTTAATAATTACTATTATGGATCAAACTGATCAAGTCATTATTGAAGTAAGGGCATCACGTATTCATTAAAAGTCAATATTGCAGGTTGTACTCAACCCACCTCCTTCATATATTTAAGCTTACCGACATACTAAACCTCACTGCAGCAGGTTATAAATTTGGTTGTTTTCAGCAAAGGTAATTCAAGGAAATTGCATAGAAAACGAAAGGTTACATATATATATGCCTCATTCATTAAAATTATAAACATCATTTTATATGATCCAAACGTCGATTCTTAGATTCAAAATTAGTAATTGTTGACGTTTAGAAAAACAACACATAAAACAAGACATATATGGTGACATAGGGACATTTAATTCTTAATCATATTCATGAAAACTGTTTGATTCCATCACACATTAGATAAGTTTATTTATGTTGGTTGGTAAGGGTTCCAAAAAATGAAAATAACTTGGCTTGCTGATCAAATATACACAAAATTATGTTTAATTTGCTCATTAATTTGACATCATACCAAACAACCTTTCATTTATTTTGTTGATTTTGTAAATTTTAACACTTCCAAAAGTTCCATCAAGTTATGTTTGATTCTAAAAGCATAAAAATCAAGAGCACTTGGACTAACATTATAAGTAATTAATCAGTTAATTTCTTAAAACCGGCTTCGAAAAGTAATTAATCAGTTAATTTCTTAAACACCGGCTTATAAAGGTCTGTTTTTGACGGAATTGTGATGAGTGAAGACAAAGATATAAAAAAAAAATTGGGCACAATATTGTATCAGAGCTAACATTAACATGATTAGATCAATATGTAAGTATATCTCAAGGTATTTATGCATATAGAGGAAAGTGTTTGTAAAAAAGGTTAGACCTGGGAAACCAGCCAAATCTTATTCATTTCTATGAATCTGCCTTAGTCTAATTAAAAGAGCAGTTTAGATACATTAATTCTTGTAAACTACCCAATGCTACTTTCCCCACGCTCCAATCTATAAATTTCCATAAAAATAAGAAGTGGCAAACTACAAGTATATATATATATATATATATATATATATATATATATAACCGAATGAAAAATAAAATTATTAAAAAAGAGCAATGCCTGGCCTTCCCATGTACGCCGTTAAAACCTCCTCACCGATGGATTCTTTACCGGAAACAAGCTTCTGGATCAGAATTCTTCACCGGAACGTCGAGGAAAATCCCAGAATGATTGTCACATTTGCAACAAAAAATTGTTGAAACCCCAATATTGGCTTTCCAAAATCTAAATTTTCCATGCATAATAAACCATATTTCTCTTCTTCCTTCATATTTTTCCACAAAACAAAAACAATTTTCAGATTTAGAGAAAAATAGCAAGAGATAAACTAAGAACATGAGATTATATAGATGATAAGTATAAAGAGAGAGAGGGAGGGGGGGGGGGGGGGGGGGGGGGGGGGGGAAGGAGAAAGGGTATTCCCAAGAAGATGATGACGAGCGTTTCCCGTTAATGTTGTTTTCAGAAGGGACTTTAAATTTTTTATAAAATGTGGGCCATTAACGGGCCTTTTTATTTCACACGTCGAGGCTGTTCTCTTTGTCTTCCCGGCCTCGCAACACACTAGTCAATGATTTTTGAGGGAAGAGTCCTTGAATGACCTAATTTAACTTTTTATTATACAGTTTTATTTTATTTATTTAAACTATATATATATGGCCTTGATTCGTGGAACAATTAAAGTCCAAACTTTGTACGTAATAACATTTTCATTTACTCATCCATCAAATGGATCTATCGCAGTATATTATAAGTTTATGATTCAGATCTTTATTTATATATCGGACGATGATATATAGAACACATTCTTTATGCCGGTAGATCTAGGGTAATTATATTTCTAGTGAACAAATGTCAATCATTGACATTTTAGATCCGTAGTTACCCTCTAACATGGGTAGAATAAGTCGGAAATATTGTCAACTACGAATGATATTTTTTATTGACGGTTTGTAATACTGGTGAATGTTGGTATATATTAGTATAAATTATAGTAATATATATATAAGTGTGTGTGTGTGTGCGCGCGAGCGTGCGCACATGCATATATATTAATTTAAAATTTAAAATAAATTGCTCTTACAATGGGGTAATAAAAATTAAAGGGCACTACTACACACACAATATCCAAGTATAATATGAAATACTATATTATTAATTTTTACTATTAAAAAGTGGGACCTGATATAAAAATTCGTGTCAAATCCTATATTTTAATAATAAAGATCAATGTAATGCTCTATATTATGTTTAGATGTTACGTACTTATACTTATCCAAAATTAAATTCACATTAGTGCACAGTTGAGGGGTTGATAATTAACTAAACAGGGGACTATACTATATATAACCATTTTTAAAGCAATTGATAAAAATATTTTGTCATGCTAACGTTGATTAGTGGAGTACGTATCTCATGCGAAGGTAAAGCGTACGTAGGTGTTCGGTCCAAATTCAGCCAATATTACGTAAATGTTGACTTAATTTCACCACCCGTGTTTGGTGGTTCATCGCAGTGTAGCATCTTCTAATTAGTACTAATAATTATTTGCAGTAGGTAAATGTTTTGGTATCAGAGTAGCAGAGAAATTATTTAATTATACATCTTGCAATACCTGCACATACAAAAAGCCCTAAAATTCCGTCTTTTTTCTTTCTTTACTGTCTTATTTTAAAATAAAATATTTGATTTTGCACCTTCATAAAGCATAATTAATGCCATCTTGCATGTTCTTAGCATATTATGCTATGTTTGGGTGAGAGAATGAAATTAATGAAGTAATAGAATAAAAAATAATGTATTAAATGATCATTTTAGAGGATAAATTATTTTAATAGAATAAAAATTTATTTCATCCATTTGATTTTTATTTCATATAAAATGGATGTGATATAATTCATTCTAATAGAATAAATATGTATCATAATTTTACTATCATATTAAAATATTCATTCTCACCAACAATCAAACATATATTTAAAATAATTTAAAATTATTATATTCTTTTTTTTATTCTATTTTTTCAATTCAAACACAATATTAGAGTGTAATAATGTTTTCTCCAAAATTTTAAGTGAAATAGGATCTGGACGTAAAGATAATAACTAGTAAATTAATGTCCAATGAATGGTCTCTGCACGTCTCACCATCCTTTTCTACCGGTGAAAAAAAATGATCCACCTATGGGAACAAATGTGAATGATCGGTTTTTTGAAATAAATTAAAGGAAAGGAAATTAAGGAACCAATTTGATATATTTCAGCCTAAGAGCATCTCCAAAAGTAATAGCAAAAAAAAACAAAATTAATTGAAATTTATTGACCTACGTGACAATTTGAAGAGTATTATTTGTTATTTTAATATTTTATATTTTATTAATCTCTTCAATTTAATTAAGGCAAAATAAATTAAAAAACTGATATTAAATTTTAAAATGAATTGTACATTAAATTCATCAAGTAAAATAAATAGTTTTAATTTTTTTCATATGATTTTGATTCTTCCAAAATAAAATAAGTGTTTTAAAAAGGTAAAATCAACTTATCAATTCTAAAAAAAGAGAATAAAATTGTAGATTTAATGATTAAAATTGAAAAAATCGTTAAAGATACTTTTTTTTGATGTAGTTTGTCTATTTGAATATTGTAAAGTGATTAAAAAAAATGTTAGAGATACTCTAAAACAGTGTACAAACACTGCTAGCTGCTCAAGAACCGAGATAACTTTTTATCGGTATAAGAGTTGAAGGGACATGCCGGTGGAGAGACTTTGAAGGCCATTTGATAGTCAAAGAATGGGTCGATCGTATACAAGGTGAAAAATTGGTTCAATTGAATTAAATTAATTACTCGGTCATTGATTTTACAAAAAGAGTCATTAACGAACACTATTTTTTTATGTTATTAAAGAAAAGACAATTGACATGAATCTTTCTCAAACATAAACGTGAAATATTCCATTCAATATTCACATGAAAGGTACTATATGAGAATATTATATTTTCGTGTGAATATATCAATTTTATAAAAAAATGTAATATAATATCCTACATCACAATTTTATTATTAGGTAGATCATCATTGCTAACAAAATACTCAATATATATATATATATATATTATGACATTACAAATGAGAACTAATACTCAGGTATAGGAAATGTCTTTAGCGCATCTAATATAATAAAATGCAAAACATTTTAAATTTCCTTTCAATTTATTAAATCATCCGGACCGTTTAAAAGTTGACATAAATCTAGTCGTTCCTTAAGTTTATATCTCATCTTTCTTCTTCATTCTTCATTCTTCATTCTTCTCCTTCTCCTTCTCCTTCTCCTTTTTAACAGGCAGACAGTGGACAGTGGTCAGTGCCGTAGGCACGGGTGTCCTCTAGTATGTATATATAGAGTAATAGAGACATATTTGTCAAAGATCTCAAATGACAAGAATCAAATGTGGAGTGGTTAAGAAGTCCCCGACATGATTCCTCAACAACGCAAACATTAAACCACAGACAGGCAGCGGCCGTTCAAGCCGGTTCCGGACGGGTTCGTGGGATCCACTAATAGTTATATATATATATATATATATATATATATATATATATATATATATATATATATATATTGGCCTAATTGTGTGGTGAAATTGTCGCCCCGATTTGAAGTTTTCTGAATTGGAAAGTGAAACCAAATACGTATATGACCCCAAAGATGGAGTGCAGGACGAGAGTTGTTACAAGGAATCTTAATTAATGCTCATTGTCTTCATACTACCATTTATTCATTTTATTTTTTGGGCGAACATATATAAATATATAGCCACAGTTTAAGGAAGGAAAATATATAGAGGAAAATAACAAAACTAAATATTAATTTTTTGGATGTTCGAACTACGACAAAAATATTAAAATGTTTACGATTACGTGTAACCTCTATTCTTTGTCAAATTTAGTTAATAAAGGAGCCTGCATTAAACCTTTTATAATAGTTTTTATGCAATAAAAATTATTTAGTGCTGCTTACAACAACTATCTTTGAGCCTTCATATATTATGCTCAACGAAAATTTGTAATTGCATAAACATTTATCTAGTCAAAATAAGCCACTAGATTTTATTTGAGATGACACATCACAATGTCTTTTCCTCTAATTTGATCGGTCATTTATCATTGTTATGAGTAGTTTCTTTTTCCTTTTTTAACTCAAATACAATTAATTTCTCTTTCAGTTCTAAAATTAGAGATAATAAGTTAAATCGACAACTTTTAAACATAAGTTTATTTTTTCTAAACATATCCCTATCCTAACCTTTTGCTAAAAATATAACAGTGGTGATATAATAATACTCGATGTACCTAGAATCTAAGTAATGATAGCCTAGGAATTTTATGCATCATTAATTTGGGACGAATTAAAAAGTAAAAAGTTATTCTAATTTTAGAATATTTTCTAGCTTAATATTTCTTCAAGTTCAAACACTCTTTTCAGTTAATTACTCCGCAAAGATCATTGATGAGATTTTATTCCTTATACTACGTTTTGATTAATGGAATAAAATAAAAGAATAAATGTAATAAAACATAGTGTATTCATTTTAGAGAATAAACCATTCCAGTAGAATGAAAATTCATTCTATCTATTTGATTTTTATTCTATGTGAGAGATGGTGGAATAAAATCAATTCTAATGGAATGAATATATATGATAATTTTACCATTATATTACACCACTCACTCCCACCAACAATCAAACATATACTTAAAATATCTTTAAATTATTATATATATTTTTTTATTATATTTTTTCTATTCAAACGCAACATTAAGGTGGAGATATCTGACCAATGACCCCTAAACTAAAGGAAAACTTCTTTATATTTTAAACTTACGTAGTGTTCTATTATCGTAGAGCCTGGGCGGATTACTGGCACGCTACGAAGCTTTCATGGGGGAGATAATTTTAATCTTTAATGGCCCGATCCAAAATTCACAGGTAAGGCGGGGCCTAATTAGACAAAAAGGCCCTACTTTAGATATACTCTGAGGCTTTCAAATTTGTTCGTCTCTCTTAAGGTAGGGTCTAACTGTCTTGCTTACTTCTATTCTAATAACTTAATAAAATTTCCTATTTTCATCGGGTAATAGTAGGACTCTTAATATTTTGGTCTCAAATAATATTTTAAATAATGTGACATTATTATATTAGTTGGATAAATCACTTGTAATTGATTATATCATAAAGTATATTTTGTCTTATTTAATACCGCACAAAATATTTGAGACCATAGAACTATCAATTTTTTTTCTCGTTATCTTTACTAAATTACGTTTTAAAATTAGAAGTACAAAAAGATTTGTTTTGATTAGTGAAAGATCCACTATATTTTTTTAATCCTTCATTCGTCTTCCAAAATCTTTTCATTTATATTCTTAATTACTACCACAATTACCTCCTTAATCTCATTTTTTATTTTATTTTTACGATTTTTAATTTATTGTTCTATTATCATTTGAAATAAAATTTTGAATTCCCCCAATGGTCAAGAAATTATAGAAAGCAAAACACCGACTATATATAAAATAAACATCATATTAATCTGCACTAACTCCAAAAACAGAAAACATACGTAAAATTGTGTCATGAGAGAAACAACCTTAGGGATCTAAACCCTAGCTAGCTCGCAGCCGAGTAGGAACCTAAAATACATGAGATAGAACCCACCGGCACTCACTTCGCTTTTTATTTCCTTCAAACTTTTGGCCTATGCACATTATTTATGTATGGACACACATGTAGATACAGGTGCGGATCTAACCCCTTATTTTAGTGGGGTCAATTTTTTTTAAAAAGCACAAAAAATAAAAATATAGTAAGTAAATTACAAAATTAAATAATGCTTGTATTCGACTTACAAAGAGAAAAAGGTATTTGAATCTGGCTCGATTCGACTCGAATAAATATTCGAACTATTTTTATTGATTCAAACTTGAGTAAACAAATTATTTGAATATTATGATATAATTTGTTTATTCAGATATCTGATTTAATAGGGAAAACAACAAATAGGAGAAGAAAATCAGTATATAATCATAAATCAGCCTTAACTTACATCAGAAAAAAAAAATCACAAAATCAAATAATAAATGTTGTTTTGTTACTCGAGAACAAGAGATTCAGTACCTTTAAAGATCTTTCTCCCAAAATCAAAGGGATAGATTTCTCAAAACAGAGGAGATAGATTACCGATTGGGAGAGGGGAAAGAGGAAAATGAGTTTTGGGTTTAGAAAGAAAAAGTGAGAACCTGGACTGGGAGGCTACTAGAAAGATGAAAAGGAAAAGAGGTTAAAGAGTTTGGGTTTCGAGTTTTGGGAAAATGGAAAGGTCCATGCCTTCACGGTACCACGAGAAAAGGGAAGGGAACAACAAAGTGAAAATGAAAGAAAAAGGGGATAACAGTCTAATTGTAAGACCCCGAATTTTATGAAATATAAAATTTAATTTTTCTTCATATTTTTTTTTTTTCATGAAACAGTAAGTGGTTAAACTGACGAAATTGAAAGTTAAGGATGTTATGTGCAAATTTTATTTTGTCGGACAATATTCGTTTTGTCGGGGAATATTCGTTTTGTCGGGGAATATTCGGGCCGTACGACGGCGCCGAAATAACTAATTATTGGTGGACCCCACAACGGAATAATTGTCGGATATAGAAAACGACAGAAGTAACCTTTTTAAATAAAAATAGTCAACGGTGTTAACTGTTTAAATACTGGTGATAAAAGAATAGTAGCATACGGTAATTTATGGTATTTTACGGTAGCATGTGGTACTCTACAGTAGCACACGGTATTGCACAGTGTCTCGTATTATTGGTCTAATAATTGACACCGTAACTGTTGCGCATCATTTCATCAATAATTATCACTGCATAATATTTTATGTTATCAATTCAATAATTGTTGCTACACAGTATTTTGCATTATTGTTACTACACGACATGTTGCATTATTAAACCAATAATTGCCACAGTAACAAATGCATAGTAATTCATATTATTGATCTGATAATCGACACAGTAGTCGTTACATTATTTTGAATTATTGTTATCACTGTGGTAGAATTATTTTAGTTGTCATATTACTAATTGGTATTTTTGTTTTATTAAAAATATATATATATATATATATATATATATATATATATATATATATAATATTATTATTTTTCAAAAATTATTATTCATTCCCGGAAAAGTTACTATTCACTGACGGAAGTTACTGTTCATCTCGGGAAAGACACTGTTCATCTGCCGACAGAAGTTACTGTTCATTACTGTTCACTTTTTGAAAATTTTTAAAGTTACTGTGCAAAGTTACTGTGCAAGTATTGAAAAAATTTTAAAAACGTTTGCGCAGCCGGGGGGAGGCGCAGCCCCCCAATTTTTCCTTCCCCGCCGTGCTACGCATAGTAACTTCATTTGCTATAAATAGGCCCTTCGCTGAATAAGAAAATCATATCTAAAATACATAAATTTTTCTATAAGTTTATTGTGAGAGAATTTTGAGCATAGTAAGGTTATTTTGAGAGTTTGAAAGCCAAAAGGAGTGCAGGAATTTTTCAAGTAAGTCTTTTATTAAAGAGTAGTAATTTCATAAATTCCTATTTTTCACGGTATTCACAAATCTTCCTTTAGAAGACTCTTCTTTAAGAAGATTCATTTTTAAAAACTTTCTTTGGAAGATTTATTTTAGAATATTATTTTAAAAACTATTTTAAAGTAGTTATATTATACTACAAAAATTATGTTAAATATATATAATTTTGATAATTCATATTATACGAGTTATCATACACTTTGAAATTTATATATTGTAATTACTAATTTTATTATAAATATATAGGTTGATCAACCTCATTTAAATCAATATCCAGTCACGTGTTAAGGTAAGGGGTATCACTCTTTTCATCATCATAAATGGATATTATTTTCTTTCTTACTTGAAGGGATTATCATTCTTTGATTCTCGAAAATAATATCGTTTCTTTCTTGTGCCATTTATTTCCATGTATTAAATTGTGGGAATAACCTTACGGCGCGGTTTACCGCCTGTTGGTGAATAACCTTTTGTATTCATTCCTTATTAATCTTTGAGAATAACCTTACGGTGCGGATTATCGCATGTTTGGTGAAGAACTCTTCGTATTCAAATTGATGGGAATAACCTTACGGCGCGGATTATCGCCTGTTTGGTGAATAACTCTTCGTATTCAAATTGATGGGAATAACCTTACGGCGCGGATTATCGCCTGTTGGTGAATAACCCTTTTTATTTGTCTCGTGTGGAAATAATTTGTCTACACGAATTATCAAATGACACTTTTATTCCATATTCGTAAGTGATATCATTTTCCTTTATACTCATAAGGGATGCCATCTTTTTCATCTTCCATTATTCAAACTTACTATGGTAAGGGATATTAATTTCCTTCACCTTTTGTTAATCAAACCTGCTACGGTAAGGGATATTATTTTCTTTCATACACCTAAATCGAAACTTATTATGGAACTATTGCTTCTATAATTCCTGAAAATATTATATGTTCCATAATAGTTGAATTTCATTATTTCAACTGAACCTTCCTATTTTCTGAACATTTCTATTGAACTGTAACCGTTATTCTGAACTGTGGATCTTGAATATCATTTTTAAATTTCACTCCACATCATGTTGGCAATTTGGACATTATTTGAATCTGCACAAAGTAAACTTCCGATACTTATTGTTTATCCTGTTCTTCTGTTCATCATTTGTATCACTGTTATTTGTATTAATCATCAAGAATCAAGCTGTTGTGAATATCTGTGGCCGGGGGCACAGATGTGATATAATTGTTGAACAGATGATAGGTTAAAGGCGATATACTAGGTTAAAGGCGATACATCTGTTCGGTGTCTTTTATGGCACGTGGTGAATGTTCTCTTTGGCCCGTAGTGCAAAGATGAATTGTTGGTTGGTATGATTATGACCAAAGGCTGAATCTGGTATAATCATGACCGTTGGTGCTTTATTGAATATCTTTGGCCCGTAGTGCAAAGATGAACTGTTGATTTGCATGATTATGACCAGAAACTGTGAATTTTTATTATCATGACTAATGGTATTTCAGATGATAAAAGTTGATGATGTTTTTACTAAAAAGAGAAGCGAGTGGACATTATGGTCTGCATTATTCTTCTAATAGATTGTTCATTCCGCTGCTATTATTGATCTGAACATTGTTTAAGAATTTAACTACAGTTTTTGATATAAACCTTGTAGTCTATTGTATTCTATCAAGAACTCAACTGTTGAACGCTAATGATAATTTATTCGTCATTATCTTAGTCATGATATTTCTTACTGGGCTATTTGAGCTCACCCTTTCTTTCCATTGTTTTTCAACAGGAGATGAAAACATAACGGGGTCTAGCCGGGGGATAGAGTGAGAGTCCGAGGAATAGCTATCCTAGTCTTCACGTGTTGTAAAATAGTGTGGCAATAATAGTGAAGACTTAGTTGTGTATTATTATACACTGTATTGTTGTACGTTGTGCTTTGTTGTAATAATTTTGTTGTAGTCTTTTGACGACTCAAGTTTGGGCTGTGTAAGGCCTAGATTTGGGGGCGTCACACTAATGAATTTTGGTCTGAAAATGGTTCACATTGAATGAACTAAAATAAAAGTAATGAATAACGAATAACAAACAACGAATTAACGAGCAATGAATAAACGAACAAAAGACCGAAAAAAATGAAAAACCTAAGATTGGACCCCCTAAGGTTCGCCCCATAGGGTTCATCCCCTAGCCCTAGGAGGATCGAATCCCCTCTTAATGATAAAAATATCCGATTTAATTTGACTTGAATTTCTAGAATGAAACGAGTACAAAATGAGAAAATGAGCTGAAAAATATACAAAACCTTAAGGACCTTCCCTTAAGGTTCACCCCTAGGGGGTTCGGCCTCCCTAAGGATTGATCACTTAGGGTTTGTTTGATACTTTATTTTTTAAATTTTATCCAGGATAAGTTTTAAAGGGTGCAATGAATAAAAAATGCATCCAAAATTGAAAAGACTTGTGAAGACTTAAAAGTGATCCATCTTAACTTCTAGATGACAAGATGAATTTGTCATAGAAACGAGAATCAAGAAAACAGACAAAAATCAAACAAGAAAATATGAAACGAACAAAACACATCGGAATAAAAGTGGTCCCCTTAGGGTTCACCCGTCAAGGGTGGTCCCCCTTGGGGTGGTCTTTTATTTTCCACTCTGTGATACATTTCTTTAGATTTTTTAAAAACAAAATTGATTTATGTGATCTTTCTAGACTTAATATGGTACAATCTTAAAAGTACAATTTAAGAGGCGCTGTCATAAAGTCCCGAGACAGAAGACTCATGAGAACAACTTGTATTGGGAATCAGCTGATGATTTGATTGGTGGCTAGAAGAATTAGATAATTGGACATTTCCTGGGTAACCAAGGGTATTTTAGAAAATTTTCCATCATTAAGGGTATTTTTGAAAATTTTCTTTTTGGCATGTGCTTGACACATGACATGGAGCCTATAAATATCTCTTTACTTGACAAATGAATGAACTTTTTTGAACCTTGAGAACTTTTGCTACCTGAAAGCTCTCTTTCTCTCTCTCTTAAAAAATAAAGAAGTTGAAAGGAATTGAGAACTTGTGATCAACTCTGAATCGAGTAAACGAAAGTGTTGGCGTTGCCTATCTTGAATTCACTCGAAAAATTTGTCACCGTTCTTGGACATCATCAATTACGTCGTAATCTCGAGAGTTTTGTCACGTGTTACTCTGGTAGTTATTCATCGATTTTTTTTCACTCTCTAATTTTTCAACCAATTCTACATTCTTTACAGATTTTTTGCCTTCACTATTATTACGAACTCTAACCCTAACAAGATACATAATTTTCATGCCTACATTTTGTAAATAACTTGAGGTGACTGATTGTAATTTAGCCAATAACTTGAAGTGATTGAACCGTAATTCAGCCTGAAAGTGAAAATAAGAAGGGAGAATGGGGCACACCTAAGGTAGCCTAAGTTAAATACATAGCCCGAGCACCTGTTTTTTTTTCTTTTCTTTTTTTCATTAAAATCTGAAAAAGAACAGAAGAGTTGAACAGCCGCAGCACTGGGAGAAAAAAGCAGCAGCAGCTTTTCTTCTTTATGATACGCTGGATACATATTGAGATTCCAACATGCTACCAGAATTAAATTTCTAATTTTCTATTGTAATATTAATTATAATTTTATATTTTTAAATGTATCACTAATATTAGATAAAAAATTAATAGTAATAGTGTGATATAAAAATATAAAAAAAAATAAAAGTAATTTATGTTATTTTATAATTTTAAAATAAAGGTGTATTTTTTTTATGAAACAGACTAAAAAAATATGTATCTCAAATTTTTGAATAATACGGAAAACCAATGAACAATGCGGAAAACCAATGACGACTAGCATGTTTTGTTCGGGGTATTATTTCTTTTTCTTTTTAATAATTTGATCATGTGATCGGTCAATATATTATATTCATATTTATATTTTAATAATAAAAAATTTAGTATTATATAAGATAATTTTCATTAAAAAATAATTTTCTTTTAAAATTATATTATTTGATTAATATTAAAATTCTATTTATACTCGAAATATTATTATACTTATATATAAATAGTAGTAAGAAATTCAAGTTAGTTAAGATGATCATTATGAAATATTATTTTCTACTCAAAAATAAAATAAATCTAAGTAGTAATAAAATCTTATTTAATAATAGTAACAAATTAATATTTGGTAAGATGATATTATGATTTATATAGCAAACCGGTTAGTCGATTCGGTACTGAAATATACCGATTATTATTATTATTAATAAATAATTAATAATAATAATAATAATAATAATTATTATTATTATTATTTATTATTAATAATAATAATATAAAAAAGAGGAAACGGTACTGTTCGGTTAATACCAATCTCCCAAAACTTCAGACCGGTACTGAACCGATCTTTTTTGCACCGAATTAGTCGGTTCGGACCGATCCAGTATACCTTATATACGGGAAAAATTGAAAAAAATGGTCACCCCTAGCTACTGTTAGATTATGCCCCCTCCGTTCTACGATAAAAGTCTTAATTGACTTTTTTTGATTATTAAAAAAAAATGAAAAATTATCTATATTTTAATTATCATTTAATTGTATAGTTTTTCATACATGACCAGAGATAATCTATAAATATGCATAGAGAATAATAATATGATAATTAATGTTAAAAATATTATAGATAAATTATTGTAAAAATTATATTATTTAATATAAATAGATATTTAACTTGTAATTACATAAAATAATAAAAAAAAAATTTATTTTGGAACAAAAGTAGTATATTAACTACGAGCATGTTTGATAGACCTGGCAAAAAGGCCCGGGGCCAGCGGGCCGGGCTGGCTCAAAAAAATTGGGTTTTGGGCTTAAAAAATGCAGCCCAAAAAAATCTAGGCCGTTTCTGGCCCAGCCCGCGGTCTTTTTTTTTTAATTGCTTGACATTGTTGACAAAAATTTTTTTTATTGATTATATATGTATATATATTGTTCACATCTAGAATTCTTTCCCTATTGTTAGTGGATTGTCTTCTCCTAGTGGATTGGTTTAGAAGCTTTTACCTGAAGATGAAAGGTAGTTGTGACATAAGAAAAACAAAATTTTAATATATTTTCCCAATTGCTCATCTCCTTTCAAGTTAGTGGTCAACTTAATTCTTCAAGCTGACACCAGTTGCATAATTTTTATGTGTCTCATGCATAAATATTTTTTTTCTGTGAAGAACAATGGAATCAAGACATGAATTAAGTGAAATATTTTCCTTTTGTTCTTGGGTTATGTATAAAAGGTAGCTAGTGTGACAAGAGTTTTGATAGTATCAAACCATCAGTATTGAATATCATGGTATCTGGGTCCGAACTGTGTTTCAAATTGATCAACTTTAAGTATGCTATATGAATAATCTTTTAGTTTTTGTTTTCAAACTTAGCGCACTCTGCCACTCTTGTAAATGTTGATTACTTGTTTCTGAAACAACATTCTTCGTCTGCTTGTGAGGGTATTACGTGTGATTGTCTATGTGGTTAATATAGAGAGGTGGGAGGTTTTGATTTTTGAAACAAATTTGATTTTAATATAAAATTATTGATTGTTTTATTTTATTTATTAATAATATTATATGATTATATAGAAATTATGTGTCATAATTATAAATAATTAGTGTTAGTATTTATTTTAAATTATAAGTCATAATAAATATTTTTTTATAAAAAAAATTAAAAATATTCAAATGGCCCGCAGGTCATCCCGGTCCAGCCCGCGCGGGCCTAATATTTCTCAACATGCAAAAAATCAGGTCATTTTTTATCCAATTCGTTGAAAACCCAACCCGTTTAAATCGACTTGCCCCGTTTGCTAGCTCTAATGTTTGATAACTCTTGCCAACAACTTAATAGCCTTTTCACTTTTTTGGAAAGAGTGCTGAGTGCTAATTTTTATTTTACCAAACGGTGTTAATTGGAGCAAAAAATGACTTTTTTCGGCAAGTTCCCTCCTTCTCACATTTCCAATCAGTTACTTGCTTATTGATCGAATTGTTTTACCAAAATGCCCTCAATAAAATAATTTATGTTATTTATAATTATAAAATAAAAGCGTATTTCTTATATGAAACAGACTAAAAAATATGTATCTCAAATAAAATAATTTACATTATTTTCTAATTTTAAAATAAGTATATATTTTTGTATAAAATAGATTAAAAAATATATATCTCAAATTTTTGAACAATAAAAAAAATCAATGAACGATGAACAATACGGACAACCAATGACTATCTGGTCGATTGGTATGTTCCCACTTTGACACAACAAAAGAGTGTTTGGGTCTCGGCAGTGACCACGCATCATATACCAAGAATAAAATAGGCGCTAAACGTACCCAAAAAAAAAGAAAAGAAAAGAAAGAAAAGTTATTTCAGCCATGTTTTCCTCTAACTGTTCGTGCTGGGTGCTGCTATTATCTATGTATAAATATATAATAAGAAAAACTTGATTTTTCGATTTTCGTCATATGATTTGATTTCCCCCTAGAATTTAACTAGAATTAAAACCCTATCTACGATTCTGAAAATTTTAAAAATAACTTATTATTCTACAATAATTTTATTTCTTATAAGAGTTATTTAGTTAATTAGTCATACAAATCATATAAATGATTTTACGTTTTAGGTTTTTACTCAATTTTGAACTCTAAATAACTATATATTACGAATATAGAAAAAAATAAATATTAAAAGCATAAAAAAAATATGTTATGAATAAGTATTAACTTACTTTCCCTATTCCAAACTATAAGATTAATATTGACTTTTCAAAAGTCAATTTCAAATATTATTAAATTCAAAATTGACATGAATTTATGTAATTTATGTCAATACAATTATAAATATCATAAATTATCTAAAAAATTCTTCTAGTTGTAAGATTTATATGAATAATATCAATTTTGAGTTTTAAAATGTTTGAAATTGACTTTTCAAAAGTCAGTATAAATCCTATAATTTGGAACAGATGAAATATTATTTTACAGAAAAATTGTTCTTCATAAGAGTCATTTAGTTACTTAGTCATACAAAAAATTCTAACATAAAAACCATGTTTATAACTTTATTTGTAGGTTTCTACTTAACTTTGAAGTCTAAATAACTATACATTGAAAATATTAGAAAAAATATTATGAGGAAATAATAATTAATATTAATAAATATATTATATATCACAAAATATATTAATGATTAAACTTCAATTATAAATTTTATTTCATAGAGGAGATCTTTAGTTAAGTAATATTATAAAATCACTTCTAACTTATATGTTAGTGATTAAAATTTAGTTAACTAATTTTAAAACTAAAAATCATAATAGTAACTCATTATTTTAAAACAATTTTATTCCTAAATAACTATGTATTAAAAATATATAAAAATAATTTTATGACCAAATAGTATTTACTATTAAAAAAACTTAATATATATATATATATATATATATATATATCAAACTAAGTTTATACATGATTAAACTTTAGTTTTAAATTTTATAATAATAGTAACTTAGTGTTCTACAACAATTTTATTCCTTATAACATTTTTTTAGCTCATTAATCATATAATTTTGTCTTTTCGAGAAAATTTTGTAACATTTTAATAGCAATAGTACTACGTAAGTTAATTTATGAAATTTTAAAAAATATTTTACAATTATTAAGTATAAAATGAATAAAAAATAAAAAAATATTTTATTAGAAAAAACAAACTCGTGCTTCGCACGAGATACTTGACTAATGATGCAAGTAAAAATATCCACTGATAGGATATCTCCATGTGTACGCCACCAGAGGGCCCTAGCTATCTATTAGTTGGGTACTATGGTCCCTTGGTGGGAGTATATAAATCATAATTGCCTTGGACACCTTCTAAAACCTTTTAGATAAATTAAGGATTCTAGGCGGACTTCATCAAGTGATATAATTCTGGTTGAATATGATCAGAGAATATAATTTTAGATTGACTCAATTACTAAATTTCCTTCCTCGGAGGGTATTTCACCAAGAGGACGTCCTTATAATTTATAAATACCCCTTGGTTAAGCCATCAATGTACGCACAATTTCAACCTCTATATAGCTACTCCCTCCTCTCAAATTAAAAATCCCCTTTTGAATATTTTAGTCAAATTAACCAATTTTAAAACTAATTTTTGTATCATTATTGATAAAGTTTAGGTTAAGAGATTATATTCATAAGAAACTAGATACAATTTGTTTCCAACTCCAATTTTTATAATTTTAAAAATATATTTGTATAAACTTAATTATTAATTCTAAAAATAGTCAATTTGACCTAAAAAAATTTCTTAATTTTTTTTTTAATTTGAGATGGAGGGAGTATAATTTTCTTCCCTCTATATCTGAGTTCCAACTTGGGCATCGCGAAGCCTTTTAGATCTTTTACATTCTCAGGTGTGATTGTCTATACTCGAAGATCTATAATACAGCTGGTTAAGCTATCCCGTTTTTGGCCGCATCAAGCTGGCTTATATTTACAAAGACAAATGATTTTTTTACATTTTAGAATGACTATAGTATTAATTACGTCTATACGTGAAAGTTTTCCTGCTAGGTTTATAATAAGATGAAGGGTCTATTAGTCCATAAGCTTAAAAAAGAAAAAGAAAAAATTTAAAGACATGATCGAACTTTGAATATGCCTAATATTCTGTCTCAATTTCAAAGTATAGATACCCGTATGTATTAATTATATAATTCCATTCAGCCATGTAAAAACAGAAGGCATCCCACAGCAAATTAAGCACTTGATTAAGAATTTTTTTTTTACTTGGCATAGGATAGGAAGTTTGTAAATGAAAATTAAAAACCAACTTTGAGATAAAACTCTAGCTAGGGCATGAGTGGGAACATAGAAACCCCCACTGACATTTTATTCATAAATTTAATCCGCTTATATTGTTTATTTATTGATGTACGTGGAAACATGGATGTTTACATTTGATTAAAATTCATGGTAATTAATAGTGATTTGAGCTTTCTTAATTATGGGTGTCGACCGCCCCATCCGCCATGACCACCTCCGTGACGACCACCCCATCCTCCATGTCCACCTCCCCATCCAGCATGTCCACCTCAACCGCCATGGTGATGTTTAAAATGCTTTTCTACTTGAGATGGATCCGCTGCATGAACACAAATGGAACCAATTAATTACACCAAAGAAAAACTTGTGATGCTAAAAAGCATCACACTGCGAAAAGAAGTTTGGCATATCATACATATCAATAACAACAGAGGAGTTGACCTACTAAGATGGACAAATATAACAAAAGAAAATTTGAATAAGTAAGCACATATATTATTTACAAATTATTTGACAAAAAATATTAACACCCATTTTTCAGTATTCTCTTTAGTATTAATATATATCGATTCTTGCCTCACCCTCTACATAGTGTTAATACAAATTAGTATTTTAAACGTTTTAAAATTAGTGATAAATTTTTTTAATTTATTTAAAAATTAGAAATATATTTTTATTTTTAAATTATAAAGCATGTCATTTCTTATATATTAAGTAGGTTAAACACGATCATGCTACTATTACTATATTTCAAACAAGCATATAACTAGTAAAAAAAATTCTTTAAAATTCAACATTTTAAATATATATCACTAATTTTAAAATAGAGGGATATATTAGCATAAATAGAATAAATTTCTTAGGTTCAGAAGTACAGAATTTTCATCTGTAACAATGTGAGAGGACCCAATCTTTATTTAATTTTGAAACATTTCTCACAATAAGAAGAAAACAAAAGAAGAAGAATTATGCGTGTAAGTATGTGTGTGTGTGTATATATATATATATATATATTACCCTTCTTTTCATCATGAGACGTCTCAGCATTGTCAACCAAAACGATGAGAAAAACAGCTACAAGCAGAAGAAACGGGAATTTAAAAGCCGTAAATTTCATTTTTCTTGGAAAGAAATTCCTATACAAATATATGAAATTAAGATTTGAAGAAATATGGAATTGCTAGCTTCATCCGTATGCTCTTATATATAGGGCCTGAGGGATACAAGCTAGCTAGAATACATAAACATGTATATTCAACGGGACATGTCTTGTAGCTAATTAACCAGCTACCTTCTGTTGTGGTTAGGTGTTGAGTATTTGGATTCTGATAAGTATATTTCCAAAGGCTCATGTAGTATCTTTATGAATGGTCTTGCCAAGTCACTACAAGAAAAATGTACATCTGCGATTAAAACTTTCGGCGACCGCAAAATCCGTCGCTAATACTAAGTTTTAGCGACGGCTTCGAGCGACCGATTATGAAGGTCGTCGCTAACACTAATAGCGACCGCTTCCGGTCGCTATTATCGGTCGCAAATGCCAAATATGCCACTAAAAAACGCGAAAATTTTGGCGCCATAATTAGCGACCGATATCGGTCGCTTAGGCGGTCGCTAATGTATCAGCGACCGAATATGTGGTCCCTAAAAGTGTCAACGCATTAAAAAAAAATAGTGACTGAAAGCGGTCGCTGTAATGTTCAGACCTAATATCCGCCGCACGGGAACACCAAAACAGAAAGAGAAAGAAAACAGAAACAGAAAGAGAAAGGGAGAAAGAAGAAGGAAGAATAGAAGAAAGAGAAGAGAGAGAGGAGAAGACTGCTCCCTGCCGACGGCCGCCCCCCCTTCCCTTGCCGGAACCTCCCGCCTCCTGCCGGTAGCCACCGTGACATCTTCACCGGACGCCACCTCTGCCGGAAAAGGTAAATCGTATAATATTTGTTCTATTTCCGATATGCAATATGTTTGATTTAGCTAATATAATTCATGTGATAATATTATGCACTAGTATTTGTCCTCATTTTGTCATTATTAAAAATTGTAAAAATACTATGCACTACTATTTGTCCTCATAATACAAAATAATGTAATATAATATCATTCAAATTAATATAAAATAATATTACAAAATAAATAAAATAATATTATGAAATAAATAAATATAATATAACACAAAATAATGTAATATAATATATTTCAAATTAATATAAAATAATATTACAAAATAAATAAAATAATATTATGAAATAAATAAATATAATATAACATAAAATAAATACAAAAAATTATAATAAAGAAAAATAATATAATAAACATAATATAATATAATATAATATCATTCAAAATTATACAAAATAATATTATGGAATAAATAAATATAATATAAAATAAAATAATACAAACAAATATAATGGAGAAACATAATAAAAAATAATATAACAAATATAATATAATATCATTAAAATTAATATAAAATAAATAAATATAATATCATTCAAAATAATATTA
Organism: Hedera helix; assembly: GCA_947179155.2. Taxonomy (NCBI): domain Eukaryota; kingdom Viridiplantae; phylum Streptophyta; class Magnoliopsida; order Apiales; family Araliaceae; genus Hedera; species Hedera helix. Next base: position 24,550,465 of record OX359283.1, read on the forward strand.
TAAAATAAATAAAAATAATATAATATATTATAATATATAGAAATATAATATAATATCATTTAAAATAATACAAAATAATATTATGAAATAAATAAATATAATATAATATAAAATAATACAAACAAATATAATAGAGAAAAGTAATATAAAAAACATAATATAATATAATAGCATTCAAATTAATATAAAATAATATAATATAATAAATATTATATAATATATTATCATTCAAAATTATACAAAATAATATTATAATATAAATAAATATAATATAGTATAAAATAAAAAAATATATAATAAAAATAAATAATAAAAAATAATATATTATTAAAATAATATAATATAATAATATTCAAATTAATATAAAATAAAGAACTATAATATAATATTATTCAAAATAATATTATAAAATAAATAAAAATAAGGTAATATATATAAAAATAATTTAAAATAAATATGCGCAGCTTAGAAACCCGTTTAAGATTCACTCATTAGGAGTGAATCTTGAATAATCTCCGTTTTAGGACTGTTCTTGTATGTTTCGCTCCCACTTAGGCCGGTGTCAATGAGTTAAGCGAATTTATCTGTTTGTTCTAAATAAATTTTGGTTTGTTTATCTTCTATTGTTCTTCGGGTGCATACTTAGATTATGTAAATCATAGTTTATTTCGTGTACTTGGAGACCGATGGTAGATGCTGCCGAAATTTCTTTAGAACAAACACATGCATTTGTTTAAGTCGTTGACATTAATGGGACTCACATACAAGAATGGGATAGAAGCCTGACCGATGTAATAAGGGTGTAGACGTTTTTAGGTAGAAAACATGCATTATACCTATATATTTTTAATAAGTAGATTTAATGAATACAAAAAACTTGTCAAAATAGGTATCATACTATTATGGATTTATATTCAGACCGTAGTTGGATGAGGCGACGAAAGTCACGTAGGCAGATATGTGCTACAGCTGAATTTAAAACTGGTTGTCAAGTGTTTTTGGATTACGCATATAGCTAGAAAAAATGTGTCAACGCTCAGAACAAGATAAAATGTCCTTGTTTGAAGTGTAAGACTGTCAATTATGCGGACAGAGATATAGTCGCCTATCATTTACTTGTTAATGGGTTCATGAAAAATTACGAAGAATGTTGGTGGGCACATGGACAAAAAAGAGAGAGTGTCAATGCACGGATACATAATCAGCAGACAGTAGTACCCATCGTATGAATGACATGGTTCATGATATTGCTGGGCCGAATTTTGATTGGGAACAAGACATAGATCAACTTATGAATTCTGATGTCAAAGCGTTCTTTAAATTATTAGAGGAGGGATGCGAACCGTTGTGGTCTGGTTGCTCAAAGCAAACTACATTGTCTGCAGTGGCGACGTTACTTAACATCAAGACTGATCACAACATGAGCCATGCATGTTTTGAGTCGTTATTAAAGGTCATTAAGAGTATGTTATCTGACGGTGAAAAATTGTCCGATAACTATTACTTTTGTAAGAAAATGGTGAAGAAGTTGGGTTTTAGATACCAGAAGATCGATGCACGCTCAGAACGATTGCATGTTATTTGTTCAAAGAGATTGCTACAATGAGGTTGGTCGTGCCTTTTATGGGGAGTTGGAAGAAATCATTGAGTTGTTGTACAAGGGTACATACGGAGGTCAGATTAATCTGTTTAAATGTCGTTGGTTTGATTCAGAAAAAGGGATACGTGTCGATCGACATGGAATTGTCGATATTGACCTCAACAAAAAGACATATATGAATGCACCATTTGTGTTTACAACTCAAACACAGCAAGTATATTATACTCGTACTCTTATTCGGAAAAGGGATAGAACGCCTATAGATTGACAAGTTGTCATTCATACTCCTGCGCGCATTCGTGTCCAATTAGTAGAGGGAGAAATCTACCAAGAGGAGACATTACATAACCCTCCTATAATAAATCTCGATAACAACAATCAACTCAACAATTTAGAGGGTGGAGGTGAGGATGAAGAATTGGATCCCGATTCAGTACAACACTTAGATGACAGTGATACTGAGGACGAAGAGTTATTAAGTGACAACGACACCGATTCTGAAGTAGGAGATGGTTATGAATCTCCACATATTGTTGAAGAGGATTCAGAGTTTGACAGCGAATTTCATTAAAATGTATGTTTACTTTAATTTGTATTCTGTAGAGTTGTATATAAATGTTTACTAAATATTATTGACTTGTTGTATATACACACATTTTATTTCAGTCACTATTATTATGTAAGTCACATTAATATGTCATTTTTTTGAATAGATGGCGTCTTCAGCATTAGGAAGGAAACGCGGTTTAGGCCGGGGTCCAAATCAAATACCGAAGGCCCCAACTAATCCAGACGAGCGTATTGTATTACAGATTCGCCCTGATCCTACCAACACGTAAGTTATTAACTGTATAGTAATATTAAACTCAGCAATAATATTATTGTATATACTAATGTAAATTATTTTATATTTCAGAGATTTTGCAGATGTTAGAGTTGTGAAATGTATTTTACAGTTATGCCTACAAAACTGGCCTACCCCATCTATTACGTGGGCCAGCAGACCGCTAGCCCATAAGGAGGCCTGTTGGCAGGAGTTTCAGGTATTTGTTTTTCCGTAATTTATAATTATTCTATTGAAATATTCTAATATTTATTTTAATATTATTATTGTATTTTTATTTCAAAAAAGATACAAGTGGGAAGATTCACAGACAGGGGTTATACAAACACTATTCTGGCAAAAATGTGCTGTCCGCACCAAAGACAACATAAAGAAGGAGCGGGAAAAGGCACTGCATAATGTCGGCATAGACCATCCTGGCCAGGCTACGAAGTATATGCATGAGTACAACCCGTGGTGGTGCTTGCGTAATATATGGGTTGAGTTGTGCCGGCAGTGACAGAGTGACGAATGGGCGAAGAAAGGGAGAATTGCTGCCAGGAACAGATCCGCAGGTGTAGCTGAAGGGAAAAAGGCAAAGGGTATATACAAAGGCGGTAGTATATCACAGACGCAACATTTCATGGATAGGGAGGTACAGAGTTCGTCAAATTTACTTTCTTCATATTTACGATAATTTATTTAGTATTTATTTGCATGACTAATATATTTATATACTTGTCATATTTGTAGTCATCTAGTAGGTCCAGAGGTCAGACTATCAATTGGTTGGATGTGTACGTGATCACTCGTGATGGTCTGCCTGATGCTATACAGATACGAGTAATTAAGTTTTTTTAACGTTACATGTTTATACATTAATTTTGACGTTACATTTAACTATTCAATGTATTACTTACTTACATGACACTTACAACCAACTAATGGATGAGCGGTATCCCCCTGGTAGTGGTCGCCCGCCAATTGATCAAGAGTTATGGGAAAGGGCGTCGGTTGTCAAGAAAACTTTGTTAAGGCCCAAGGGCAGCAAAAACGGCCGAGTATTACTGCCTCTTGCAGCTCTGGCAGCCAGTCTATCCAAGCATCATGCAATCCGACGCCACATAACGCTGCGGACTGTGTTAGAGCCATATGCAGAGATCCTGCACTTCTGCGTCAGCTGCAAGATCATTTGAAAGCGTTGAGCCCTGATTCATTAGCGGATGCGGTGGCGACAGCAACAAGTCAACCGGACCAGGAGGAGGAGATTGAGCAAGACGAGGTAATATTATTACTTAATACACCAAAATTAATCAGTCAATAATACTATCTTGAACGTGTTTCTTTTTTTGTTACAGGAACGTGGCAGTTAGCTAGATCGATGAAGCTTGGCGAGCTACATATCGTTCTTAGCTGTTTTATTTTATTCATTCTATTGTGTTACACATGCACGGTTGAATTTTTATCCTATTGTATATATTTATGTATTAAGATTTGATTAGATGTTGGTTTTATATTTATTTCAAATGTATGTTATTTCATTTGGTTATAATTTGATATTTGGTTGGAGATCTCAATTAGATCGTTTATATATCTGTTGTGCTGTGTTGGGATGTGTTTGACAGGTAAAGAAATTTTTGGGAATCGAAAAAAATAAAAAAAACTTTTTTTTTGAAAAGAATAATCAGCGATCGAATTCGGTCGCTAATAACCTGTCGCTACTACCCCCGGTCGCTATTCGGTCGCTGTTTTTTCAGTCGCTGTTAGCGGTCGTTACACGTGGCGAATGTTGTCATGTGTGATGACTCAGCTTAGAGACCGAGTTGGTCGCCATTTGCGGTCGCTGAAAGTTCAATCGCTATTGTCCGTCGCTAGTATGCATGTTAGCGACCAAACTATAGGCGACGGATATCAGCGACCGAATGAGGTCGCTGATGTCCATTAGCAACGAAATTCGGTCGCTAATAAGCAGTCGCTAATAGACCATTTTCTTGTAGTGAGTGAAGTACGCAAGTTCGAAAAATTCGAAAATGGTTACATCTGTATATATAGTAATCAATTGAGTTATGTATATATATATATATATATATATATATATATATATATATATATATATATATATATATATATATATATATATTTCCGCTGTATTCAACCCCAATTTCTACACATATTATTGTACTTAAATTTTTTATAATTGATTTATTATACTCGAATTTTTTTTCAAAAAAGTGAAATTTTCGTCAATGACCGTTAGTCATTTAACTGAAAAATAACGTGGCAGTATTAAATATCATTTTCATCATTGAACTGGAGATAAATTTATAATTATATCATTGAAGTGAAAATAATAATAATAATAATAATAATAATAATAATAATAATAATACCTTCTCCGTTACACAAAACAAATAAATTAATTTTGTTTCAAAAAATTAATTTTAGGATTTTAAAAATAAATTTTAATTTAATAATAATAATAATAATAATAATAATAATAATAATAATAATAATACCATATTCGTTACACAAAAAAGAAAAGAAAAAAGATTAGTTTTTCTTTTCAAAAATTAATTTGAGATATTTTTAAAATAAATTTTAATTTAATAATAATAACAACAACAACAACAACAATAACAACAATAATAATACCCTCTTCGCTACACAGAAAAAATAATATTAGTTTTGCTTTTTAAAAATTAATGTGAGTTATTTTAAAAATAAATTTTAATTTAATAATAATACTAATAATAATACCATCTCAGTTACACCAAAAAAAGAAAATGAAAAAAAAAAGATTAGTTTTACTTTTAAAAATTAATTTGAGGTATTTTAAAAGTAAATTTTGATTTAATAATAATAATAATTTTGGTATTATTATTATTAAATTAAAATTCAATTTAAAACTAACTCACATTAATTTTTAAAAAGCAAAATTAATATTCTTTTTTTTTTTTTGTATAACGGAGAGGGTATTATTATTATTGTTGTTGTTTTTGTTGTTATTATTATTATTATTAGTATTATTATTAAATTTAAATTTATTTTTAAAATATCTCAAATTAATTTTTGAAAGGAAATTTCATCTTTTTTTTTTGCAACGGAGATGGTATTATTATTATATTAAAATTTATTTTTAAAATAACTCAAATTAATTTTTAAAAAACAAAACTAATCTTTTTTTTATGTAACTGAGAGGGTATTATTATTATTATTATTATTATTATTATTATTATTATTATTATTTTTGCTTTAGTGATACAATTGTAAATTTACCTCCAGTTTAATGAGGAAAATGATATTTAATACTATCATGTTATTTTTTTGTTAAATAGCTAACGGTCATTGACGAAAATTTTATTCTTTATAAAAAATTCGAATATAATGATTTAATTATAAATTTTTTTAATATATATATATATATATAATTTAGAATCGAATACAGTGAAAAAATATATACATAACCCGTAATCAATTAATGAGTCAATAGTCAAAACTAGCTCTAGCTCTATCTCTATCTCTTGCAGTCGGCAGGGGAGATAGATTTGTATGCAATTTCCCACGTACATGATCAACATGAAGCTCTTTTTTTCATCGGTAAAAATAAAATTTATTAAAACTCAGAGGAATACACGAGCATGAAGCTTGAAATGGACAACTGACTTTTTCAGCACAATTAAGGAGGGGCACTAGAACATCATTTAGAAGGAATGTGTTTATCTCCTTAAATTCTTGGGACAATAATACTAAGTAATTAGATAAAAAATATTTAACTGAATAAAATATTTATAAGTTATCTATTTATACAATTTATTAGTATTTTTTTCTAAATAAATTAGACAATTTAATATTAGTTATATACTTATACAACAAAAGAAAATTTATTATTATCATCAATAAAAATATATAACAATTTAAGAGATGATCAATTATTTTGGTTGATCATGTATCAATATCTATTTTGTGGGCTTGGTCCTCAATATCTATTTTATGGACTCAAATTTGGTTGGTCATGGCTGATCAATATTTATTTTGTTATCCCGGTCAATATTGTTATGCTGGTCATCAACATCTATTTTATGAGCTCAAATTTTCGAGAAATTATTCGTTGTATTTGGAGTAAATGAATAATTTGTTTTAACTTTTCATAATATTATAGGGTTCACACGATACTCATCACTTGTGGATCTCATGATATTGTGAAAAATTAGAATAAACTATTTATTTACTCCAAGAACAACCAATAATTTTTTAAAATTTTCAAGGGTAGACTATTCCAAAATACACATCAAGCTCAATTGACAGAATCTATTCTACTATTTATTTATGTATATTACTATTATATCAATCGAAACCTATAATAATAATAATAATAATAATAATAATAAAATAGAATCTTGCAATTAAATTAATTTGATTGATTATTAAATTAGTAGATAACTATAAAAAAAAATAACAAATCTAAATTAAAATGAATCTTAATGGTCAAGAAAAGAAAAAAACGTCTAACATCACGTGGAAAAAACATACAAAAAAAGTTGGTCTATATCTTGTACGGGTTACAAGCTTTTCTAAAATAATATGAAAATTCACAAGATTTGAATTGGGTCACAAAAAATTGCGTTATAATATTTTTCAGGTAAAAAACCAAAAATATCTAATGAAATGTGATTTGGCGCCAAAATTTGGCGCTCAAGAGAAAAAAAAAATGGTCGACAGTATTAGACTATCAGTATAGGCAATGACAGATAGTCCAGAATCAGGTCAGCCGATGGAGACAACCCTTTCATTAATTTAAGTTTTGAAAATCAATTAATTACAAATATGATAAATGCTAGTATTTGATAATTGTTTTTATAATTATTTCTATTAAAACTTAATAATTTATGTTACTTTTTAAAATTTTAAATTTTACTAATTAATTAAAAAAATAAAAATATATCTGATTTTAAGAAGGAAGAAGCAATTAATTTAAATCAAATTACACATGCCTGCCTGCCTGCGAATACAAGGGCTTCACCGGGCGCAACTAGGCTTTTAGGTGTTTAGATGTGTAATATATTAGTCATATATATGTCACACCTTAATCTTGCAACAATATTTTCATAAGAAATTATGTATAATGTATTATAATAAATAAAATTATCATAAAAAAATATAGTAATATTAGAGATCTTAATTTTTTTTGTCACAAATGACATGATATTAAATATTTAATAATAATTTATTATATAGTTAATCAAATAAGATCTACTCAACTAATGTTATAGTTACACATCATTTAAAATATTTTTTAAAATAAAAAATTTGAGACCTCTAGCATCACCCTAAAAAAATATAACTTAATTCTCAGTGTACCATATTTGCATTTTTTTTTTGAAAAAAAAATAAAAATAAAAATATTACTCTTTTTTAAGACCAAGAAGTACTGTAACATGGTTTCTTTGTTCATGCACAACTTTATCTGGATTCGAATTGAGATTTTGGGAGTATTTGTATATAGTCGAAGTTATATTTTATTATGACTCGGTTTAATGTTATTAAAGTTGTAATAAACTATGGAGAGTGTAGGAGGCGAAAGATATCTCACATTTTTATATGAATATTTTTTTAAATTATAATATTTAAAAAATTATAAAATGCTTTTTTTATATTTAATATAAAAAAAATATACTTTCTATATATTCAATCAGACACCCATTTTTATGCGGTACACCTCTCTTTCGCATAACGACGGAAAGGATATGTATTGACCGGTCAGAAATTTCTATGTGTCCGTGTTTATTTTTGATTGAAATCATGTCACTGGAGGATACAACCACGTAGCTACAATAATGCCTTGGCAACAAAACTGCAACCGACACAAGTTAAGAGACCGACTTTTTTTGACTTTATTATTTCGCCGAAAGTATTACTCGACCACTGAGCTATTGTTGACTTCTGTAGACTCGTAATTAAGTTAATTATTGTCGCTGAACGGATTTGTTTTAATGAAATGAAATCCATTTACATTTTCAAAAAATAAAAACTAAGTTATTTATTATGTAAAATCAAATAATTAAATATACATTTCTAATCGCAACATTTCGTCGAAACAAGTTCAAAGACTCGGCTATTCAAAACTCAAATGGGAATTCTATGTTTCATAAATATTTGCGCATTCCATTTATAATATGAAACACAAATAGCACTCCGTACATTCATATAATCCATTTATATTATGAAACACAAATGGCACTTGTTACATTCATATAATCACATATAGTGAGTGATCATGTTGCTTTTATTTTATACATACTACACTCTGTGAAGAGGTAGAATATATATATTATCCTTACATTATTCACGACTATATAATAGAGTACATGCATGCATTGTAAGATCAAAATACGTCTCTAGTTGTGAGGCTTGACTTCAGTAGTCTCTGCATCCACCACCTCACCTGCATAGTTGCAGCACCTATAACGGCAGTATCCGTGGCGGCAGCCACCACCACCATGGCCACCACCACCATGGCCGCCACCACCATTGTAGCCTCCGCCGCCGTTGTGGTTACCTCCACCACCATTGTAACCTCCCCCGCCGTTGTGGTAACCACCACCGCCATTGTAGCCTCCCCCGCCATTGTAGCCTCCACCGCCATTGTAGCCTCCCCCGCTATTGTATCCGCTCCTCCCATCGACAGTAGCTGCCTCAGCTGCGTGTGTAGTATAGAATCATGTTAGCCAATTAGAGCTAATAATATACACAACTGCCAACTTTACTATACATGCATGCAACAATTTTTTATTTTTTTGTTAATGCTATGCAATTTCTGCATACAAAATTCGAGTTAAATCACTCATGGATTTTTAAAAGAGTAGTACACTTTGATAACTAGACTAAAACTGTTTAATTTAATTGCCTAATAAAATATTGATGAGATATGGATAAATTAGATAATTTTTATCTAGTTACATATCTCTAGCATTATTCTTTTTGAATTATATGAAAGACGCAACAAATAAGAGTTTGATTTATGAGAAAATAATACACTCAAATCGAGATATGAGCTAAAACTTACTGTTTTTGTTTGTTGTGGTGGTCTGAGTCTCGGCCAACTCTCTAGCTGCGACCTCTGAACTAATCAGAAGAACAATAGCCACAGAAAGACCAAGTAGGAGAAATGTCTTATTGGAACCCATATTTCTATCAACTTTGTACCTACTCTATCAGAATGATATTGTGGAGAATTGAAGGATGAAAAAACTAGTGTGTTTCAATCTCTATTTATAGGCTCAGAAAAAATGTGATAGATATTAAATATGTGGCACAGCTGTTTTAATTTCCAAAACAAGTAATTAAATATATGGTCCCCCATACGGCATGTGGTTGGGTGTTGAAAATTATGCAACTTTGTTTTTTTAATTCATACAACTCCGACCTTATCTTTATGATTTCTTATCCTTTCAATCGGTCAAATACTTGCTTCATCTTATATTTTTATTTTTATTAGATCCGGGTCATCCAATTGCAGTCAATGTCGGAAGATTTGTTGTTTGTGGCCATTGAATTTTATAATGAACACTATAGGTTGTATATATAATTTGTATACTTTAAAATTGTAGTTAGTTACATTAAGATGATTAAAAACAGTATAAATTAAATCATCTAGTAATCGGGGATGAGTTTAAAGTCCGATGATTAAGAGTGAGGTTTTGTAATTTTATGTATTAGTTTCAAGTCTAATCATTATTAGTTTTAGCTATAGTGAGTTTGTATTTACCTTAGATCACTACAAAAATAAAAAATTTATTTTCAACGAAATAAGTTTATTCTATTGAAAATAATTTTTTTTTCGACATATAAATTCAGTTGTAAATAATCGCGTTAGAATTAATCTGTCGGAATAGGAGTATTTTTTCGTCCAATATAACACTTTTTTTGACGGATTCTGTCGATTTTATCTTTTTTGTTAGAAAAAAAATTTATTTTTAACGGAATAAATTTGGTCGGCAATAATTTTTTTTTTTTTTTTTTGTAATCGATGTGTAACTTTATATTCTAGTTGGTGTGATTTTGTTGATTAATAAAACTTTCGGCCATTAATACGTGTTTATTATGAGATTCTTTATCATCGCATCTACTATATTTATAATAATGAAATACTCAAAAATGATAATAAAAATTCCGGAATTAAAACTAAAGGGGGAATAAAGTAAAAGTGGAACGACAATTAATATTTAAAAATAAATTTATTTGTAGAAAGTTATATTATACAAAAATAGTCAGTTTTATTTATGAATGTATAAAATTATATAATATTTAATGTTATAATTTCACTAGCACGTCATTAAACTATATATTTACTATCTCTAGAATAAAAACAAATAAATATATATATATATATATAAAATTAAATGTATTAATTACTAATATAACTCTTTTTGTATGAAGACGAAACTATATCTTACGAATCAGTCCAAAGGGACCGAAAATACTAGAGCATTTAAATTAGCAAGCGGAGAAATAACAAAAGGGCAAGACAATTTAATTAAACCTAAAATATATAACCATGTGATCAATTTGCATGTCATGACATTACAAGTTGAATACAAATGAGGCCCACCGGAGTACCATAAGTCTTCCGCCATTGTCAGTCCATTGAACCTAATTTCTTCTTAGATAATTGAGGGGAGAAAGAAAGAAGAAGTTGTCAGCGTCTTTGCTTATTCACAATCTCAAGGTAGACCGTAATGTAGGTAGCCAATAAATTGTTAGTGTCGGTACGTGGCATATACGAAAGCTAGCCATGAAAATTTAACACATCAATTCCTCTATCATAATTTATAAATATTTGAAAACAGTACAATATTCAAAAATTTTATTTACTTAATGCCGTTACCGTGAAAAAAAGTTCCTAAAATAAATTTTAGTTAAAATTTAAAACTCACATAGAATTTCAAAACTTAGAATTGAATTATAAAATATAGTATAAGTTTTGTTTAAATTTCTTAGATCTCATGTACACAATGTATATCTGTTATTATAAAGGGAAAACAATGTCTCTTATTATAAAGGAATAATAATAAAAATAATCGTCATATTAAAGTTGTGTCATAAATTTTCTTTATTTTCTGTCTATAGAAGTTTGACTATATTTTATTTATAATTTTATCTTTTTTAATTTTTAATTTGTGTAACACGTATGTCACTTAGACTAGCTATTGGTGAATGGGGCTCTCGATCTTCTTCATTTGCATGTGAGCCTTAATATATATATATACACACTGTAGTTTGTACAAAAAAAATAACTCGTTTTCCTTAGATATATGTTTAATTTTTGTATACAAATATCCATGCTCCTTTTTTATTTCAATAATTTTTCAGCACCCCTATCCTTTTTGTAATTGTTAATATTTAGCATTTGACTATATGAAGACCAATTGAACTAATGAATAAGTAATAAAAATAAATATAAAATAATATGTATAATTGTGATTAATTATAATCACTAAGTTTATTTATATATAATTAATTATTAACTGATTATATTTTGATATATTATTTTTTTTAATAAATTTTTTTAACTGTAGTAACGTCTATTTTCCTTCCGTATAGTCAGTCATTTGTTAAAGTTTTGGGCTTTTTACATTTTTTATGTTTCCCACTTTCCCTGAACGCTGAGTTTCAATTTTCTTTGGATATACCATAACAACAGCATTTACCATAACAACAGCAAATAATGTGTGTGTGAAAGTTACAAATTTACATATTCTTAACTTCTACCGACATCACTCCTTCGATTTGGGTCAAAGCTTATCTGATCGGTATCAAAACCCAATCTATAAGACATAAGTCATGACGAGAGCATTCAATACCTACCACAGCATCGTTGAAGGCGGTTTTTTTTTATTTTTTTTATTTTTTAACTCTTGAAAATAATTCACGAAATCTTTTATAAAGAAATTGATGGAATTTTGTAAAATTTTAAAACTTTAAAGTTTTTATTAATTAGTAAAAATTTAAAAATAAGTTATAATAATTAAAAAAATTATTTTATAAGATTATTTTTGATAATATAAAATATCTCACTTTCCCATCATTTTCCATCCGGACAAATCCTTCCACTTTTGAATTAAATCAACTCTACATCCAAATCTTTTTCATTCTTCCTTAAAAAAATTCACAAACGTGAAATTTGAAATTTTTGAAATTATTTTTCATTTTTTTCAAATAAAAACTTACAAATACAATATAAACAACGTTACAAGAATGTATTATGATATTTTATTTAACTACTACTAAATTAAGCACACAAGCAAATTTAGAATAAATATAACTATTCATAAATTTTATAAATGGGATTGTATTTTCGGAAGAAGATATATTTTAGAGGTAAAGCATACTCTTTCTACCGACTCCGACATCTCTTCTTCGACTTGGTCAAAGCTTATCGTTATCGGCATCAAAACCCTATCCTGGCTATCCATGAATCATGACAAGAGCATTTAATACCTCCAATGGCCACCGCATACTTGTGTTTATAAGAGCTGCATAAGTTAGTGTTATATAAATGGTCTGCAGCCTGCAGTCCAGTCTGATTAAAGTTTGGTCTGTCTCGGTTTAGTCTGAAGACCACGAACATGTTATATTTTTTGGCTCAGATCCAGTCTGACTTGGCCTGCCAATAAGTCCGCCCTGGGGTCTGACCCGATTCACCCAAAACTTAGTCCGGTCTACTAATTTTCTTTATTTGCTACTTGAATTCTCCCACTGCAGAAGAAAATTTTATCTTTGTGACAACTCATTTAATAAATAAAATAAAATTAACGTCTTTTAATACGTTCATTCATGCATGTTTGTTTATATACAAATAAAGAAATTCATGAAAACACATTGACTAGTGTAATATATAAGGATTTTTCTTACCTAGCTAACAACCTACACTTCTTACAGATCTTTCATTGCATCTTTATTTTAATAGATACTTAGCGTAACAATTAGACAGTAATTTGCAAAATAATAATAATAATAAAAAAAAATTCATTATTGTAATTTGAAAGTTGTAACTTGTAATACATTACTTTTAATTAATATATCAATTAAGTTTAAAATTTAATTGGTATTTTAATAAAATTTAAAATTACTAAGAAAATTGTTTGAATGGATCGAATCGAACTGGACTGGCTTGACCCAAGGCTTGGCCTGGCTTGCAGGTTTCAACAGGTCCCATTTTTGAGCGCCAAACCCGGCCTGGCCTGGTCTGAAGGCCAAAAGTTAAAGGTCCGGCCTAGTCAACGACCAAGACCTAGCAGACCCAGGCCAGGTCGGGACAGGGCAAGTCGGCCTGTTATGCATGCCTATGCATAACGGCGAATTTAGTTAATTTTATATTTAAAAAATAATTAAATTATTTAAAATGATTATAAAAAATTAAAAATTAAAATCCTTAAAAAATTTATTTCGTAATCGATTATCATCTTATTTGATTATTTGTTAAATCTATCGATTTAAATTATTTAAACCAAGAATAAATGAATAATTTAAATATAAAATTAAATCGTAAATAATTAAACAACCAAACATAATATATATTATACTAAAGAGTTCTATTATTAAAATTTTGATAAATACTTATGATTATTAGAAATGATATTTTAAATTTTTTCTTAAAATAACTTAAAATTAAAATATTAATAAAGAACACAAAAGAGATTAAACATACGAGAATAAAAAGCATTCATTAAGCTTAATTTTTTTAGCATGATAAATAAAATATTATATCATATACTAAAAAGTTTGAGTATTATTGTATGTAAATAAAAATATATTTATATATAATTATATTTATAAATATAAATATATTTATAATTTTATATATTCGGTCGGTTCGATTGATTTCGATTTTATTATAGGTATAAATTAGAACCGACCGACTAGATTTCAGTTTTCTTTATTTTATAATTATCAACTTACTGATTTTTTAATTTAATTTATTATCACTTTAACTCAATTTACATAATTTTTTAATTTTGATCTTACAATCTCGTCACTTCGTTACAAATTGAAAGGATGTCAACATTACTGAAGTGGGCGGTCGCAAATTGACTAATTCAACAAACAGAACTAGGAAAAATAATTGTTCAACTTGCTTTACATGTGTCAATTAAATTTGCGAGGGAAGTGTAATATTGATTTTTGCCTAAGTAAGAAGGATGTCCTATTTATTGAACCCCACCTTCCAGAATCAGGATTAGAGATATATTTTTTAAAAATAATTTTTTAAAATTAATTTATAATTTTAATTAAAAATATAATATCATAATATGATATTATTCAATATATTTAGATTCATTTGTAAACAAACCGAATCGATTTGAATTGGACTTTGACTTGCTAAACTTGAACTCGTTTAAAAGTTAGACGAATCAAGTCGGGTTTTAAATGAACTTAGTTATGATTTAATTTATAAACTCAGTTGTTTAGTAATTAAGTCAAGCATAGCTGAGCCGAACTTAAATCCAACAAGTTCAACTTTATAATTTATTGTAAAAATAATTAATTTAAATATTAAACAAGCCGGGCTTGAGCTAGACGATCTACTTTTCAAACTCAACTTATTTAGTTTAAACAAACAAAGAAGTTTGTTCGAGTTCAACTCATTTAACGAATTTGAGTTAGGTTTAATGTAAGTTAGTCCAAACTCGTAGGCACCTTAATTTATTTACATGAGTCCTAAATATAATCCAGATATAATAATGGCATAGTAAGAATTTTTATGTCATTTTATGGTTTCTAAAAGTAAATATTGAAAATTAAGAAGAAAAAGTCACCTCTAATTTTAGAATAGAAAGAGTAACTTTTCTAATTTTTCCCAATTGACGGGATTAGCATTGCCTAGGGTTTAAGTTCAATCACCATCCTTTGAATTATAACAGCCTTTCCTGATGATACAAAAAGAAAAAAGAAACAGTGAACCGTCAACTCGAGAATGGACATGTACATAAAAAAGGCTCTCTTCCTAAGCTCAAAAAGAACTTTTGTCTCTACCTTATAGAATTACTTGGGTGAGTGAGTCGTTATAAAATAAAAATAAAAAATTGTTAGTAATGAGATGTTAGTAGTAATATGTAAACAATTGTTTCGGTTTAACAATAATTTATAGATAATTTTAGATAAACAAATTTATATGATTATTTAAATTATTTCGTCAATTACAATGACCAGAGCATTTAATACTACAAAAGTCTAAATAAGCAAAAATTATAATTGGTCTAACAATAACCAAAACCCATTTAAATCCAAAATCATTATTACCCGCTCAAATATGTCCGGACCCACCCATTTTTTGGGTCTAGTTCTAAGACATAGCTACTCCATAACTCTATGTAATTGTATGGATATTAGGTTGGGTCCAGTACAACAAAAGAGGGTACAAGACCTTCTTCAGCTCTAGTCAAGCCCAACCTCCACCACCAAGAATGGTCATTAAGCCATCTGGGGGTTACTCGCGCGTTTCAAAATAGGGATACATGTGAAATCTTAATATTTAAATAGAGAAAAACTTAATTTTGAAAACAACAAATTAGAGTAATTAATAATACTACTTTATTTAATTACACTGCAGGAAAAAATGCTATAGTTACTGTCCGCGGCCGTTGGCCATTTGACCATGGCTAAATGAGAAATAAGAATTCATTAAAATAATAATATAAAATTTATTACGAGTTCTCATTTTCTAACATAAACATTTTGGTTCAAATTATTTCTAATATCGTTACTAACATTTCTCATTTAAACAATATGCTTAATTATTAATAACATTTCTCATTTTCTTTAATAAATTTTGGGTTTCAATATAAAATGAAAATACAAAAAAATAATAATATAAAAATTATACATATACCTATGTCTATACAAGGAATGGACGATGTGAAAAAAGCACGTACTATATATGATTTTGTCAATTATCAATGATTATATTAGTTGTAATTTTTTTATATACGAGGAATGAAAAAGTAAAATATCATTTGTCTTGTTCACTCGTTGAAACATCATTTGATATACGTTTGAAATTAAAATTTAAAATACTTGGCAATACTTTTTCCATTCATGATGATTTTTACTAATTTTCTTATAATTATTTTTCATTTCAGTCTATTCTCTATTCCATTCATTCATACGTTAATTTCATTCTTCAATTTATATGTAGCATAAATGCTAGCCGTGATGCATGGCTTCCGTGGTAACTCAAGTCGCAGTCTTGGTGATGGTAAATACTGGTAAGGGTTGCAGTTGCCGAAATGGCTATAAATTAAAATAACCAATTGAGGATTCACCAATATAATTAACCAAATAACTAGGTTACAAATTAAATAAATCATGAATCATAGTAGTTGATAAGCCACGAACTGAACAACCACGAAGGTCTCAGCTAATTCATCGACCAAATTAGAAGTATATAGGCTGAGTCCGGGCAGTAACGTTCACAAAGAAAGAGTCCTAGTTGCAGTTATGGTCTCATTTTTCGTTAGCACCTGGATAGCTGTTTTCTCTGCAAGTTGTTATTTATGTTCCCATGAATTAGTTTTTGTTTTATGCACGTAGGTTGTGGTCGCAAGAAAAGGAAGAGTTGTTAAGAATCTTTTATTTTTAAACACTTCTAATGAATAAAATGTTGATTTCACTACTCTAGACATAAAATAAATCGAGCATTATAACTGCTTGCATTTACTCTATTTAACATAACTACAAATTGAAATTGAATATAATAACAACTAGAGATTATCTCTTGGAGTGCAAGCTTTAACAACAATTTATGCAAGGTTTCTTTACTCTTTAACAAGATTATCACTCTCACTATTAAGACTATCTTTCTCTATACTTTCTTTGCCCTCAAATTACTTATGAAATGGTAAAGAATAATGAAGAGCAAGAGCTCTTATTTATAGGACATCAAGGTTAGAGCAAAATAGACATAAGTACTTAAAATATTTACCAAAAGAAGCAACCTATGCTCATCCCCTTACATATTTTGGCCATCACCTCCTCTTGAGCCATTTAATGCCCTAGCACACTTGGTTTAGAGCATTAATGCACTAGCACATTTAATGCTTGCAAGGTGTACTAGTTTATTAATGAACTAATTCACCAATTATCCTAACTTAGCTTAAGTTAATCATACTTAGGAGAAATTAAGTTTTACATAATGTGTTAGTTGATCATTAACAACTTCATTAAGCATTGATTGGCCAATAATCAATCATATCTTCCCTTCCTTGCCAAGTAATCAACTTTAAGCAATAGAAAACTAATTTGGCTTCTACAACCTCAAAGCTAGTTAGATACTTACATAATATGTAAGTATCATAACTTTCTATAATGGCCAAAAGGCCTCAAAATCTCCACCAAAAGCAACCAAACTAGGTTTGCCTAACTTGGTTAGCTTTGGTTTGATTTGTTTGTAACCTAGTTATTCCACTAGTTAGTTTTCTAGTTCGATACCAACTAAATATCACTCAATTTAGTTTATTTTCAACTAAACTAGTTTGTCATCTAGTTCATTAGTTAGACATCTAATTCATTCATAACCAAACTAGTTAGCTTTCTAGTTCAATCCGAACCAAACTAGTTAGCTTTCTAGTTTGATTTTAACTAGCCGGAATCGTTGACTTATATTATTCATCGATTGACTTTTCGTATTTATACTGTATAATTATCGTATTTTATCTGTATAATTTTTGTATTATACAAGTATTTGTGAATATTAACTTTTTTAGGTTTTCTAACCCTTAAGGTCAACCCTTAGGTTTTAGGTTTTTTAACCCTTAGGGTTAGGGTTTTAACCTTTTTCTCATTTTAAGTTTTAGCCTTAAATTAACTTTTTGATTTTAATAAGTGTTAAGGTTGACTACCAAAACACAAAATCATACACATAGAAAAATCACATAACACATTATGAAGCTCAATTCAATCTTTACTAATCACATAACACATAATTTAGGTTAAAAGTTTAACCTAAATTCGTATACGATCGTATCTACGAGTCATTTTTAGTCTTTAAATAACTTAATGGATACCCGAACAATCATTCTTAGGTATTAGTTTAACACAAAATTAGATCGTAAACTGACAACCTTTATATAGATCCTTTCATATCATATTTACTAGCTTTGAAATGTTTAGGATATTAAAGCGAAGTTTGAAGAGTTCTTATATGGCCTGAGCATTTAACATCGAAAAGTATCAATGGCTCATCCCCAAGTTAACAGAAAAGTACATGTTACAAATAGAACTTTATTTAATGGGATCAAAAGGAGGCTTGATGTTGCTAAGGGAAGGTGGTCCGAGGAGCTCCCTAGTGTGTTATGTGTGTACAGAACCACTTATCGGTCTAAAATTTGAGACTTTCCATTTCGATTAGCTTATGAAACTGAGGCTTTTATTCTTGTAGAGATCGGATTGCCCTCATTTTGTGTGGTGAACTTCAAAGAAGCTTATAATGATCAAGGTTTGAGTTTTAATATTGGCTTACTGAATGAGGTTCGGGATGCTACTATTATGAAGTTAGCAATTTATTAACAGAATACTGCTTGACATTATAACAGAACGATCAAACAAAGAAGGCTCGATTGTGGGAGATTTTATGCTTCGGGAGGCAGATGCCTTAACTCCTCAAAATACTGGGAAGTTGATGCTAAATTGGGATTTGTCCTCTATAACTAGAGTCGAGGTTTGGGGTGGAGGTTGTGGTTTGTATATGATTACTACTAAAAAAGAAAAAAAAAAGGGAAGTATGTCAGAGAAGTAAAGAAAAACAAATAGGAGAAGGAGAGGGTTTAGAAACTTACGTTCGTGGTCAAAGAGCCACTGTTGGTTTAAGAACAGTGCTAGATCCCATGGTTCAGTAAGGATCTTCATGCAAAATGATATGAATTCATTTATTTTGGTGGTGGACAGTTCATCAAGCTAAGGTTTGTCTGGATTACCTAGGATTTGATCAGGTGGGTGTCGGCGCTAGAGACGAAGATCCATTTGGTGTGCCATCCCTTGTTACTGGAAGGGGTTGCATCCACGCCCTCTGGTTCGGGAGTCAGTTTAGGGCTCAAAAACCTGACTCCTTAGTTTTTTTAAGGGATGGAGAAAAAAAAAATCCAGGGAGGACTTGATGTTCTGTTGATGACAAGCGATGATGAAGCATGTGAAATGAATGTAAGAATTTAGCACCAGTTGGGCTAACCCAATGCCAACAAAAATGAGGAAATCTGAGATGAAATTGTGAAGGGGGAATCGAACCTCATTTCAGAGGACTTGAATCGAGACGCCTAACCAAGCGGTGGATGGGTGCCAGTGTACATCTTCTCTTGACTTGTGGGTCTTTTGTGAGGTATTCATCTAGGATATAAAATTCTTTCTTGTATTGGAGAGCGGAGTGGTCGTCGACTGTGGATTAGATGTTGGCGTGGTCAACTGATTCAAATATTTTTCTGATTTCTACTTCGTTTTGCTTTGTGGTGGATACGGGTGGATCATTGGTGGCTATGGTGACGGAGGAAGGTGTGTTAGTTGTCATTGATGATTAAATGGGAAGAAATGGAGATAAACAGACTTTCTAAGGAATCTTTTTGGGAAAGATAAAGGAAATTAGGGAGATGATGGAGTTAGACTATCAGATTGAGGTTTTGCAGGAAGGAGAGAGATGATAAAGGAGGCCAAAACTGGTTTTTTCTTTTTTGGAAAAGGGGAAGTGACCAATTGATTTGAAATTTAGGGTTTTTGATTATGGGCGCGGAACTCTAGAGCAATGATTTATTACTTGTTCACGTGTGGGGGGTATGGGGTATCAGTTACTATTAACGGTTGAATTATAGTTGAAATTTTATCAATTTAATAGACTCTTTTTGGTGTTACTCTCCTATTTTAAATTCTTAAAAATAAGATAGTGGGGAGCAATGTTGGGATAAAATTGTTTGGGCTTGGATGTAGAGCAACCCACTTTATTTTAATCTGGATTTGGTGTTGGCTATTTTTTATTGGACTTAGTCATGACTTGGTCGACCCATTCTAATTTGTTTGGTGACAGCTTGTTTTGGAATACTCAAAGTCCATGTTATAATTGGATTGAGTTTCCTTATTTGGGAGAGATAAGAAAGATTTATTTGGAAATGATTCAACCCATAAATAATGTTTGTTATAAGGTGATTCGAAAAAGGACATCTATTCCTAATTTGTCTCTAAGTGATGCAACAAACTATATATACAACCATTAGCAAGACTCATGGTACACACAATTATTCATACTAACATAATTCTTTTGTTATTCTAGCATAAATTGTCTTCCATTGTTTACACTTTTGACATGTACTTATTCTCACACCGGAGCATTCTTGGACGGCCCAAGTCGTCACTAACTTTGGGGGTGTTTAACAGTTGTTACCTGTTCAAATGTTCGTGTTTTTAGTGATTTTTAGCGAGCTTACAAAATCAGGTGCAATAAAAGAGTTGTCTCCATCGGCTTTGACCTTATTCTAGACTACCTTATTCTCGACAGAAAGATCTGTCATTGCCTATGCTAATAGTTTAATACTCTGTCGACCATTTTTTTTTATCTCTTGAGCACTTGATTTTGGCGCCAAATCACATTTCATTATCACCACGCAAAATTCATTAGATATTTTTGATTTTTTACATGAAAACTATTGTAATGCAAATTTTGTGACTTAATTCAAATCCTGTGAATTTGTCATATTTTAAACAAGCTTGTAACCCGTAGGAGAGACTAAGGTGCTGTTTGTTTGTGTCTTAATAGCTCTTAATGGACAACCTCTTAATCGCTAAGAGGAACAAAGTTGTTTTTTTTTTTTTTTGTTACATCTGAATGCCTCTAAATGGTTGAGATACAAAATCAAATCTAAACCATTAAGAGGAGCATCTTAATGAACTTGGACAAAAATATCCTCTTCAATATTAACAAATTCCTTTTATATCCAACACTCAATATTATTATTATTATTATAATAATAAATATTATTATTATTATTATTATTTTTATAATAATAATAATAATAATAATAATTATTATTATTATTATTATGATTATTATTATTATAATTATTATTATCATAATTTTTATTATAATTATAATAATAATAATAATAATAATAATTATTATTATTATTAGTACTATTTTTAATATAATTATTATTATTTTTATAATAATAATAATAATTATTATTATAATTAATATTATTATTACTATAATTATTATTATTAATTATAATTATTATTAGTATAATTATTATTGTAATAATTATTATTTTTATTATTATTAATATTATAATAATAATAATAATTATTATTAGTATTATTATTAGCATTATCATTATTATTATTATTATTATTATTATTATTATTATTATTATTATTATTATTATTATTAGTATTATTATTATTATTATTATAATTATGATTATTATTATTATTATTATAATTATGATTATTATTATTATTATTATTATTAGTAGTAGTAGTAGTAGTAGTAGTAGTAGTACTATTTTTAATATAATTATTATTATTTTTATAATAATAATTATTATTATAATTAATATTATTATTACTATAATTATTATTATTAATTATAATTATTATTAGTATAATTATTATTATAATAATAATTATTTTTATTAATATTAATATAATAATTATTAATAATAATAATAATTATAGTAATAATAATTATTATTAATAATAATTATAATTATTATAATTAATATTATTATTACTATAATTATTATTATTAATTATAATTATTATTAGTATAATTATTATTATTATAATTATTATTATTTTTATTAATATTAATATTATAATAATTATTATTATTATTATAATAATTATAATTATGATTATTATTATTATTATAATTATTATTATCATAATTTTTATTATAATAATAATTATTATTAGTATTATTATTAGCACTATCATTAATATTATAATTATTATTTTTATAATAATAATAATTATTATTTTTATAATAATAATTATTATTATAATTAATATTATTATTATTATTATAATTATTATTAATAATTATAATTATTATTAGTATAATTATTATTATTATTATTATTATTATTATTATTATAATGTTCAACTGTTCATAGGGTTAAAATGGTAAAATACTGTTATTCAGACATCTGAAAAAATTGATTATCAAACAACATTTTTTCATTCAGATACAATTCTATTCAGATGCTCTATATTATTCAGATGTCTAAATTATTCAGATCTTAATACAGAATTTTATCAAACAGCACCTAACTTTCTTGTATGTTTCTTCCACGCGACGATAGATGTTTTCTCCTATTTTTCTTTTCTTGGCAATTAAGATTCATTTTGATTTAGGTTCGTTATTTTTTTTTATAGTTATCTACTAATTTAATGATCAATCAAATTTATTCAATTGTAGGATCCTATTTATTATTATTATTATTATTATTATTATTATTATTATTATTATTATTATTATTATTATTATTATTATTATTGATTTATATATAGGTTTTGATTGATATAGTAGTAGTATAGATGAATAAATAGTAGAGTAAATTTTGCCAATTGAACTTGATGTGTGTTTTGGAACGGTCTAGCCTTGATTCGAAAATTTTGAGCTCATAAAATAGACATTAATGACCAAGCTCACAAAATAAATATTGATCATGCATGACCAATCAAATTTGAGCCCATAAAATACATATTGATGACCAAGCCAATGAACGAGCTGTACTAATTCACTACAGATCAACTAATTATAAATTCTGCAGAAATTAATTGAGGTAAGAAGAAGAACAGAAAGAGGGAAGAAGAAAAATAGAAGAAATTAGGGGAGAATTAAAGAGACAGAGAGAAGAACAGGTAGATTGGGGAAGGGGAAATTGTATTCAAAATCATTCATGCCAATCTCATAACTCAAACCCATACATATAGCTCTCATCAGCAAATCAAAAAGGAGAAAAAATTGCATATGACCTATCTCACTCTGATCACATGCAATCTAACAAAACTAACAGAATTCGAAATGAACATTACCATATTATCCTGACTTAACGAAATGAAAAGACAAAAATACCCTTCAATAACTAACAAACTTAACTAACTGTAATCTGGCATTTTCTTTTTCTACTTCCTCCCAATCCTTACATATTGATGCATGACCAACCAAATTAATTGATCCGCTCTTAGATTGTTATATATTGTTATTGATGATAATAATAAAATTTCTTTCGTTGTATAAGTATATAATTAAAAATAACTTGTCTAAAATTTATTCAGACAGAATACTAATAAATTGTATAAATATATAACTTATTAATATTTTATTCAATTAAATAACTTTTATCTAATTACCTAGTATTATTGCCCCCAAGAATGTTAGGAGATAAACACATTACTTCTAAGTGATGTTCTAGTGCCCTCCTTGTGCTGAAAAAGTCAGTTGTCCATTTCAAGCTTCATGCTCATGTATTACTCTGAGTTTTAATAAAATTTATTTTTATCGATGAAAAAAAAAGCTTCATGCTGATCATGTATGTGGGGAATGCCTACAAATCTATCTCCCCCGCCGACTGCAAGAGCTAGAGCTAGTTTTGACTATTGAGTCATTAATTAATTACTATATGTACAGATGTAACCATTTCCGAAATTTTCGAACTTGCGTACTTCACTTGGCAAGGCCATTCATAAAGATAGTGCATGAGCCTTTGGAAATACTTAACAGAATGCAAATACTTAACACCTAACCACAACAGAAGGTAGCAGGTTAATTAGCTACAAGACATGTCCCATTGAATATACATGCTTATGTATTATAGCTAGCTTGTATCCCTCAGGCCCTATATATAACAGCATACGGATGAAGCTAGCAATTCCATACTTCTTCAAATCTTAATTTCATATATTTATATAGGAGTTTCTTTCCAATAAAAATGAAATTTAGGGCTTTTAAATTCCCGCTTCTTCTGCTTGTAGCTGTTTTTTCTCATCGTTTTGCTCGTCAATGCTGAGACATCTCATGATGAAAAGAAGGGTAAGCATATATACATACATACACGCATAAATCATCTTCTTCTTTTGTTTTCTTCTTATTTGTGAGAAATGTATCAAAATTAAGCTCTAAATGTTTTAGATTGGGTCCTTTCATATTTCTATAGATGAAAATTCTGTATTTCTGAACCTAAAAAATTCATGCTATTTAAACTAATCCCTCTGTTTTAAAATTAGTGAAATATATTTAAAATGTTGGATAATTTAAAGAATTTTTTACTAGTTATATGCTTACTTGAAATATAATAATAGTGACATGATAGTGCTTAACCTACTTATTATATAAGAAATGACATACTTTATAATTTAAAAATAAAAGTATATTTCTAATTTTTGAATAAATTAAAAAAAAATTATATCTAATTTTAAACGGTTAGAATACTAATTTGTATTAACTCTATGTAAAGGGTGAGGCAAGAGTCGATATATATTAATACTAAAGAGAATACTGAAAAATTGGTGTTAATATTTTTTGTCAAATAATTTGTAAATAATATACGTGCTTACTTATCATTTTCTTTTGTTATATTTGTCTAAGTAGGTAAACTCCTCTGTTGTTATTGATATGTACGATATGCCAAACTTCTTTTTGCAGTGTGATGCTTTTTAGCCGCACAAGTTTTTCCTTTGTGTAATTAATTAGTTCCATTTTGTTCATGAAGTGGATCCATCTCAAGTAGATAAGCATTTTAAACATCACCATGGCGGTTGGGGTGGCGGTCATGGTGGTTGGGGTGGTGGTGGACATGTTGGATTGGGCGGATCACAGAGCTCTTTCCAAGAGTTGATATTGTCAGGAGGTAGTGACACAATCCATTGTTTTGTAGCCTTCTTCAATGTGGTGATAAAGATCTTGCACATCCACGCTTCTGAATAATTTTAGTAACCCATAATGATCTCATAAGAGTTTGTGTGATCATATAAGTCTCCAGTGTCGTCGTATGATTCCTAATGTGACAGCTTCATCTTTGGATCTACTTTTTCCTAGTTAATAGCCGATGAAAAAGGTGACTTCACATCCATCAGCTTTAGCCTTGATCGTTGTGACGACCCCAAAACTGAGTTCTATAACCTCGGGTTTGGTTCTCACTAGCTCAAATCATAATAACAGCTAATTACATAATCTTCATTAATCTAGCGAAAAATACATACTGTTGTTTACAAAAAGGTAATACAATCCCAAGATCTTTAACCTTAACATTTATCAAATCTATCTTAAGAAATTCACAAAAGATTTACAACATTTATTATATATTTAAACAAATAAAACATCTATCATGCATAATCTAAGCTTTGACTTTTCTCTTGCCTTTGTCATTTTTAGAGTATTCGGGCTTAGCTGAAAAATAAGTAATGATATAGCAAGGGTGAGCAACTAGCTTACTCAGCAACTTTAAGAACAGATAATACAAGATATATCATAACTGATTGGGAAATGACATCCAGAATTTCAGCAATAGATAATAATTATGAAAGAACAAGAATCAATTTTCAATGTAAAAGAAATGATTGAATCTTTATTGCTGAGTGGCCTTCAGGACCATGAACTATTACTTAAGGTAAATCAGATATATATCTGACACCTTGATAGTTTGGTACTCGAGGAGATCAACCTCTTATACCCTATGTATATGCATAACATTCAGATATTCTGCGTAAAGGTCGGCTTCCCGAATATAATCCCCTTATCCAGGGTTGTTCGTATGGTTTGGATAAGCTCTCTTAAAATATTCAAATTGATGAATTTATACATGCAATGTCTAGCCGAAACAATTAACTTATACATTCTTAAATAGTTCTTGAATTAATGAACTATAATTCTTGTAAATGCACTTGGTGCGAATACAATCACAATATGGATATGGAATAATTTTAAATAATTAAACCACTTAAAGTTCTTACAAAATTAAATACAAGTTTAAGTGTACGAAACTTATTCAATAATAATTTGAGTAGGGTTAGGGAACTTGCCTCGATTGTTGATTACTGCTAATCAATTCAATTTACTATCTTTTGAATAGACCTAACAATTTATTAAGTTGATATTTCAATTAGTATCATATATGTGTTAATATAATAACCTTTGTACATCTTAACTTAACTACTCTTAATCACATCATTAAATAATTAAGGTATATTAATCACTTAGGAAATATTATTTGATAATATTTTAATCACATAAAACTTATATTAATCGTTTAATATAGTTTAAACTTCTATCTAATATTATTAACTATTTAATAATATTTTATTCACTTTATAATATTATTAATCATTTAATAATATCTCATTTATTTTCTAATATTATTAATCATTTAATAATATTTTATTTATTTTTTAATATTAATAATTTATTTAATAATATTTTATTAATTTTATAATATTATTAATTATTTAATAATATTTTATTCATTTTCTAATATTATTAATCATTTAATAATATTTTTTTTCATTTTCTAATATTATTAATTTAAATAATAATATTTTATTAACTTTATAATATTATTAATCATTTAATAATATTTTATTTATTTTCTAATATTATTAATCATTTAATAATATTTTATTCAATTCTAATATTATTAATTATTTGATAATATTTTATTCATTTTCTAATATTATTAATCATTTAATAATATTTTATTTATTTTTTAATAGTATTAATCATTTAATAATATTTTATTTATAACATTTTATTAATTTACTTATATTATTAATCATTTAATAATATTTATGCTCTTTTACATATTAAATTAACTTTCCATAATGTTTAAATTACATTTAGTGGATCCAAAAATAATAAAGAAAATTTTAAAACATTTTCAACTTTCTGACCCGAACCAACTCGACCCAACTCGGTCAAGAAAATCTTGGTTTTCTGTAAACAGGTACTGGGCCCTGGTTGTAAGACCCCGAATTTTATGAAATACAAAATTTAATTTTTCTTCATATAGATATTTTTTTTAAACAGTAAGTGGTTAAATCGATAAAGTTAAAAGTTAAGGATGTTATGTGCAAATTTTATTTTGTCGGACAATATTCGCTTTGTCGGGGAATATTCGTTTGGTCGGGGAATATTCGTTTGGTCCGACGGCGCCGAAATAACAAATTATTGGTGGACCCCACAACGGAATATTTGTCGGATATAGAAAACGACAGAAATAACCTTTTTAAATAAAAATAGTCAACGGAACTGTTAAAATACCGGTGATAAAAGAATAGTAGCATACGGTAGTTATTGGTATTTTCTGTAGCACTCGGTACTCTACAGTAACACACGGTATTGCATAGTGTCTCATATTTTTGGTCTGATAATTGACACCGTAACTGTTACGCATCATTTCATCGATAATTGTCACTGCATAATATTTTATATTATCAATTCAATAATTGTTGTTACACAGTATTTTGCATTATTGATTTAATAATTGTCATTACACTGTATTTTATATCATTGAGTCAATAATTGTTGTTGCACTGTTTTTAAAATTATTGAACCTAATAATTGTCACAGTAACATATGCACAGTAATTCACATTATTGAATCAATAATTGTCATTACACAGTAACGTATGCTTTATTTTACATTATTGTTATCTCTATTATGATGTTATTTAAACAGTTGTATTTCATTAATTTATTGACTTGATATCTAAGAGCTAACTATACTGTATTTATAACAATTAGTCATAATAATTGAATTGATAAAGTTATTTGTTTATAATATAAAGTTAGGTGATTATTAGGTGATATGAAATGAATGGTGTAGATTAAAGTGTGAATTATTGTTGAATAATTAAATTGATTTGTTTATAATATAAAGTTAGGTGATTATTAGGTGATATGAAATGAATGGTGTAGATTAAAGATAATATAATATTTGAAATGGATGGTGTAGATTAAAAGATGATCTTTAAATGAATGGTTTAGATTAAATGAATGATAAGATTTTTGGCTATAAATAGAAGCCTTAACTTAAGGATTTTTCATAAACTTCCTTACTTGTTTTTTCTTTCTCTCTCTAAATACTTCTTGTGAAAGTTCTCTCTAAGTGTGCTTAAGTCATCTTGAGTATTTGTGAAGATCTATAAGTATACGTGTACTGTTCAAGTTAATCAACCTCATTTAAATCAATATCCAGTCACGTGTTGAGGTAAGGGATACCATCTTTTTCATCTTCCATTATTCAAACGTACTATGGTAAGGGATTATCATTATTTGATTCTCGATAATAATATTGTTTCTTCCTTACTCATAAGACGTGCCTTTTATTTCCATGTATTAAATTGTGGGAATAACCTTACGGAGCGGATTGCCGCCTGTTGGTGAATAACCTTTCGTATTCATTCATTATTAATCTCTGAGAATAACCTTACGGAGCGGATTGCCGCCTGTTTGGTGAATAACTCTTTGTACTCAAATTCTATTAAATTGTGGGAATAACCTTACGGAGCGGATTGCCGCCTGTTTGGTGAATAACTCTTTGTACTCAAATTCTATTAAATTGTGGGAATAACCTTACGGAGCGGATTGCCGCCTGTTGGTGAATAACCCTTTGTATTAATTTCCTTCACCTTTTGTTAATCAAACCTGCTACGGTAAGGGATATTATTTTCTTTCATACTCCTAAATCGAAATTTATTATGGAACTATTACTTCTATAATTCCTGAAAATATTATATGTTCCATAATAGTTGAACTTCATTATTTCAACTGAACCTTCCTATTTACGTGAACCTTTCTATTGAATTGTAACCGTTATTCTGAACTGTGGATCTTGAATATCATTTTTAAATTTCACTCCACATCATGTTGACAATTTGGACATTATTTGAATCTGTACAAAGTAAACTTCCGATACTTATTGTTATCCTATTTCTTCTGTTCATCATTTATATCATTCTAATCATCCAAAAATCAAGCTGTTGTGAATATCTGTGGCCGGGGGCACAGATGTGATATATTTGTTGAACAGATGATAGGTTAAAGGCGATATAATAGGTTAAAGGCGATACATCTGTTCGGTGTCTTTTATGGCACGTGGTGAATGTTCTCTTTGGCTCGTAGTGCAAAGATGAACTGTTGTTTGGTATGATTATGACCAAAGGCTGAATCTGGTATAATCATGACCGTTGGTGCTATATTGAATATCTTTGGCCCGTAGTACAAAGATGAACTGTTGATGTGCATGATTATGATCAGGAACTGTGAATTTGTATTATCTTGACTAATGATATTTCAGATGATAAAAGTTGATGATGTTTTTCCTAAAAAGAGAACCGAGTGGACATTATAGTCTACATTATTCTTCTAATAGATTACTCATTCCGCTGCTATTATTGATCTGAACGTTGTTTAAGAATTTAACTGCAGTTTTTGATATAAACCTTGTAGTCTATTGTATTCTATCAAGAACTCAACTGTTGAAGACTAATGATAATTTATTCGTCATTATCTTAGTCATGATATTCTTTACTGGGCTATTTGAGCTCACCCTTTCTTTTGTTCCATTGTTTTTCAACAGGAGATGAAAACATAACAGGGTCTAGCCGGGGAATGGAGTGAGGGTCCGAGGAATAGTTATCATAGTCTTCACGTTTTGTAAAATAGTGTGGCAATAATAGTGAAGACTTAGTTGTGTATTATTATACACTGTATTGTTGTACGTTGTGCTTTGTTGTAATAATTTTGTTGTAGTCTTTTGACGACTCAAGTTTGGGCTGTGTGGGCCCAGATTTGGGGGCGTCACAGTTGTGCATGAAGTGATGAGTCAGTTTATTTGAACTAACATTTATTTTGTGACCACAGTTTAGTATGGCATCTGGAAATCAAAAGGTTAAATATGGAATGCCTGAAGCGAATGTAGCCGAGAATCAAGAGGCCCCAAACAATCCTCCTGCCAACTCAGGAAATAATGTTCCTGATAACATGATGAACGATGGATTCTTTAGGAATTTCATGCAGTTCATACAGAATCAAGCAAGAGGAAATCCAGTCAATAATAACGGTAGAAACGCTGGTAATTTGAGGATGGTCACTGTCAAGCAATTTAAAGAATTGGGACCACCTGAATTCCACGGGAAGCCTGACCCACTCAAAGCGGAGGCATGGCTGAAACAGACGACAAAAATACTTGATGTCTTACAATGCGCTGATGATCAGAAGGTGCCATTTGCCACTTTTATGTTACGAGGTGAGGCGGACCATTGGTGGGAAGCGGTAAAACGTATCCAACCTTCAGCACTCGAAATGTCTTGGACAGAATTCGAAGAACTGTTTAACGAGAAGTATTTCCCAGAAAGCATCCGTCATATGAAAGAGGTGGAATTCATTAAGCTGGAGCAGGGAAACATGACAGTCTCCCAATATGAAGCCAAGTTTGCCGAGTTATCTCGCTTTGCCACCCATCTTGTGGATGACGAAGCACGAATGAGTCGGATGTTCCTAAGAGGTTTGAGATTCAAAATTCGTCAACAACTTAGCTCTCATAAATTTAGTTTGTATTCAGATGTTGTGGATAGGGCTCAAAGGGTGGAGCAAACAGATGAAACATTGCAGCCAAGAGTTAATGAGCAACATAGAGAAAGGAATGACAACAACCACAGGAACGAGAACCATCGAGTAGGTAACCAACACTTCGGTGGTAATTCCACATCAAATAACAGAAGAGGAGAATCAAGTGGGAACAATTTCAAAAGAAAGAGATTCCATAATAATTATGGAAGGGCACCAGCACCAGTACCAACACCAGCACCGACCCCAGTTTCAAGGGGAGAAGATCGACCACCAGTGAGATGCTATAGGTGTGGTCAGGAAGGTCACATCAGCCCAAACTGTACTCTGCAGTCTAAAAAGTGCTACAGTTGTGGGAAAGAGGGTCATCTTGCGCGGTTTTGTCCTGCCACAAAATCAAGTCTAGCTGCAATGATGATACCAAAAGCTAGCGCGGATAAAGGAAAATCTGTAGTTCAAGGGAGAGCTTTTGTTGTGACATCCCAAATGGCGCGAAACTCGAACGAGGTGATAACCGGTAAGCTATTCATAAATTCTCGTGAAGTCTACGCTTTGTTAGATACTGGCTCTACGCATTCTTTTATCTCACCTGCATGTGCTCAGCGTTTAAACTTAACTCCTGAAAACTTGGACTTTGACTTATCAGTTGAAACCCCATTAGGAGAAATGACCATTACATCTACTGTCTATAAATCTTGCCTAGTTCAAATCAACAACCTCACATTATCTGTTGACCTTATTTCTTTGGAGATGCGTGAATTTGATGTGATTTTAGGAATTGATTGGTTGACTACCCATCATGCTAAAATTGATTGTTTTCATAAGATTATTAGTTTTCATATTCCTAATCAACCTGTCATGCAAATTCAAGCAACTAAACCATTGAAATCTATAACTGTTATTTCTAGCCATAAAGCCATTCGTTTATTGAAAAACGGATGTCAAGCCTTTTTAGCTCATGTCACTGATTTGAACAAAAATACGTCAAACTTGAATGATATTCCCATTGTTAATGAGTTTCCTGACGTTTTTCCTAAAGAACTTCCTGGCTTACCCCCAAACCGTGAAATTGATTTTTATATTGATCTTGAACCCGGTACCAAGCCCATTTCCAAAGCTCCCTACCGAATGGCTCCCATTGAACTTCAAGAGTTAAAAGTCCAACTACAGGAATTGTTAGATACCGGTTTCATTCGTCCGAGTGCATCACCTTGGGGTGCTCCTGTTCTATTTGTGAAGAAGAAAGACGGGAGTATGAGATTGTGCATTGACTACCGAGAATTGAACCATGTCACCATCAAGAACAGGTACCCGTTACCTCGGATTGATGACATGTTTGATCAATTGCAAGGCGCTCAACATTTCTCAAAGATTGATCTCCGTTCTGGATATCATCAGTTAAAGGTTAAAGCTGAGGACATTCCAAAGACTGCTTTCAGAACTCGTTATGGGCATTATGAGTTCTTAGTCATGCCTTTTGGACTAACTAATGCTCCTGCAGCTTTCATGGACATGATGAACCGGATATTCAAGGAACATTTGGATCATTTTGTGGTTGTCTTTATTGATGACATCCTCATATACTCTAAGAGTCGCGAGGATCATGAACAACACCTGAGATTGATACTACAAAAGCTCCGTGAAAACAAATTATATGCCAAGTTGAAGAAATGTGAGTTCTGGCTTGAGGAGGTCGCGTTTCTTGGGCATGTGATTTCTAGTCAAGAAATATCAGTCGATCCTGCGAAGATTGAAACGGTACTAAATTGGGAACAACCCAAAACAGTAACCGAAGTCCGAAGTTTTCTGGGTCTAGCTGGTTATTATCGGAGATTCGTAGAAGGATTTTCTCGAATCGCCACTCCATTAACGCAGCTTACTCGGAAAAGCACAAAATTCATATGGAGCGAGGAATGCGAGAAGAGTTTTCAAGAACTCAAGAGGAGACTTGTTTCAGCTCCTGTTCTGACCATACCATCAGGATCAGGAGAATTTGTTATCTACAGCGATGCTTCTGGGAAAGGTCTAGGTTGTGTCCTTATGCAACATGGAAAGGTTATAGCCTACGCCTCTCGACAACTCAAAGATTATGAGAAAAATTATCCTACTCATGATCTAGAGTTGGCAGCAGTCGTTTTCGCGTTGAAGATCTGGAGACATTACTTGTACGGAGAAAAAGTGGATATTTATACGGATCATAAAAGTCTCAAGTATTTCTTCACCCAGAAGGAACTCAACATGCGACAACGACGTTGGCTTGAGCTGTTAAAGGATTATGACCACACAATCCAGTATCACCCAGGAAAGGCGAACGTTGTAGCTGACGCTTTGAGCAGAAAATCTTATGCAAGTACAAGTGCACTGCTGACAACACAAAAGTGTATTTTGTACGACTCGCAAAAGATGGAGATAGAGCTAAAGACACCAGGGACCCACTCGAAGATTGCTCACGTGCGAGTAGAACCAACTTTAATCGATAAAATTAAAGCTGCTCAAGCTACCGATCCGGAACTGATAAACATGATAAAGAAAGTACAAGAAGGTGTCATTCCCGAAGCAAGAATCGACGAGAAAGGAATACTTCGAGTCAACTCTCGACTCTGTGTTCCTAACGATCCTGAATTAAAGCATAAAATCATGATGGAAGCACACAACACGCCGTTCGCAATCCACCCAGGAGGTACCAAGATGTATCGAGATCTTCGACATACATTTTGGTGGAACAATATGAAAAGAGAGATTGCGGAGTTTATCTCAAGGTGCCTAACTTGTCAACGTGTCAAGGCAGAACATCAAGTTCCTAAAGGTCCATTACAATCACTTGAAGTTCCCGAATGGAAGTGGGAACACATCAATATGGACTTCGTGACGGGTCTTCCAAAAGTTTCTCAAGGCTTAGATGCAATTTGGGTGATCGTAGATAGATTGACAAAATCTGCTCATTTCTTGCCTATACGAGAAAACTTTTCACTTGAACGTCTTGCCGGTATGTACATAAATGAGATCGTGAGATTGCATGGCATGCCAGTTTCCATAGTTTCTGATCGAGATCCTAGATTCACTTCACGCTTTTGGATCAGTCTACAAAAAGCTATGGGCACTGAACTACGTTTTAGTTCTGCATACCATCCTCAAACGGACGGACAATCGGAAAGGACGATCCAGACCCTCGAAGATCTTTTGAGACTTTGTGTATTAGACTTCAAAGGAAGTTGGGATAAGTACTTGCCGTTGGTGGAATTTTCTTATAACAACAGTTACCAAGCAAGCATAGGCATGGCTCCATTCGAGGCATTGTATGGAAGGAAGTGTCGCTCTCCAATATGTTGGAATGAGGTAGGAGAAGCAAAATTGTTGGGACCCGAGTTGGTACGCTTGACGACCGAAAAGATCCAAATGATCCGACAACGAATACAGACCGCACAAGAACGACAAAAGAGTTATGCTGATCTTCATCGGAGAGACGAAAGTTTCAACGTCGGAGATCATGTATTCTTACGTGTTTCTCCATGGAAAGGGTTTACGAGATTCGGAAAGAGAGGAAAGCTCAACCCTCGATTTATTGGCCCATTTGAAATCCTCGATCGAATAGGAACCGTAGCCTACAGACTAGCCCTACCACCAAGTATGTCTCGCATCCATAACGTTTTTCACATATCTATGTTACGTAAATATGTGAAGGACCCAAACCACGTCATTGAGTTAGAACCAGACGTTATAGCAGAGGATTTAACATACGAGGAAGTACCTGTTAAGATTCTAGATAAGAAGGAGCAGATCCTACGCTCAAAGGTTATACCTCAAGTTAAGGTTTTATAGAGGAACCAAGATACTGAGGAAATGACCTGGGAGCTAGAATCTGAGATGAAATCTAAGTATCCTTACCTCTTCGATATGTCAGGTACGTCAATTTCGGGGACGAAATTTCATAAGGAGGGGAGGTTGTAAGACCCCGAATTTTATGAAATACAAAATTTAATTTTTCTTCATATAGATATTTTTTTTTTAAACAGTAAGTGGTTAAATCGATAAAGTTAAAAGTTAAGGATGTTATGTGCAAATTTTATTTTGTCGGACAATATTCGCTTTGTCGGGGAATATTCGTTTGGTCGGGGAATATTCGTTTGGTCCGACGGCGCCGAAATAACAAATTATTGGTGGACCCCACAACGGAATATTTGTCGGATATAGAAAACGACAGAAATAACCTTTTTAAATAAAAATAGTCAACGGAACTGTTAAAATACCGGTGATAAAAGAATAGTAGCATACGGTAGTTATTGGTATTTTCTGTAGCACTCGGTACTCTACAGTAACACACGGTATTGCATAGTGTCTCATATTTTTGGTCTGATAATTGACACCGTAACTGTTACGCATCATTTCATCGATAATTGTCACTGCATAATATTTTATATTATCAATTCAATAATTGTTGTTACACAGTATTTTGCATTATTGATTTAATAATTGTCATTACACTGTATTTTATATCATTGAGTCAATAATTGTTGTTGCACTGTTTTTAAAATTATTGAACCTACTAATTGTCACAGTAACATATGCACAGTAATTCACATTATTGAATCAATAATTGTCATTACACAGTAACGTATGCTTTATTTTACATTATTGTTATCTCTATTATGATGTTATTTAAACAGTTGTATTTCATTAATTTATTGACTTGATATCTAAGAGCTAACTATACTGTATTTATAACAATTAGTCATAATAATTGAATTGATAAAGTTATTTGTTTATAATATAAAGTTAGGTGATTATTAGGTGATATGAAATGAATGGTGTAGATTAAAGTGTGAATTATTGTTGAATAATTAAATTGATTTGTTTATAATATAAAGTTAGGTGATTATTAGGTGATATGAAATGAATGGTGTAGATTAAAGATAATATAATATTTGAAATGGATGGTGTAGATTAAAAGATGATCTTTAAATGAATGGTTTAGATTAAATGAATGATAAGATTTTTGGCTATAAATAGAAGCCTTAACTTAAGGATTTTTCATAAACTTCCTTACTTGTTTTTTCTTTCTCTCTCTAAATACTTCTTGTGAAAGTTCTCTCTAAGTGTGCTTAAGTCATCTTGAGTATTTGTGAAGATCTATAAGTATACGTGTACTGTTCAAGTTAATCAACCTCATTTAAATCAATATCCAGTCACGTGTTGAGGTAAGGGATACCATCTTTTTCATCTTCCATTATTCAAACGTACTATGGTAAGGGATTATCATTATTTGATTCTCGATAATAATATTGTTTCTTCCTTACTCATAAGACGTGCCTTTTATTTCCATGTATTAAATTGTGGGAATAACCTTACGGAGCGGATTGCCGCCTGTTGGTGAATAACCTTTCGTATTCATTCATTATTAATCTCTGAGAATAACCTTACGGAGCGGATTGCCGCCTGTTTGGTGAATAACTCTTTGTACTCAAATTCTATTAAATTGTGGGAATAACCTTACGGAGCGGATTGCCGCCTGTTTGGTGAATAACTCTTTGTACTCAAATTCTATTAAATTGTGGGAATAACCTTACGGAGCGGATTGCCGCCTGTTGGTGAATAACCCTTTGTATTAATTTCCTTCACCTTTTGTTAATCAAACCTGCTACGGTAAGGGATATTATTTTCTTTCATACTCCTAAATCGAAATTTATTATGGAACTATTACTTCTATAATTCCTGAAAATATTATATGTTCCATAATAGTTGAACTTCATTATTTCAACTGAACCTTCCTATTTACGTGAACCTTTCTATTGAATTGTAACCGTTATTCTGAACTGTGGATCTTGAATATCATTTTTAAATTTCACTCCACATCATGTTGACAATTTGGACATTATTTGAATCTGTACAAAGTAAACTTTCGATACTTATTGTTATCCTATTTCTTCTGTTCATCATTTATATCATTCTAATCATCCAAAAATCAAGCTGTTGTGAATATCTGTGGCCGGGGGCACAGATGTGATATATTTGTTGAACAGATGATAGGTTAAAGGCGATATAATAGGTTAAAGGCGATACATCTGTTCGGTGTCTTTTATGGCACGTGGTGAATGTTCTCTTTGGCTCGTAGTGCAAAGATGAACTGTTGTTTGGTATGATTATGACCAAAGGCTGAATCTGGTATAATCATGACCGTTGGTGCTATATTGAATATCTTTGGCCCGTAGTACAAAGATGAACTGTTGATGTGCATGATTATGATCAGGAACTGTGAATTTGTATTATCTTGACTAATGATATTTCAGATGATAAAAGTTGATGATGTTTTTCCTAAAAAGAGAACCGAGTGGACATTATAGTCTACATTATTCTTCTAATAGATTACTCATTCCGCTGCTATTATTGATCTGAACGTTGTTTAAGAATTTAACTGCAGTTTTTGATATAAACCTTGTAGTCTATTGTATTCTATCAAGAACTCAACTGTTGAAGACTAATGATAATTTATTCGTCATTATCTTAGTCATGATATTCTTTACTGGGCTATTTGAGCTCACCCTTTCTTTTGTTCCATTGTTTTTCAACAGGAGATGAAAACATAACAGGGTCTAGCCGGGGAATGGAGTGAGGGTCCGAGGAATAGTTATCATAGTCTTCACGTTTTGTAAAATAGTGTGGCAATAATAGTGAAGACTTAGTTGTGTATTATTATACACTGTATTGTTGTACGTTGTGCTTTGTTGTAATAATTTTGTTGTAGTCTTTTGACGACTCAAGTTTGGGCTGTGTGGGCCCAGATTTGGGGGCGTCACACTGGTGCAGTGTGTTGAACTACAAATTACGCCCCGGCGCCGTACTGTAGTAGCAAAATCTAATTTTTTTTTTCTTTAGATTTTCTAATTTTGACACTTTTGATTCTAACTTGCATAGAATGAAATCTACACATTTAAATGACACAAAATTAGTCTTGTTATCTTTCTAACTTCTTGTTTATAATATTTCATGATTTGATCACATTTTCGAAAATGTTTTGACATGAAATTTAGGATCGAACCATCTAGGGTTTCCAAAATGACATGTTTTGTGGTAAAAGCTATAACTTCTTTGTTTTTTCATATTTTTGAGAGATTCAAGTTAAGTTATCTTCATAACTCATACATATAACTTTCTAGTCATAGAAATCAAATATCCAACTTGTATATCTCAAATTATCAAAATAAATAGCACATAGCTAACTAGGGTTTTATCGGTAAAATATTATATGAGTTTTTCTTCCATTTATTTGCATATCACACATATGAATACATGTAATAAAAATACCAAACTATGAATCTACCTATATATCATGGCTTTAGACTTCTAAAGCATCAAAATAAGTTTTGATCGGTTAAAAATATATTTTGACCAGTTAAAACATATATAAACCATAGAAATGAAGTATTGAGGGTATATAGCACTTATGAACTTGAATGCTCTTCTTCTCTTAGCTATGAACTTTACTAGTGACTCCACCTTGACTATCCTCTAGCAATTTTCCTTGGTGGATTCTCAACTTATAAGAGTTCTCTCTATTTTTCTCTAGAAAGCTCTCTCTTTTCTTTCTTGGTGTTCTAGCAAATGGCTAGCCAACATAATGCATTGGTGAAACACTCTATTTATAGCACTTCCTTAATCATCATCAACATCCACTAATCAACTAACATTGTTCAAATTAGAGGCTAATTTAGATTATTATTGGATTGATTGACTAGGTGATTGACATGGTGAATGACTAGATTTGTTGGAGTGGTTGAACCACTTAGTCCTTAAGGAGATTTTCCAAGCAACCAAGAGCAACAAGCCACCCCCTTGTGGGGCCCCCATGTAGCCGGCCAAATGGCCTTTTTGGCTTTAATTTTCATTTATTTTTCTTCTTTATACACACACACACACACACACACACACACACACACACACACACACACACACATATATATATATATATATATATATATTGACCAATCTTTGACTTCCATTTGGGTTCCACTTTGGACTTAGGAATTAAATGTGTTGGGCTCATTCATTTAATTTGTTTGGGCTCAATTTTATCTATTACATTGGGCTAACACTAACTAACACATGATATATTTAATGAAGGTAAACATTGAGCTAGTTAAATTATATCATGAACCAACCTTTAATTAAATACATGGACTACTGAGTTAATTTATTGGTCCTAGTTTAATATATCATTTGGACTTAAAATATAATCCAATTAGACTTGCTTTAATAATTATTCTACCACCTTACTATCCTACAAGATAAATGTACACATACACAAGTATATTCCTTCAATTATTTAAAGCACAATTAATTAGTACAAAATTTTAATTCGTTGCTAATTATTTAATAATTATAATTATAATGATACATAGAATTCATGGTTATTACAATCGTACCTCCGCAAGCTATCGTTCTAACTCCGCAATTCGCCTCAGAACAGGGTTAGAGGTATCTTGTTGAGGCGTCTGATTATGTTGATCCCTTTCACGATTTGGGAACCGTGTAATGACCAATAAATTCTCTGTAATTTTTTTCTTTAGAAATAAAATTATGTTAACTTATTTTGTGAAATGATGTGGCATATATATATATATATATATATATATATATATATCATAAATGTCTGTGTTCAATATAAAAATGAAAAGGAAAACCAACATGAGTTTAATTGAAAATAGCATGTGATGATCACGGGTAATGTGTTATGTAAATTTGGACCTAATAAATTGAATTAATAAATTTGTTAGGGAACAAAGGAGGTGACCGTGTGACTTAAATTATGTGGTTAATTACATGGACATTATTTAATCAACTAACTCGAAGGTTGACCTTGATTGGATATGTGATTATATTAATTAATTATGTAATTTAATTAATTAATGAAGATATGAAAGGAATACTCAATAATTATTTTATTGACCCAAGTTACTAAATTAGTATAATTGGGGTAACATCTCTTACTGTAAACCAAAAATAATGGGTTAATTAGACTTATGTCACAATTAGTTAAACCCAAAAATTTAAAACTTGTTATTGGAACAACTCATTTCTTTGTTATTAAACCTTATTCGTTTTGTATAAAGGAAGCCTAATCTTTGTCCTTATTAAGAGAATAACTCAGCAACCCACATAAGAGCCAAAACTTTGATTTTTATTTGTGCGTATTAGTAATCAGCTATATCACTCATTTTGGGACAAAACCAATGAGAGAGACCAGTTAAAAGTACGCGTGAATGGCCATCATGATAGCAGCCCTGCAAGTGTTCTTTTTGGTTGCCCAATGGGGGCAGTTCGGTGGCTCAAAGGTGCAGTTCTGTAGCCCCTTTTTGGGGCAGAGATGTGATGATGAAGTAAGGTTTGAGTTCAGATCTCTATAACCCTCAAGAGTTGTTGGAAGATAGCTTATTTTTCCTTAGTACTCAGTCCTTTTTTCACAAACCAAGACCCTTGCCTTCCTTTCTAATACTAAATGTTGGTAAGAGATTATTAAGAGGAGGAAGAAAGAAAGAGCTCTAGCAATGAGAAGGGATTCCAGCCCTCATTAGTTCAAATCAACCAAAAGCGAACACTTCGACCATCAAGCCTAATTTAAAAGTTTAAAAGTCTTTCTATCTTAAACCTTTAGATTAATATAGTCACAAATTAGTTCATATGGTTGCTTATGATCGATCGCTCTTGTGTTATGAGAGGTGTTTGTATTTGTTGTGTGGATCATGGTGGATCCAAGTTGGATATAAGGATAGTTCAACGGAATTGAGATATGTGTTTACTCATGTGTTTATATGTATGATTCGCTATAAGTTAATGCATGCATGCTAGGTTTTTGAAAAAAGCCATTAATGAAACTTTCTACTACGTTTTGATATTCAATAGTGGTTTTAATCAAAGGAATTACTATGTATTGTAAGTGTCATGTTTTGAATCCATGGGGTATATGCATGTGACCATATGCGATTCATATTGGTATCTTAGTATGACAAGAAGGAGGTATGTTCTACATCTATGTAATATAGAAGGTTCTTTATGAAAATCAAGAATCAAAGGATAAGGTTTTGTGTCAAAACTATTTTTATCAAATGTATGTTAATAAAAAAATAAGATTATATTCTAAATAAACCATGTGTTTATGTGCTTACGGATATGATTACATGATAAGACAAATAAGTACATGAAGCCTATTTATGGGTTTGAAAATGATTAATCATGAATCATAAGTGTCTTGCTTTAAAATGAAACATGATGTTGTAAAAGAACCAAAGTTGATTTAATGTGGTCTTGACTATGGTATCATAAGTTGAAGCGTTCATAAGTACGAAATAAAGCATGTTGTGGTGAAAAGATTCAAGTTATGTGCTATATGACATGAAAAAGATTTTCAAAACTTAAAAGAAGATTTGTAGTGGAAGGGAATCAAAGGTTGTCTTCTTATAAATGGGATTACGAATTAGGAAACTAATGCATGTTAGAAATCTGGATATAAGTGTATTTATTAAGTGCATAATGATTTAAGGTTGCTTGTATGTTTAAAATCCTCAAAAGTCAAGAAAAAAAATTGCAGAATTCAAAATCTGGATCGAGCGTAGCTGCGCCTAAACCTTATGTCGAATTTTCAATTGTAGCACACCTGCAGAGTAGGGGAGCGCACATGCGGTGAACCCAGCGTAGTTGTGCTTTGGTCCAATGCAGCTACACTCAACCCTACTGCTGTCAGGTTGTGTGTTTTTCATGTGCTATGTTATTTGGTTGTCATGCATGCTTAAATATGAGCTAATTGACCTGCATGATTGTTGTAACATATAATTTGAACCTAAGATGAAAAGGAAGGTTATAATGAACCTAATTGGGTAACATTTAAAACAAAGTGCCATGTCTTATGCTAAGATGCATAAACCTATGCCGTGAATGATTAACTTATATGATTCGTGAGATGTGTAAACATGTATATGTAAGAGTACGAGCAATATAAACTAGTACGCATAAGTTTAAACGATAAATGCTATGTACTACATGGTTTATAACCGGTATATGTATGATTGATAGTAAGATTACGTGTTAAGTGTAAATTGAATTTATATATTAAAACTATTACGTATCTAAGATAAATGATCTGATTGATGTTTATGATCTAAAACTAATTAGTGGGCCGAAATTGTTAACTATGTAGGTAATAAACGTAACAAAGTAGTAACGTTAAACGTAAACGGCAATCAAGGCAAGTTTCTTCCACTTATGCACACTTTATTACTATGTGCAAGTATTCTTATTCGAACTCGTTATTCTAAGTTCAATATATGTTATGTCATGTTCGCACTTATGTGCCTTTCAAATGACGTTCAATCATTGAACAAACTTAAAGTTTTAAATTTCTTATACATGAACATTATAAAATACGAGTCTAAGCCATTTATTTGGTTAGACCAATGATGTCATATTAATCTAAATTCTATAATTCTTAATGTTAAACCAAACCATCTTGTACTAGTGCGGTATCTGAGAAAGTTGAAATGAACAACCCTCATAACAGGGGATAAAAGTTACGAAATTGGATATAATTCCTATATGGTGTGGTTGCGTCACTAGATGTTTTTATATTGTGCACAATGTATTCGTACGATGGGCTAATCTCCCAGAGTACATATCTTTGGTTATTATCAATTGCTATATAAATTGCTAATAGTCTTAACGATATTGGTCTTATGACCATTGATTATTGTCATTCCTTATAAATGTCAATAGTCTTAACGAAGTTCAAGGTCAATCGACCATCAACATGAAAATTCCTCATTTGAAAATCTAAAGTAAATGTCTCTGCATATTTATTCAAGTTGTCCTTAATTGTTGAAGTTTTTCAAAAACGTTATCTATATTCATGATGTTAATGTCATACACTGTTTATATACTTGCTGAGCCATTAATTGTTCACACTTGCCTAAAATAAACTTTTCAGTCAAGCCCGAGTCTTCGAAAGATTCCAAGAAGGAGAAGGAAAAAATTAAATCAAAGAAGTAAATTATTTACTGTCAGATAGTTTACTATGTATGTCATGTAAAGTTTTTGTTGGATTCGATGTTTTGTAATTTAAAGGTTAGTTAACTTGGGATAATGATGTTTTGTATGATGAACGATGTATTTAATGTTGTAATTAATATTGAATGGATAAATAAATGTGTGTTGGATGTTGTACCGTGATCACCGAACCTGGGGTTTAAGGAACCTGGATTTTGGGTCATCACAAAACGAATCTGCCTTATTTTTCCCCTTCTCACATCATCTCAGCCCCTATCTGCATAAGGGGATTTGGTCTTCCCCCTCCGAGGGGGATCTGTATGAGGTGATCTAGTCTGCCCCTTCCATGGGGGATCTGCATGAGGAGCCTCCTAGTACTCTATGTGTAACGTCCTTGTGTCATTATGATCCTGTCATCTTGATTTAGTCCTTTGTTGTGAGGTATGGGTTCATTAACTCGCAACCTCTGATGTTGAATATGAGGCGTTAGCTCTCGAGATCCCCTGGTAATGGTTTGAGGTTCGGTGTCATCCTGTAACTCCTTCAGAAGCTTTACTCATTTCTCCTGTTATCGGCGTAGAGCCACCAATGCATTCTTGGTCGTTTGGATCCTTTGTCTCTTGATCGTCTAGCGTTTGTCCAGTTGGCTAGACTCCCTATCCCAATCTTTTCGCCCTGGGGATCGATTGTCTACCCCTCTCCTTCTTAACTTCGGGATTTGCGAGTTCGGGGGAGTGAATAATCGACATCTAAGTGGAGCAGAATGGGTCGCCCTTGATCCACCCCTCCTTATCAGCGGTCCAAGTCTATCTTTGACAGAGCCACGTACATTATGAGCAATAGGACCCCCCCCCCCTGACGGGCCAACCTATTCCGTTACTGGACCACCTTGATTCGCCATATCCTTGAATTAAAACTTCCGAATGTAACTCCAACTAATGATTTTTGAAAACAAAATTCTAACTCCTCCTTCTAGCGCTAATGTTGACGCCCGATTTTGTAAACTCACTAAAAACACCAAAAACGCGAACACATGCACATGTAGCAACCGTTAAAACACCCCTAAAGCTAGTGACAGCTTGGGCCGTATGCTTCAGTGTGAGAATAAATACAGGCCAAAAGCATAAACAATGAAAGACAGTTTATGTAGGAATAACAAGAGAATTCTGTAAGTATGAATAATTATGTGTACCGTGAATCATGCTAATGGCTATATATATAGTTTGCTGCATCACACGGAGACCAAT
Organism: Hedera helix; assembly: GCA_947179155.2. Classification (NCBI taxonomy): domain Eukaryota; kingdom Viridiplantae; phylum Streptophyta; class Magnoliopsida; order Apiales; family Araliaceae; genus Hedera; species Hedera helix. Next base: position 24,594,761 of record OX359283.1, read on the forward strand.
TAGAAATATATGTCCTTTTTCGAATCATTTTATAACTATCATTATTTATGGGTTGAATCATTTCCAAATAAACCTTCCTTATTTCTCCGAGATAAGAAAACTCAATCCAATTATAACATGAACTTTGATTATTCCAATACAAGCCGTCACCAAATAAATTAGAATGGACCGACCAAGTCATGAACCAGTCCAATAAAAAATAGCTAACACCAAATCCGGATTAAAATAAAGTAGACTGCTATACATCCAAGCCCAAACAATTTCATCCCAACACCTTTCATTAATTTAAGTTTTAAAATCAATTAATCACAAATATGATAATTACTTGTATTTGATAATTATTTTTATAATTATTTGTATTAAAATTAAATAATTTATGTTACCTTTTAAAATTTTAAATATTACTAATTAATTTAAAAAATAAAAATATATCTGATTTTAGAAGGGAAGAAGCCGTTAATTTAAATCAAATTACACATGCCTCCCTGCGCAGACAAGGCTTCATTGGGCGCAACTAGGCTTTTAGGCGTTTAGATGTGTAGGTTCCGTCTTAATTTTTATTTTTTTTTGACTCAAATGACATAATATTAAATATTTTAATTATAATTTATAATATAATTAATTAAATAAAATTTATTCAATCGATGTTATAGTGACACATCATTTGAAACACTTTTTAAAATAAAAAAACTTAAGATTCCTAACATCACCTTAAAAAATACAATCTAATTCTCAGTGTACCATATTTATATATATATTTTTAAAAGTAAATAAAAATAATACTCTTTCTTAAGACCAAGAAAGTTCTATAACATGGTTTCTTTGTTCATGCACAACTTTTATCTGGGTTCGAATTGAGATTTTGGGAGCATTTGTATATATAGTCGAAGTTATATTGTATTATGATTCGATTTAATGTTATTAAAGTTGTAATAAATTATAAAGAGCGCAGGTGAAACATATCTTACGTTTTTACGTAATATTTTTTAAAATAATATTATTTTAAAAAATTATAAAATATCTTATATATATATATATAATATAAAAAAATATACTTTCTATATATACAATCACGCAACACGAATTTTGTAAGATAACTCACCCATTTTTTTTGCGGTACACCTCTCTCCCATAACGTAGGAAAGGATATTAAAAATTTTCAATTTACCAAAAATATTAACCGGTCAAAAATCCATATATATCCGTGTTGAATGGGTGAGCCGGTAAGAGCAGGCAACAACTCAGCCGCTGTTAATTATACTTAATACTCACTTTTTTCTATTACATAGATCATTTTAGAGTTTTTTTTTTTTTGAAATATAAAATATTTTATATATATATTTAAAAAAAAATTATTAATTTTTTACTTTATCTTTAAAGATGGAAAAATTGAGAAAAAAAGAAAAAAAAAAGTTATTAATTAGTGTATAGGTAATAATAAAATTTCAAACCAACAATTACTTAATATTAGTATTAATGAAATTTCTTAATATGTGTGATTATATCTTAAACGATCAATATAATAAAAATTGTGGAATAATAAATAGAATTTTGTTTTTTTAATTTGTGTAGAATTTATTTTTTTTAATTTGTGTTGGATTCTGGACTTTTATTTTCGATTGAAATGATGTCACTGGAGGATGCAACCAAGTAGCTACTGAGCAACAGTAGACAATAATGCCTTGGCAACAAAACTGCGACCGACATAGCTATTGTTGACTTTTGTGATCTTATAATTAAGTTAATTATTGTCGCTGAACGGATTTGTTTTAATGAAATGAAATCCATTTGCATTTTCAAAAAAAACGCACCAAGTTATTTATTATGTAAAATCAAATAATTAAATATACATTTCTAATCCCCCAACATTTCGTCAAAACAAGTTCAAAGACTCAGCTATTCAAAACTCAAATGGACTAGATTATGTTACACCAAAACTATTAACCGTGTATAATTGTACGTACATAATTTAGAATCTAATATCCCAATCAGAAATCAGTTATGCTAATATGAGATTTTAAATGTGTATATAAAAATTAAAATGTTATTATTAATATATTTAATTATGACTTTTTATGTGAACCTTTGATTGATTAAGATAATTCAAAAAGATATTATTGAGAAAATGTATTATATTTTATTATATTATAATTTGATTTGGATTCAAAATTTAACCCAACTTATTACAAATGGTATTAAAGTTTACTCTCAAAAATTTGAGTTAGGCCTATTAATACCATTAAAAACTTTACCGACTTATTACATATAATATCAAAGCTTATTATCAAAAACTCAAGTCGAGCCTATTAAAAACTCAAAGGCCCGACTTTGTTACATATGGTTAGAGTGTGGCAAAAATTTTGGGACTTGTGTAGTTATATGTTTGGCTTAATGGAAACGTCAAATATTTAAATGATGGGATTTATAGCACTTTAGTCCCACATCGATTAATATGAAATATTTAGATATGTATATAAGGACTCAAGTTCAGAAACTTAAGTGGCGCAATTTGTAATGTTTTAGTCCCACATCGGTTAATATATAATATTTGAATGTGTATATAAAAACTCAAACTAATATTATTAATATTTTCAGTCATTATCTCTTGAGTGTAAGCTGATAGTGAATTAAAATAGCTCAAAAAAATATTATTAAAAAATCGCATTAAATCTTATTATACGGGTGTAAGCATTGTGAACTAAACTAACCCAAAAATATATTATCAAGAAATCGCATTAAATCTTATTATCATATAATAATTTAATTTGAATTCAGAATTTGATTCTAGTTACTACATACAATGAGTCATCTTATAGATTTCAAATTTGCATTGTACATATGACATGACAGTGGACGTAATGGGAATTCTATTTTCATAAATATTTGCACATTCCATTTATATCATGAAACACAAATAGCACGCCTTACACTGATTATTAGCACTCTTTTATTTTATATATACTACACTCTGTGAAGAAGTAGTATATATATATTATCCATACATTGTTCACGACTATAGATAATAGAGTACATGCATACATCGTAAGATCAAAACACTCCTCTAGTTGTGAGGCTCGACTTTGGTAGTCTCTGCATCCACCACCTCACCTGCATATTTGCAGCACCTATAACTGCAGTATCCGTGGCTGCAGCCACCACCGCCGTGGTGGTAGCCTCCACCGCCGTGGTGGTAGCCACCACCGCCGTGGTGGTAGCCTCCACCGCCGTTGTGGTAGCCACCGTCGACGCTATTGTATCCGCTCCTCCCATCGACAGTAGCTGCCTCAGCTGCATGTGTAGTATAGAATCATGTTAGCCAATTAGAGATAATAATATACACACCTGCCAGCTTTACTATATGTGCAACAATTTTTTATTTTTTTGTTAATGCTATGCAACAATTGCACACAAAATTCGAGTTAAATCACTGATCATGAATTTTTAAAAGAGTGGGACTCTTTGATGACCAGACAAAAACTGTTTAATTTAATTACCTAATAAAATATTGATGAGGTATAGATAATTTTTATCTAATTACATATCTCTAACATTATTCTTTTTGAATTATATAAAACACGCAACAAATGAGAGTTTGATTTATGCGAAAATTATACACTCAAATTGAGATATGAGCTAAAACTTACTGTTTTTGTTTGTAGTGGTGGTCTGAGTCTCAGCCAACTCTCTAGCTGCGACCTCTGAACTAATCAGAAGAACAATAGCCAGAGAAAGACCAAGTAAAAGAAATGTCTTATTGGAACCCATATTTCTATCAACTTTGTACGTACTCTATCAGAATGATATTGTGGAGAAGGATGAAAAAACTAGTGTGTTTCAATCTCTATTTATAGGCTCAGAAAAAATGTGATAGATATTAAATATGTGGCACAGCTGTTTTAATTTCCAAAACAAGTAATTAAATATATGGCCCCCCATATCGCATGTGCTTGGGTCACTGCAATGACGGAGCTATGATTATGTTTTAGTAAACTCAAAATTATTATTAAGTTATAAATAATTTAGTGAATTTCGGAAATATTTTGTTTTAATATTTTAGTATTTTTTAGATCTCATATATATAAAATATATATTATATTATAATGACATTATAATAACTAATAACACATGGTATGTACACTATATTCATCCATAATAAAATTTTCTGATTAGAATTGTTTATAATTAATTAATTAATTATTTTGAAAAAATAATTTAAAAATATATTATTATTTAATTTAAAAATATTATAAAGAAAGATACATATATAGAAGTGATATGAGTTATATAGGATTAAAATTTGATTAAGAAAATTATAAATTTTTAATTTTATCAAGTATAATAAAAAATTTATAAAATTTGAGTGAGGTGAATTTATATATATTATATTTAAAATTTTTAAATTCTATCTTATATTATAAAACAATTGACCCACTCCGTGCCACGTAAGTTCGTCCTTGGTTGGGTTTTGAAAATTATGTAACTTTGGCTTTTAACAAGTCATACAACTTCAATCTTATCTTATGATTGCTCAGCCTTTCAATCAATCAAAGATTTGCTTCATCTTAGATTGCTATTTTTATTAGATAAAGTCAATGTCAGAAGATTTGTTGTGATCACTTTGCACGCCATGACATTATATTACACGTAGAATACAAATCGGGTAACCGGAGTACCGTACTCTTCCTCCATTGTCGGTCGATTGAACCTTTCTTCTTAGATAATTGAGGGGAGAAAGAGAGAAAGCAAGAAAGAGGAATTTGTCAGCGACTTTGCTTATTCACAATCTCAAGGTAGACCGACCGTACTGTAAGTAGCCAATAAATTGTTAGCCTGTATGAAAGCCAGCCATGAAAATTTAACACATCAATGCAATTTATTAAATCTGTATTAAATAAATTTTATTTAAAATTTAAAACTCGCGTAGAATTTCAAAACTTAGAATTGAATTATAAAATATAGTATAAGTTTTGTTTAAATTTCTTAGACATCATGTACACAATGTATATCTCTTATCATAAAGGGTGAGTAATGTCTCTTATTATAAATAGAGAGTAATGAAAATAATTGCTATTTTAAAATTGTGTCATAAATTTTTTTCTTTTTTTTTTGTCTCTGTAACTTTGACTTTATTATATATAATTTTATCTTTTTAAAATTTTTATTTGTGTAACACATGTCACTTAGACTAGTTATAGATAAATGGGGCTCTTGATCTTCTTCATTTGCATGTGAGCGTTAATATATATATATATATATTTTAAAAAAAGATACATTGTAGTCTGTTCAAAAAAATAGCTCGTTTTCCTTAGATGTATGTTTAATTTTTGTATACAAATCCGTGCTTCATTTTTATTTCAGTAATTTTTTAGTACCCCTGCCTTTTTGTATATTTAGCATTTGACCATATCGACACCAGTTGAACTAATGAATGATTAAGAAAAATAAATATAAAATGATATGCATAATTGTGATTGATTATAATTACGTCTGGAAAAATATAATTATGAGTTGATTTTGAGTTATAAAATTTGATTATGATTTCATTTAAAAACTAAAATTACATTACCTATTTTTAATATGAGTTATATAAGTTGAAATCATATAATTATGGGTCAAATATAAGTCAATTCATATTTTACCTCTCATAAATAATATGTGGATTATACACAAGAAATTAAAGTCTAACAACTTTTCCCGACAGGACCTACCTAATATTGACCTTAATTATATTTGAAATTAATAAATTTGGACCCTCTCTCGGTCCCCAACTTGATCGTGTGGGTATATATATACATATATATGTGGGACCGATCCATTGATAACATTGTAAAAAATGATATATCCTTATGACATATCTCAACCGTCTATTTTGAGATTTAATAGTTAAAATGACATTCGTCTGCAGTTTAGTTTTCAAGAATTCACAGTTTAATACTGTTTAACGGTGTTAAATATCTAAAATAACCTCAACTTTAAATTTGGGAATGTACCGTCCACGGTTTAATATCGTAGATAGTAGAAATTGTAAAAATATCCTCCTCGGTTTAATATTGCGAATGACATTTTTGCAATTTTTATCGTCCGCAGTTAGTGATGCACAAATGGCCTGCGGCCTGCGGCCCGGCCTTGATCCGGCCTGGGCCCGGCCTGGTCAAAGCCCGGCCTGGTCAAGGCCTGGCCTGGCTCGGCCTGGCCTGAATGTAAGACCCCGAATTTTATGAAATACAAAATTTAATTTTTCTTCATATAGATATTTTTTTTTTAAACAGTAAGTGGTTAAATCGATAAAGTTAAAAGTTAAGGATGTTATGTGCAAATTTTATTTTGTCGGACAATATTCGCTTTGTCGGGGAATATTCGTTTGGTCGGGGAATATTCGTTTGGTCCGACGGCGCCGAAATAACAAATTATTGGTGGACCCCACAACGGAATATTTGTCGGATATAGAAAACGACAGAAATAACCTTTTTAAATAAAAATAGTCAACGGAACTGTTAAAATACCGGTGATAAAAGAATAGTAGCATACGGTAGTTATTGGTATTTTCTGTAGCACTCGGTACTCTACAGTAACACACGGTATTGCATAGTGTCTCATATTTTTGGTCTGATAATTGACACCGTAACTGTTACGCATCATTTCATCGATAATTGTCACTGCATAATATTTTATATTATCAATTCAATAATTGTTGTTACACAGTATTTTGCATTATTGATTTAATAATTGTCATTACACTGTATTTTATATCATTGAGTCAATAATTGTTGTTGCACTGTTTTTAAAATTATTGAACCTAATAATTGTCACAGTAACATATGCACAGTAATTCACATTATTGAATCAATAATTGTCATTACACAGTAACGTATGCTTTATTTTACATTATTGTTATCTCTATTATGATGTTATTTAAACAGTTGTATTTCATTAATTTATTGACTTGATATCTAAGAGCTAACTATACTGTATTTATAACAATTAGTCATAATAATTGAATTGATAAAGTTATTTGTTTATAATATAAAGTTAGGTGATTATTAGGTGATATGAAATGAATGGTGTAGATTAAAGTGTGAATTATTGTTGAATAATTAAATTGATTTGTTTATAATATAAAGTTAGGTGATTATTAGGTGATATGAAATGAATGGTGTAGATTAAAGATAATATAATATTTGAAATGGATGGTGTAGATTAAAAGATGATCTTTAAATGAATGGTTTAGATTAAATGAATGATAAGATTTTTGGCTATAAATAGAAGCCTTAACTTAAGGATTTTTCATAAACTTCCTTACTTGTTTTTTCTTTCTCTCTCTAAATACTTCTTGTGAAAGTTCTCTCTAAGTGTGCTTAAGTCATCTTGAGTATTTGTGAAGATCTATAAGTATACGTGTACTGTTCAAGTTAATCAACCTCATTTAAATCAATATCCAGTCACGTGTTGAGGTAAGGGATACCATCTTTTTCATCTTCCATTATTCAAACGTACTATGGTAAGGGATTATCATTATTTGATTCTCGATAATAATATTGTTTCTTCCTTACTCATAAGACGTGCCTTTTATTTCCATGTATTAAATTGTGGGAATAACCTTACGGAGCGGATTGCCGCCTGTTGGTGAATAACCTTTCGTATTCATTCATTATTAATCTCTGAGAATAACCTTACGGAGCGGATTGCCGCCTGTTTGGTGAATAACTCTTTGTACTCAAATTCTATTAAATTGTGGGAATAACCTTACGGAGCGGATTGCCGCCTGTTTGGTGAATAACTCTTTGTACTCAAATTCTATTAAATTGTGGGAATAACCTTACGGAGCGGATTGCCGCCTGTTGGTGAATAACCCTTTGTATTAATTTCCTTCACCTTTTGTTAATCAAACCTGCTACGGTAAGGGATATTATTTTCTTTCATACTCCTAAATCGAAATTTATTATGGAACTATTACTTCTATAATTCCTGAAAATATTATATGTTCCATAATAGTTGAACTTCATTATTTCAACTGAACCTTCCTATTTACGTGAACCTTTCTATTGAATTGTAACCGTTATTCTGAACTGTGGATCTTGAATATCATTTTTAAATTTCACTCCACATCATGTTGACAATTTGGACATTATTTGAATCTGTACAAAGTAAACTTCCGATACTTATTGTTATTCTATTTCTTCTGTTCATCATTTATATCATTCTAATCATCCAAAAATCAAGCTGTTGTGAATATCTGTGGCCGGGGGCACAGATGTGATATATTTGTTGAACAGATGATAGGTTAAAGGCGATATAATAGGTTAAAGGCGATACATCTGTTCGGTGTCTTTTATGGCACGTGGTGAATGTTCTCTTTGGCTCGTAGTGCAAAGATGAACTGTTGTTTGGTATGATTATGACCAAAGGCTGAATCTGGTATAATCATGACCGTTGGTGCTATATTGAATATCTTTGGCCCGTAGTACAAAGATGAACTGTTGATGTGCATGATTATGATCAGGAACTGTGAATTTGTATTATCTTGACTAATGATATTTCAGATGATAAAAGTTGATGATGTTTTTCCTAAAAAGAGAACCGAGTGGACATTATAGTCTACATTATTCTTCTAATAGATTACTCATTCCGCTGCTATTATTGATCTGAACGTTGTTTAAGAATTTAACTGCAGTTTTTGATATAAACCTTGTAGTCTATTGTATTCTATCAAGAACTCAACTGTTGAAGACTAATGATAATTTATTTGTCATTATCTTAGTCATGATATTCTTTACTGGGCTATTTGAGCTCACCCTTTCTTTTGTTCCATTGTTTTTCAACAGGAGATGAAAACATAACAGGGTCTAGCCGGGGAATGGAGTGAGGGTCCGAGGAATAGTTATCATAGTCTTCACGTTTTGTAAAATAGTGTGGCAATAATAGTGAAGACTTAGTTGTGTATTATTATACACTGTATTGTTGTACGTTGTGCTTTGTTGTAATAATTTTGTTGTAGTCTTTTGACGACTCAAGTTTGGGTTGTGTGGGCCCAGATTTGGGGGCGTCACAGTTGGCATCAGAACTTAGGGATATGGTCTTTAATGGCGATCTGGGGTAGAACTAGGAGGGGAGAGACGAATAGAATCAGTCACTAGTGTGTCCTACCTAAAATAGATTTTATTATCTAATGAGTCGATTTGAATATAGGAACATGAAGTGATGAGTCAGTTTATTTGAACTAACATTTATTTTGTGACCACAGTTTAGTATGGCATCTGGAAATCAAGAGGTTAACTATGGAATGCCTGAAGCGAATGTAGCCGAGAATCAAGAGGCCCCAAACAATCCTCCTGCCAACTCAGGAAATAATGTTCCTGATAACATGATGAACGATGGATTATTTAGGAATTTCATGCAGTTCATACAGAATCAAGCAAGAGGAAATCCAGTCAATAATAACGGTAGAAACGCTGGTAATTTGAGGATGGTCACTGTCAAGCAATTTAAAGAATTGGGACCACCTGAATTCCACGGGAAGCCTGACCCACTCAAAGCGGAGGCATGGCTGAAACAGACGACAAAAATACTTGATGTCTTACAATGCGCTGATGATCAGAAGGTGCCATTTGCCACTTTTATGTTACGAGGTGAGGCGGACCATTGGTGGGAAGCGGTAAAACGTATCCAACCTTCAGCACTCGAAATGTCTTGGACAGAATTCGAAGAACTGTTTAACGAGAAGTATTTCCCAGAAAGCATCCGTCATATGAAAGAGGTGGAATTCATTAAGCTGGAGCAGGGAAACATGACAGTCTCCCAATATGAAGCCAAGTTTGCCGAGTTATCTCGCTTTGCCACCCATCTTGTGGATGACGAAGCACGAATGAGTCGGATGTTCCTAAGAGGTTTGAGATTCAAAATTCGTCAACAACTTAGCTCTCATAAATTTAGTTTGTATTCAGATGTTGTGGATAGGGCTCAAAGGGTGGAGCAAACAGATGAAACATTGCAGCCAAGAGTTAATGAGCAACATAGAGAAAGGAATGACAACAACCACAGGAACGAGAACCATCGAGTAGGTAACCAACACTTCGGTGGTAATTCCACATCAAATAACAGAAGAGGAGAATCCAGTGGGAACAATTTCAAAAGAAAGAGATTCCATAATAATTATGGAAGGGCACCAGCACCAGTACCAACACCAGCACCGACCCCAGTTTCAAGGGGAGAAGATCGACCACCAGTGAGATGCTATAGGTGTGGTCAGGAAGGTCACATCAGCCCAAACTGTACTCTGCAGTCTAAAAAGTGCTACAGTTGTGGGAAAGAGGGTCATCTTGCGCGGTTTTGTCCTGCCACAAAATCAAGTCCAGCTGCAATGATGATACCAAAAGCTAGCGCGGATAAAGGAAAATCTGTAGTTCAAGGGAGAGCTTTTGTTGTGACATCCCAAATGGCGCGAAACTCGAACGAGGTGATAACCGGTAAGCTATTCATAAATTCTCGTGAAGTCTACGCTTTGTTAGATACTGGCTCTACGCATTCTTTTATCTCACCTGCATGTGCTCAGCGTTTAAACTTAACTCCTGAAAACTTGGACTTTGACTTATCAGTTGAAACCCCATTAGGAGAAATGACCATTACATCTACTGTCTATAAATCTTGCCTAGTTCAAATCAACAACCTCACATTATCTGTTGACCTTATTTCTTTGGAGATGCGTGAATTTGATGTGATTTTAGGAATTGATTGGTTGACTACCCATCATGCTAAAATTGATTGTTTTCATAAGATTATTAGTTTTCATATTCCTAATCAACCTGTCATGCAAATTCAAGCAACTAAACCATTGAAATCTATAACTGTTATTTCTAGCCATAAAGCCATTCGTTTATTGAAAAACGGATGTCAAGCCTTTTTAGCTCATGTCACTGATTTGAACAAAAATACGTCAAACTTGAATGATATTCCCATTGTTAATGAGTTTCCTGACGTTTTTCCTAAAGAACTTCCTGGCTTACCCCCAAACCGTGAAATTGATTTTTATATTGATCTTGAACCCGGTACCAAGCCCATTTCCAAAGCTCCCTACCGAATGGCTCCCATTGAACTTCAAGAGTTAAAAGTCCAACTACAGGAATTGTTGGATACCGGTTTCATTCGTCCGAGTGCATCACCTTGGGGTGCTCCTGTTCTATTTGTGAAGAAGAAAGACGGGAGTATGAGATTGTGCATTGACTACCGAGAATTGAACCATGTCACCATCAAGAACAGGTACCCGTTACCTCGGATTGATGACATGTTTGATCAATTGCAAGGCGCTCAACATTTTTCAAAGATTGATCTCCGTTCTGCATATCATCAGTTAAAGGTTAAAGCTGAGGACATTCCAAAGACTGCTTTCAGAACTCGTTATGGGCATTATGAGTTCTTAGTCATGCCTTTTGGACTAACTAATGTTCCTGCAGCTTTCATGGACATGATGAACCGGATATTCAAGGAACATTTGGATCATTTTGTGGTTGTCTTTATTGATGACATCCTCATATACTCCAAGAGTCGCGAGGATCATGAACAACACCTGAGATTGATACTACAAAAGCTCCGTGAAAACAAATTATATGCCAAGTTGAAGAAATGTGAGTTCTGGCTTGAGGAGGTCGCGTTTCTTGGGCATGTGATTTCTAGTCAAGGAATATCAGTCGATCCTGCGAAGATTGAAACGGTACTAAATTGGGAACAACCCAAAACAGTAACCGAAGTCCGAAGTTTTCTAGGTCTAGCTGGTTATTATCGGAGATTCGTAGAAGGATTTTCTCGAATCGCCACTCCATTAACGCAGCTTACTCGGAAAAGCACAAAATTCATATGGAGCGAGGAATGCGAGAAGAGTTTTCAAGAACTCAAGAGGAGACTTGTTTCAGCTCCTGTTCTGACCATACCATCAGGATCAGGAGAATTTGTTATCTACAGCGATGCTTCTGGCAAAGGTCTAGGTTGTGTCCTTATGCAACATGGAAAGGTTATAGCCTACGCCTCTCGACAACTCAAAGATTATGAGAAAAATTATCCTACTCATGATCTAGAGTTGGCAGCAGTCGTTTTCGCGTTGAAGATCTGGAGACATTACTTGTACGGAGAAAAAGTGGATATTTATACGGATCATAAAAGTCTCAAGTATTTCTTCACCCAGAAGGAACTCAACATGCGACAACGACGTTGGCTTGAGCTGTTAAAGGATTATGACCACACAATCCAGTATCACCCGGGAAAGGCGAACGTTGTAGCTGACGCTTTGAGCAGAAAATCTTATGCAAGTACAAGTGCACTGCTGACAACACAAAAGTGTATTTTGTACGACTTGCAAAAGATGGAGATAGAGCTAAAGACACCAGGGACCCACTCGAAGATTGCTCACGTGCGAGTAGAACCAACTTTAATCGATAAAATTAAAGCTGCTCAAGCTACCGATCCGGAACTGATAAACATGATAAAGAAAGTACAAGAAGGTGCCATTCCCGAAGCAAGAATCGACGAGAAAGGAATACTTCGAGTCAACTCTCGACTCTGTGTTCCTAACGATCCTGAATTAAAGCATAAAATCATGATGGAAGCACACAACACGCCGTTCGCAATCCACCCAGGAGGTACCAAGATGTATCGAGATCTTCGACATACATTTTGGTGGAACAATATGAAAAGAGAGATTGCGGAGTTTATCTCAAGGTGCCTAACTTGTCAACGTGTCAAGGCAGAACATCAAGTTCCTAAAGGTCCATTACAATCACTTGAAGTTCCCGAATGGAAGTGGGAACACATCAATATGGACTTCGTGACGGGTCTTCCAAAAGTTTCTCAAGGCTTAGATGCAATTTGAGTGATCGTAGATAGATTGACAAAATCTGCTCATTTCTTGCCTATACGAGAAAACTTTTCACTTGAACGTCTTGCCGGTATGTACATAAATGAGATCGTGAGATTGCATGGCATGCCAGTTTCCATAGTTTCTGATCGAGATCCTAGATTCACTTCACGCTTTTGGATCAGTCTACAAAAAGCTATGGGCACTGAACTACGTTTTAGTTCTGCATACCATCCTCAAACGGACGGACAATCGGAAAGGACGATCCAGACCCTCGAAGATCTTTTGAGACTTTGTGTATTAGACTTCAAAGGAAGTTGGGATAAGTACTTGCCGTTGGTGGAATTTTCTTATAACAACAGTTACCAAGCAAGCATAGGCATGGCTCCATTCGAGGCATTGTATGGAAGGAAGTGTCGCTCTCCAATATGTTGGAATGAGGTAGGAGAAGCAAAATTGTTGGGACCCGAGTTGGTACGCTTGACGACCGAAAAGATCCAAATGATCCGACAACGAATACAGACCGCACAAGAACGACAAAAGAGTTATGCTGATCTTCATCGGAGAGACGAAAGTTTCAACGTCGGAGATCATGTATTCTTACGTGTTTCTCCATGGAAAGGGTTTACGAGATTCGGAAAGAGAGGAAAGCTCAACCCTCGATTTATTGGCCCATTTGAAATCCTCGATCGAATAGGAACCGTAGCCTACAGACTAGCCCTACCACCAAGTATGTCTCGCATCCATAACGTTTTTCACATATCTATGTTACGTAAATATGTGAAGGACCCAAACCACGTCATTGAGTTAGAACCAGACGTTATAGCAGAGGATTTAACATACGAGGAAGTACCTGTTAAGATTCTAGATAAGAAGGAGCAGATCCTACGCTCAAAGGTTATACCTCAAGTTAAGGTTTTATGGAGGAACCAAGATACTGAGGAAATGACCTGGGAGCTAGAATCTGAGATGAAATCTAAGTATCCTTACCTCTTCGATATGTCAGGTACGTCAATTTCGGGGACGAAATTTCATAAGGAGGGGAGGTTGTAAGACCCCGAATTTTATGAAATACAAAATTTAATTTTTCTTCATATAGATATTTTTTTTTTAAACAGTAAGTGGTTAAATCGATAAAGTTAAAAGTTAAGGATGTTATGTGCAAATTTTATTTTGTCGGACAATATTCGCTTTGTCGGGGAATATTCGTTTGGTCGGGGAATATTCGTTTGGTCCGACGGCGCCGAAATAACAAATTATTGGTGGACCCCACAACGGAATATTTGTCGGATATAGAAAACGACAGAAATAACCTTTTTAAATAAAAATAGTCAACGGAACTGTTAAAATACCGGTGATAAAAGAATAGTAGCATACGGTAGTTATTGGTATTTTCTGTAGCACTCGGTACTCTACAGTAACACACGGTATTGCATAGTGTCTCATATTTTTGGTCTGATAATTGACACCGTAACTGTTACGCATCATTTCATCGATAATTGTCACTGCATAATATTTTATATTATCAATTCAATAATTGTTGTTACACAGTATTTTGCATTATTGATTTAATAATTGTCATTACACTGTATTTTATATCATTGAGTCAATAATTGTTGTTGCACTGTTTTTAAAATTATTGAACCTAATAATTGTCACAGTAACATATGCACAGTAATTCACATTATTGAATCAATAATTGTCATTACACAGTAACGTATGCTTTATTTTACATTATTGTTATCTCTATTATGATGTTATTTAAACAGTTGTATTTCATTAATTTATTGACTTGATATCTAAGAGCTAACTATACTGTATTTATAACAATTAGTCATAATAATTGAATTGATAAAGTTATTTGTTTATAATATAAAGTTAGGTGATTATTAGGTGATATGAAATGAATGGTGTAGATTAAAGTGTGAATTATTGTTGAATAATTAAATTGATTTGTTTATAATATAAAGTTAGGTGATTATTAGGTGATATGAAATGAATGGTGTAGATTAAAGATAATATAATATTTGAAATGGATGGTGTAGATTAAAAGATGATCTTTAAATGAATGGTTTAGATTAAATGAATGATAAGATTTTTGGCTATAAATAGAAGCCTTAACTTAAGGATTTTTCATAAACTTCCTTACTTGTTTTTTCTTTCTCTCTCTAAATACTTCTTGTGAAAGTTCTCTCTAAGTGTGCTTAAGTCATCTTGAGTATTTGTAAAGATCTATAAGTATACGTGTACTGTTCAAGTTAATCAACCTCATTTAAATCAATATCCAGTCACGTGTTGAGATAAGGGATACCATCTTTTTCATCTTCCATTATTCAAACGTACTATGGTAAGGGATTATCATTATTTGATTCTCGATAATAATATTGTTTCTTCCTTACTCATAAGACGTGCCTTTTATTTCCATGTATTAAATTGTGGGAATAACCTTACGGAGCGGATTGCCGCCTGTTGGTGAATAACCTTTCGTATTCATTCATTATTAATCTCTGAGAATAACCTTACGGAGCGGATTGCCGCCTGTTTGGTGAATAACTCTTTGTACTCAAATTCTATTAAATTGTGGGAATAACCTTACGGAGCGGATTGCCGCCTGTTTGGTGAATAACTCTTTGTACTCAAATTCTATTAAATTGTGGGAATAACCTTACGGAGCGGATTGCCGCCTGTTGGTGAATAACCCTTTGTATTAATTTCCTTCACCTTTTGTTAATCAAACCTGCTACGGTAAGGGATATTATTTTCTTTCATACTCCTAAATCGAAATTTATTATGGAACTATTACTTCTATAATTCCTGAAAATATTATATGTTCCATAATAGTTGAACTTCATTATTTCAACTGAACCTTCCTATTTACGTGAACCTTTCTATTGAATTGTAACCGTTATTCTGAACTGTGGATCTTGAATATCATTTTTAAATTTCACTCCACATCATGTTGACAATTTGGACATTATTTGAATCTGTACAAAGTAAACTTCCGATACTTATTGTTATTCTATTTCTTCTGTTCATCATTTATATCATTCTAATCATCCAAAAATCAAGCTGTTGTGAATATCTGTGGCCGGGGGCACAGATGTGATATATTTGTTGAACAGATGATAGGTTAAAGGCGATATAATAGGTTAAAGGCGATACATCTGTTCGGTGTCTTTTATGGCACGTGGTGAATGTTCTCTTTGGCTCGTAGTGCAAAGATGAACTGTTGTTTGGTATGATTATGACCAAAGGCTGAATCTGGTATAATCATGACCGTTGGTGCTATATTGAATATCTTTGGCCCGTAGTACAAAGATGAACTGTTGATGTGCATGATTATGATCAGGAACTGTGAATTTGTATTATCTTGACTAATGATATTTCAGATGATAAAAGTTGATGATGTTTTTCCTAAAAAGAGAACCGAGTGGACATTATAGTCTACATTATTCTTCTAATAGATTACTCATTCCGCTGCTATTATTGATCTGAACGTTGTTTAAGAATTTAACTGCAGTTTTTGATATAAACCTTGTAGTCTATTGTATTCTATCAAGAACTCAACTGTTGAAGACTAATGATAATTTATTCGTCATTATCTTAGTCATGATATTCTTTACTGGGCTATTTGAGCTCACCCTTTCTTTTGTTCCATTGTTTTTCAACAGGAGATGAAAACATAACAGGGTCTAGCCGGGGAATGGAGTGAGGGTCCGAGGAATAGTTATCATAGTCTTCACGTTTTGTAAAATAGTGTGGCAATAATAGTGAAGACTTAGTTGTGTATTATTATACACTGTATTGTTGTACGTTGTGCTTTGTTGTAATAATTTTGTTGTAGTCTTTTGACGACTCAAGTTTGGGCTGTGTGGGCCCAGATTTGGGGGCGTCACACTGAAGGCCACGAACAGGCCACATTTTTTTGGTTCAGATCCGGCCTGGCCTGGCC
This sequence comes from Hedera helix, assembly GCA_947179155.2. NCBI lineage: Eukaryota > Viridiplantae > Streptophyta > Magnoliopsida > Apiales > Araliaceae > Hedera > Hedera helix. The sequence continues at coordinate 24,611,554 of OX359283.1, forward strand.
TGCCAAAAAGCCCGGCCTGGCCTGAGGCCTGGCCCGGCCTGGGGCCTGGCCTGAGGCCTGGCCTGGCCTGGCCCGGTCAGGCCTGGCCTGGCCTTGGGTCTGGCCTGGCCTGGTTCACCAAAAGCTTGGTCTGGTCTGCAGATTTTCTTTATTCGCTACTTCAATTCTCCCACTGCGGACGAAAACTTCATCTTTGTAACAACTCATTCAATAAATAAAATAAAATTGACGTATTTTAATACGTTCATTCATGCATGTTTGTTTATATATAAATAAAAAAATCCATGAAAACACATTGACTAGTGTAATATATAAGGATTTTCCTTACCTAGCTAGCAACCTACACTTCTTACAGATCTTTCATTGCATCTTTATTTTAATAGATATTTAGCGTAACAACTAGAAAGTCATTTGCAAAATAATAATAAAAAAGATAATTTTCATTATTGTAATTTGAAAGCTGTAACTTGTAATACATTACTTTTAATTAATACATCAATTAAGTTTAAAATTTTAATTGGTGTTTTAATAATATTTAAAATTACTAAAAAAATTGTTTGAATGGATCGAATCGGATTGGACTGGCCTGGCTTGGCCCAAAGCCTGGCCTGGCCTGGACCAAGGCCTGGCCTGGCCTGGACCAAGGCCTGGCCTGGTCTGGCCTGGCCTGGACCAAGGTCTGGCCTGGCCTGGCCTGGCCTGCAGGCCTCAACAGGCCCCCTTTTTGAGCATTAAGCCCGGCCCGGCCCGGCCTGCAGGCCAAAAGTCAAAGACCCGGCCTGGCCTGGTCAACGATCAAGGCCTGGCAGGCCCAGGCCGGGCCAGGCCAGGCCGGCCTGTTGTGCATGCCTATCCGCAGTATTAAACTGCGGACGGTAGAAATAATATACGTTGATATTTTTGACTTTGGCTTTCCCCCAATTCACAGTTTAATAGGTAGATTCACATTGAACATATTTATTTGGGGAATAACTTCATCAATTTAATTTTCTGCCTTCGTCAAAACTTGTAGGTTCTGACTGATACATCCTCTTCATCATCGTATTTTTCTTAATGTATATTTTGGCTCCCCATAGGAGAAGGAAATGACACAGACAATATAAAAGGAAAAGATATAACAAAATAATTAAAAAAAATTATCTTGTTTTCTAAATAATATTATCATAATCCATATGAGGTTTTATTTACATCACTATCTATATTATTGCCAAAATTTTATTATGTAATTGTTTGTGTTGATATTTTTAACCTATTTAATCTCTCATCATATTTAGTTCAAACCATGATGGAAATATGTTCAATGTGAATCTACCTCAAGTTGCTTTTGAATCTTTTTGAACCTAGCGTCCACTGTATTAAAGAAAAAGCCAAAGCCAAAAACATCGTCGTATACTATTTTTACCGTCCACAGTTTAATACTGTAAACGGTAGAAATTAAACTTGGAATGACATTTTTTCAATTTCTACCGTCCACAGTATTAAACTCTGAATGGTAGAAATAATATACGACGACGTTTTTGACTTTTCCCCAATCCATAGTTTAATACTATGGGCGCTAGGTTTAATAAGATTCAAAAGCAACTTGAGGTAGATTCACATTGAATATCTTTTCATCATTTACCATCTGATGAACCTCATGGTTTGAGCTAAATAAGATAACATATTAAAGAGGTCAAAAAATCTACACAATCAATTACATAATAAAATTTGGCAAAATGATATAGATAGAGATGTAAATAAAATCTCGTATGGATTATGATAATATTATTTAAAGAACCAGATAAAAAAATTCAATTATTTTGTTTTATCTTTTCCTTCTGTATTGTATGTACTATTTCCTTCTCCTATGAATATACACCAAGCAAAATACGATGATGAAGAGGATGTATCAGCCAGAACCTACCAGTTTTGATGAGGGCATAAGATTAAATTGATGAAGTCATTCCCCAAATCAAGATGTTCAATGTGAATCTACTTGTTAAACTGCGGATTGGAAAAAAGTTAAAGCCAAAAACGTCAAACGTATATTATTTTTATCGTTCGGAGTTTAATACTACTGACCATAGAAATTATGGATTGGGGAAAAGTCAAAGGAAAAAACTTTGACGTGTACTATTTCTACCGTTCGCAGTTTAATACTGCAGACGATATAAATTGTAAAAATGTCATCCATAGTATTAAACTGCGGATGACATTTTTGCAATTTCTACCACCCGCAGTATTAAACTACGGACGGTATATTCTCAAATTGAAAGTTGAGTTATTTTGGACATTTAACATTATTCGCAGTATTAAACTACGAATTCCTAGAAACTAAACTACAGACAAGAGCCATTTTAACCATTAAATTTCAGCATAGACGACCGAGATCTGTTGTAATGATAAAAAAAAATTTACAGCGTTGTCAATAGATCAGTTCTCATATGTGTGTGTGTGTGTGTAATTATTTTATAAATTATCCTTTTGCAATTATATAATTATGTAATTATTTATGTTATTTAATTAAAAATTTATAACATTTATAATACAAAGTCTTATTAGTAATAAAAATATTATATGTAGTTTTATTTTGAATTAAAAGTAATTATATAAAATAAATATAGAAGGTAAAGAATTTATTTTTATTTTAAAAAAATAATTCAAGTAAATAAGGCGAGTATGAGATACTTATTTTCAGGTTGGGTTCAGATGTAACGTATATATTATCAGAACGAATATGGGAGAAGGTCTATTGACCATACTTGTCCTGTTGTCAGGTTTAGAAAACTTTATTTAAAAACATTATATTTTTATCTAAAAAAATTAATTTTCTAAATATATTAAACACAATAATATTAATAATTTAGGGGTCGAACTAAAAAAATACTTCCTTCTTTTCGATTTATAATATTATTATTAATTTTTTAAAATTAAAATAAATTAATTTAAATTTAGACAATATAATAAATAATATTTTAAATTATTTAAAAAATTAATTTATAATTTTAAATAAATCTCTATTAATTTTATATTTTAAAATATTTTAAAATAATTTTAAAAATTTAATAATAATCTTATAAATTAGAGTTAAAAATATGAGTACAACTAAACTTGACTAATGTAGTATAAAAATATAAACTACAAGTTACACGAGGAACACCGTACATAACCCAAGAGCAATAAATAATGCATAAAAAGAAATGAGTGAAATGGCACGTTAAAGTTACGTGTAGAGAGAGATGGATACTTGATCACGAAATACCGTGCCCCACTTTTGGTAGACTGCTCTCAAATGCACTGCACTAAATAATCTAATACAAGTAGGAACTAATTGAAATTTGGTTCGAAAAATAATTTACCTGATTTGAGTTTATACTTTACTTTTTTTTTAAAATATGGGTCTAAATTTTACTTAATTTAAATAAATAAAAATAATTAATCAACTCAATTAATTCTAATTAATATAGGTTGATCCAATAATTAATTAACTAAATTGTCAGGCCTAATTATAATCACTAAGATTATAATCATTAACCGATTATATTTTGATATATTATTTTTTTTATAATTTGTTTTTAACTGTAGTAACGTTTATTTTTCTTCCGTATAGTCAGTCATATGTTAAAGTTTTGTGGTGGTTAAATTTTCTTCCGTATAGTCAGTCATAACGTGTGAGTTACAAATTTACAAATACTTGTCAAAGCTCATCCATATTGGTATCAAACCCAATCTATAAGTCAGCATTTAATACCTACCACTTCGTTATAAATTGAAAGGCAAATTGACTAATTCAACGAACAGAACTAGGAAAAATACTTGTTCAACTTGCTTTTCATGTGTGTCAATTAAATTTGTAATATTGATTTTTGCCTAACTAAGAAGGATATCCTATTTATTGAACCCCTCCTTCCAGAATCAGGAATAGAAATATATTTTTTAAATATGATCATAATTTTAAATTGGACTTTGACTTTCTAAACACAAACTCGTTTAAAAGTTAGACGAATCGAGTCGGGTTTTAAATGAACTTAGCTATGATTTAATTTATAAACTCAACTGTATAGTAATTAAGTCGAGCATAGCTGAGCCGAACTTAAACTCGACTAGTTCAACTTTATAATTTACTGTAAATATAAAAATAAAAATAATTAATTTAAATATTAAATAAGCTGAACTTGAGCTAGACGATCTACTTTTCGAACTCAACTTATTTAGTTAAACAAACAAAGAAGTTTGTTCGAGCTCAACTCATTTAACGAGTTTGAGTTAGGTTTAATGTCAAGTTTGTCCAAACTCGTAGGCACCTTGATTCGTTTACATGAGCCCTAAATATAATCCAGATATAATAATGGCATAGTAAGAATTTTTATGTCATTTTATGGTTTCTAAAACTAAATATTGAAAATTAAGAAGAAAAAGTCACCTCTAATTTTAGAATAGAAAGAGTAATTTTTAATTTTTAACTTTTCTATTTTTTTCCCAATTGACGGGATTAGCATTGCCTAGGGTTTAAGTTCACCATCCTTTGAATTATAACAGCCTTTCCTGATGATACAGAAAGAAAAAAGAAACAGTGAACCTTCAACTCGAGAATGGGCATGTACATAAAAAAGGCTCTCTTACTAAGCTCAAAAAAACTCTTTTTTTTTAGTTGCTAAATTTAAGTGTATATAAAAAAGAAACAAAAAACAAAGGCCAAGGGGCATACCCCAGATCAAAACAATGGAAAGATCAAAAGTACGAAACAAACATCAAAATCCAATGCCAAACAAGGCACAACAAAAGGGCTAACTCTGCCTAAATAATTCGAGCAGTTAGGCGAGGATTTTCTAACAAACATAGCTAAAAAACATAGAGCCCAAACAGGGAAGAAGGAGAACACCCCACTAGTTTCATCCACGAGAATCTCAGGACTGATCAGGAACCAGGAACTAGTAAAGGGGCACCAAACCAGACCCAAAACCATCAAACAAGGATCGTTACACAACAACAAACCAACAAAAACTAGCCCAAGCCACACAAGCCAAAACCAGCAAAACCCAACCCAGGATGATTGTAGAAACAGTCACCCGAAATAAGGAAAACAGACTATCATAGGACAGACCCTAAAAAGCACAGCAGACCAATGAAAGCACACCCCAAATGCGCTACACGAGCTCTATACAGCAACAAAACCAACTGAAGTCCCAATCAGACCCAAAACTAGCTGAAACCAGCAAACAAGGAGCAACACCAGCAAGGCCGTACCACACCAGCAACAAGCCCCCAACTAAACAGAACCAAGACTCAAGGAGAAACACAATCACTCGATGATCGCAGAATTTGAAGGGAACCAAACAGAGGACTGAGCAGCAAACCAGCCAATACCAGACCAAACTCACCAAAATTAAGCAGACTAAAAGCCAACCAAACTCACCAACCAATAGAGGACAGTCCCAAAAAAGATCAGCCACAAGCAGCTAACAGAACCAAAACTAAACCAAAACCCAGCAGCAGAATATGGTTACGAAATCTGCAAATCAACCATCTCAAGCAAAGTTGAACAGACTATGCATATTACATATCAAGCTGCCAAATACCATATCTAGCTTTAATTTTTTGGAATTTAGCATAACAGTAAAGCCTGCATTTAATAATGCTTAAGATTTTCTTGGCAAATGTTCTGATTGACATGGCTTGGTCATTATGCGTTCTGGCATTTCTTTCCTGCCAGATGAAGTACACCACGGCAGCAGAACCCAATTTAAGAAGGTCAGTACATATTTTAGATTTAGGACATGTAGAGATGAAATTAATAATGACATCCCAGTCTCTACAGAATCCCCTCCATCCACAATGCTTCAAAACCTGAATCAAAAGCTGAAATGAGTAGCAACATTGGAAGAAAATATGGGAAAATGTTTCCACGTTAACACGACAAAGAACACAGATTGTGTTCAGTTCAATACCATATCCCAGCAATCTATCCTTTGTGTTCAAACCTTTGTGACAAGCAAGCCATAAGTTAAATGACATCCGAGGTGGAATAATTTTGTGTCATACAAGGGAGTGCCATCTAATAGATTGGTCCCTTCTTCGAATGGTTTCCCAAACTGCAGCAGCCTTGATATCTGTAATTGGGACATTGTTCCATAGAATCTGATCCAAAGCATTAGGATTGCAAGTCCAAGAGTAGTCAAAAGAGTTTCGAAGATTTCTAACTAAACAGTGATTAGAAAGAGGAAGTTGCCACGAAGAATTATTAATAATACTTGACACCTGTGTAGAAGACCCAAGGCCAGAGTACACAATTAAGCGCGAGTGAACAAAATCTGCCAAAGGAATAGTCGAGAGCCAAGAAACCAAAGACTAGTAGAACAACCATTACCAATGATGTACTTTATGTGACGAATTACACATTGTTGAGTTTTGAGGACCTTTCTCCAAATCCAAGAACAGTCTAAAGGGATAGCCATGCTCCAGAAATGTTTGTTTTTTAGATTGAAAGCTTTGACCCATGCTGACCATAGAGAAGAAGAACTTGGGTTGATTATGTGCAGTAGTTTCATTATGATTTAGGCTTGGTTCCAGTCTTCTAAACCTTTGATATTCAGGCTTCCTTCAGTGTATGACATTGTAATTTTACTCCAAGAGACTTTTGCTCCATGTTTCACTAGCAAATTACCTTTCCATAAGAATCGGTTAAGCATACTTTTGATTTGTTATATGACAAAAGTTGGGAGACAAAAATGAGCTGGCCAGTATGGTTGAATAGAGAAAAGAACAGATTTGATAAGTTGAAACCTACCGGCATACGATAAAAATCTGTTAGTCCAAGATTGAACTCTATTCCTAATCCTTTCAAGCAAAGGTTGGCAATCTGTAAGGCTTAATTTTGTTGTTATAAGAGGTATACCCAGGAATTTGGCCAGAAACCTACCAGACTGGAACCCAAGTTCTGTGAGAATTGAATCAACTTGGTTATTTGAAACATGAGAAAGGAAGCACATGCTCTTAGAAGCATTGACGTGTAGGCATGATATAACCGAGAAACGATTCAGACAAGATTTAAGAATTTTAACTGAGCCTAAATCCCCATGGCAGAACAAAATCAGATCATCCGCAAAACATAGATGTGAGCCCTATATGTTGAGTTTTCCAATGAAATTTAAAAGAAAGATCCTTAGTGCTATTGGCTAGAATCTGAGACAGAACTTTCATAACAATTATAAAGAGGTAGGGGAACTTTTGTCTTTACCTTATAGAATTACTTGGATGAGTGAAGCCATCTGGGGGTTACTCGCGCGTTTCAAAGTAGGGATACATGTGAAATCTTAATATTTAAATAGAGAAAAATTTAATTTTGAAAACAACAAATTAGAGTAATTAATAATACTACTTTATTTAATTACACTGCAGGAAAAAATCCTATAGTTACTGTCCGCGGCCGTTGGCCATTTGACCATGGCTAAATGAGAAAAAAGAATCATTAAAATAATAATATAAAATTTATTACGAGTTCTCATTTTCTAATATAAACATTTTGGTTCAAATTATTTCTAATATTGTTACTAACATTTCTCATTTAAACAATATGCTTAATTATTAATAACATTTCTCATTTTCTTTAATAAATTTTGGGTTTTAATATAAAATGAAAATACAAAAAAATAATAATATAAAAATTATACATATACGTATGTCTATACAAGGAATGGTCGATGTGGAGAAAGCACGTACTATATATGATTTTGTCAATTATCAATGATTATATTAGTTGTAATTGTTCTATATACAAGGAAGGGAGTAAAGTATCATTTGTCTTATTTATTGACATATCATTTAATATACGTTTGAAATTAAAATTTTAAAATCCTTGGCAATACTTTTTTCATTCTTGATGATTTTTATTCTTTAAAGGGTTGTGGGATAACTGATTTTTCTTATAATTATTTTTCATTTCATTCTCTTCTTTATTTCATTCATACATAATTTCATTCTTCAATTTATACATAGCATAAATGCTAACCATGATGAAGGACTTCCGTGGTAACTCAAATCGTAGTTGTGTTGATGTTACATACATACCGTGGTAAGGGTTGCCATGGCCGAAATGGTTATAAAAATGACCGATCGAGGATTCACCAATATAATTAGCGAAATAGCTAGGTTACTGTTAATTTACATTAGAATCAACTAAAGGTTGCTAAAGATGATCAACAGACTATAGATACTTAGCTCTCTTATCTGTTAGGAGTTCAGGGGCATAAGAGTAATTTTTCATTAATAGTTAAGGACATAAATGTATTTTCATGTTTTGTTAGCTTACTTGACATATATATGTAATAATCCTATTCAGCTTAGTGGTTAAACTAGTTAATAAAGTTTTTCATTTTTCCCTCTATTATCTGTTCTTCTCGTTTCTGTGCTTTCTCCATTTCTCTACTTGATGACTTCTGTATCAGGGCCAGGTTCCATTAAAACTCAATCATGAAGTTTCTCAAGATGGAGATTAATTCTATATACTAAATAAGGTTTGATGGTTTCTTATTTCAAAACTTTAAAGATTGTAGCTTAATAATAAGATTTGAAAACCCTAGATCTACGACTATTCATCTCAAAACTGAATATGTTTCATACAAGATCTTTTGCTATTATGGTTAAGCAAAATTCAAACAATGTTAATAATAATGCAAATTCAACTAATCCAATACCAGATATAGGACAAATTGATATTTTTCATCCTTACTATTTGCATCCTTCTGATCATCTTGGTTTGTTGTTGGTTAATTAACAATTAACTGAGAAAAATTACAAATAATGGAGTCGTGCAATGACTATTGCTCTTATTGCAAAATTCAAGATTGGATTGGTTGATGACACCTATAGTAAACCAGATTCAGGTTCATAATTGTTGCCATATTAGGAAAGATGTAATAGTATGGTGATTTCCTGGCTATTAAATGTTGTCTCATCATAAATTAGCTATAGTATAGTATTTCTGTCTACTGCAAAATAAATCTGGGATTATATTGCTACAAGGTTAACTCAAAGTCATATTCCTATAGGGTTTATCAAGTTAGGAAAAATTTAGTGTCATCGACTCAAAGGAATCAAACTTTGTCTGTATACTATACAAAGTTCAAAACATTGTTAGATGAATTGGAGAATCTTTCTCTAATTCCCAAATGTGCATGTAATTGTAACTGTCTTACAGGCTAAGAATGATAATATCACAAAGGTATCTCAATTTCTTATGGGATTGAACCCTCAATTTGCTGTTGTGAGGGGTCAAATTCTATTGATGCATATATTGCCTTCTCTAAATGAAGCTTATTCTTTGTTATTGTAAGAAGAATAACAAAAACAATGTGTTGTGCTAAACATTGAGAATAACATCACTAACTCTGTTGTTTTGATGGCTAAGAAATTTGGTAACTCTAAACCAAAATCAAAGTCAGTTTATGACTATTGTAAAGACACAAGACATACCAGAGAAAAGTGCTTTGAACTAAATGGTTCTCTTGCTGGTTCTGACAAGAATTTTAGTCAAAAATTACCTAATGACCAACATAACACATGTGGACGTTACAAAGGAAAATATGTTTCTCAGGCAGCACAAGTTTCTTATACTCAACATCTTCATTGCACATATATGAAAACTGATCCTCAGTTTATTAGTGAAGGATCAGTATCATCTAAAAAAAATTCTGCTAAAAATTTGTCTGCTGGTTTTTCCCCTCATATCACACCAACTCAATATCATCAGATCATGGACATTCTGAATACTAATTTTTTTCATCACACAACAATTAATCTCATGGATATTCAGCTCAACAGGCTTCAACCTCTCATATGGTTGCTATGACAAACACATTACCTGCTACTCATCTGTCAGTTAATACATTAGCAACTACTACTTGCTTATCTAGCATTCATCTTAATGACAGTGGTTGGATAATTGATATTGGAGCCACAGATCATATTACTCCATCTTTAAATTTGTTTCACAAACCTATAGCAGTTTCATCAAATATTCTTTTACCTAATGGAGTCACTTCCTCTATCACTCATATTAGTACAATTAAACTATCTTATGATATTATTCTCTATAATATCTTGTGTGTATTTCTTTTTCATTTCAATCTGATGTCTGTTAGTAAATTGACTAAAGACATTAACTCAGTTATACTTTTCTCCTCTCACAAATGCTTCATACAGGACCTGTCCTTGAAGAAGATAATAGAGATTAGTAATCTTCAATAAGGGTTGTATAAGCTGCACATTTCATCTTCTACTGCCAACACTTCTTCAAAATTCCATATCTCAACAAACAATGTTCAGCATCAGTCATTTGAATTATGGCATGCTAGAATGGGACATGCACCAATAAATGCTCTTAGAGCTTTACCTCTTTCTATTGTTTGTAACAAATCTACTTCCTGTGAAGTATGTCCTCTTGCTAAACAAACCAGAAAACCTTTTCCTTTAAGCACTACAATTACTTCTCATGTATTTGATCTCATTTATTGTGATATATGGGGTCCTCCATACAAAGTCAAAACTCATGAAGTTTATTCTTATTTTATCACTATTATAAATTATTGTTCTCGATGTACTTGGGTGTTTTTGTTTCAATTCAAAGATTAGGTTCCCCAATTGCTCAGAAATTTTATCAAATATGTTCAAACTCAATTTCATTACACTGTTAAATAAATCAAATCAGATAATGGTTCTGAATTCCTCAAACTTTCACTACAAAAAATCTGGGCATTTGACAGCATATTTTGAGACGGATTAATAAGTCGTGTCGTTAATTCCGTCCGTCTCAAAATCCTTTGCGAAAAAAAAAAATTAGAAACGAAAAATTTTCATCTCAAAATCCATTTCAAATATTTTTTAAAACCGAATATTTTTGTCTCAAATTGCCTTTGATCCGTTTCAAATTGACCCATGAAGAGCTATAGTTTGAAACCACTTATATCCGTCTCAAATTTGGTGAGAATCATTGGCGCCCTTTTTTTTTGCTCACCTAATTTGAGACGGAAAATAGCCGTCTCTAATCCGTTTTTAAATAATTTTGTCATAGAAAAAATATATATATTTGAGACGCTTTATTTTCGTCTTTAATTTGTCTCAAATATTAACAATGAAAAAAAACTAGTTTCAAATTCAGTCTATAAATCTGTTTCAGAATTAAAAATATATATTTTTTCATAATTTTTTATCTTTATAATCTTTCACACCTTAACAATTTTAATTCTTAAACTTAGTAAAATAAAACATGATCAAAACCCAATAATATTATTGCAACTATCATTAATTAAACATCAATTATGTACGTTACAAAATTAACATTCTATAAAATATTACAAACTAGTAGTTTAAATCAACTCTTTAAAATCTAACATATATATCTCAATCTACGAGGGAAGAGATAATATCCTTCATGGTATTGGTTTCATAGGTAACCGAGGATCTACCCACCAGTTTGCTCCTGATGAGGAAAAGGGATATCAACAAGTTGAGCTTCTGGCTTCAACCATAGTACAACTATGAGACTTCGTGGATGTTGCTGTTTCTTGTGGATAGTGAGACTGCAGACATATTAAGTTACTATTAATGAAGTTTAACTAATTAAGCAGCACCTAACATAAAACTCATAAAAGCAATCCAGGAAAGTAGATTATTAAGTCTATTAACAGATAAGTAAAATGGAATCAAACTCAAGTTGATTCTCAATCTCATCAGATTACAAATGTTGCTAAGTTGATGGAAACCTTATTTCAAGATTACATTGCCATGCATTGCTTATAAATATAAGGGACAAATTATGCCCATTTATTCTTATATTGCATAATGGTCCATATAGGAACTATTAAGATAAATGTTTTTACCTGTATGATAGCAGGATCATTGTATATAGGTGTTGTAGTTTGAACAGGTGGCGAAGATTTGACCTGTAAGCCCTGGGAACAAAATGCACAGAAATACATGTTTAAGTGAATCAATCAAATAATAATAATAATAACAATAATAATAATAAATTACATAAATTTCATCATACAGAAGAGAAAGAGAGTTTTTTTTTTTTTGGGGGTTGGGCAGAGAGTTGTATGTCTAACTAAGTTCAGGTATAGGAAACTTTGTCTTGTTATATGTTATTCACTCAAAAATTTGAATACCGAAAGGAAGATAACAGTAACAATATAAACAGACTCATAAGGTTAGCAATAATACTTTCTGCAAACAACATGAACTATCTTCTTTCCATCTGGTTTTGAAAAGCATGAGCTTTATAAACATCATAACAGCAACATCATATTCGATGGTGAACTAAATTTATAATACGAATTTTATAATTCCCTTCAGTTATTATCTATTACTTGCAATACAGAAACAGATTAAGGGAGTAATATTATGACTCCCTTCAGTTTTAAAGTTGTTATCCAGTGATGTAACTGATTGCAAACAATGATAGTTTATTAAGACTAATTGGCTTATACCTGTTGAATTTTTTTTTAATTGTGTAGTGTTTCTATGTGTGTAGCCATAAGGGCATTCAGTAAGTTTGCTCTTTGAGTTCTAATTCTTAGAAGCACATAAAAGATAAATACTAGGATTTGTCCATATTGACCCAGTTTTAAGGGCTACAAATTGTGAGACATCAAATATGCCAAACAAAATATTAACAAAGAGCCTAAATAAATGCTTGCTTCGAAAGTTTGTAATATAAATTTATGATCAAAATGTTAAATGTGCTTTGAATAAATCTTTTTTTTAGCAAAATGACATTTACTAAATAACAATAAGTAGAATACAATGGTAAAATAACAATAATTACGTTATAATTCCATTTCATTGTCCTATATATCTAGCTAAAATTAGTTATTTCAAGGTTATGAATTGTGGCACAAACTTGGTTACATGTCTAGTAGAAGGCATATTAGATCTGACTATTTTGGATATTATGGTTAAAATATTGAATTCAACATATTAGAAACTATTGTGGATATTATGAACAACTTTAAAACATTTGATTGTCTCAATTCCAACTCTAGTTCAATGTAAATGTACAAACTAATAAAGCTCATGCAATATAAAATGTTGCTCACATGATTGTGATTTTCTGAATAAGCATTACATGAGGGTATTTTCGTTAAAATGCACAATAAACTACTTAACTGAAGTAACTTAACAAACAAAAAAACTGTAAAGAAATTCAACAGTACTGAGTCGTATCTAAAAGTTTGGAGGTAGATTGAGAAGTAGTAAATTTCACTGCTAATTACTCTTATATTTGTTCTATTATATAATATGATCAATTTGGGAAGATGTAAATCCAAACTCCAAAAAGGACTAATGCTAGGGCTGTGTCCCAAATGGGATCCCGTTTGGAAATGTCAACTGAGAACTAACATGTTCCTTTGATCAAGTTTCATAACCAAACATTATTATAATAACAAAGTTAACAACTATAATAATCAAATTTAAGGAGGCATTATTCAATAAAATTGGTGAGAAATTAGGAATTTTAACAATGCCTATAAGACCATATGGATCAGATTCAGGAACATCAAATTAAAGCGTAAAATAAGTAAGAATTAGGAGGAATGAAATGCACATAGAGTTGACAAACTTTTTGCTAAAATTTTTATTTGCTCATCCACCAGTAGAGTTAGAAGAATAACATCTCAATTCCTTGCAGAACAAATCATTCTCTGTTGGGAAATTGAAAATAGAACATCAAATTTCATTGAATTGCAGATAATCACAGAACTTTAACAGAATCGCTAATTTAATTACGGAGTCAATAATTTACACAAACCTGCTAATCAATATTCTAAGCATATTCGTAAGATTTTGAAACACTTAAATCGGACTCCCCGCTGAATCTCTGAACTACTACTATCTACATATCTCAATATTAATTATGATATTGTTACTCAAACACTACGCAGTCTACACTTGCAATATCACTATATGTATATATGGCACACATATTTAGAAACAATTTTAGAGAGAGGAACAAGACTAATCTTCCTATCTCCTACCATGAATTTGAGTTTTTCTGTAAAATTGGCAAGTATACAGAAAAAGAGATTATGTGACGCCCCTAAATCCGGATTATCTCAACCTCGTAATCGGTGCTCACAATCTAACACATCCCAACACCACTAAACAATATATATTACTACTACGGAAATAAATAAACATACATTATTCATTTTAAAATGATTTATTATAGACCCAAGATCTTAGCCTTAACAAAATACATCACGACTATATTATTAATACAAAAGGGATCATGATTTACGAAACAAAATAGTAATAACAAACTATTCCTAAAACTTGTCCTTGTCTTTGTCCTTCTTCGAATACTCAGGCTTAACTACAATTAGTTCATGATATATATAGTAAGAGTAAGCAACTACTATGTTCAGCAAGTTTAAAAAAATTAATAAAGACATATCATGAATAAATTGCGAATGAAACAAAATACTCAACAATTGAAGGTAGTTGATGAATTTATCGATAGAATAATCAAAGTTCAAACGAAAAAATGAAGAATGATTATTTCATGCTGAGTGGTTCAACCAACCATGAACATTGACAAGGAATCAATCATTTGAATGACCCTTTTATAATTCAGTTTGTACTTGAAGGGATCAGCCTCTTGTACACTATATGTATGCATACCATTAAACTCTGAACGTGTAGGACAAACGACACTTATAATCCTCTATTTAGAGTTTGTTATCTAAGTACAAGATTTTTCGCACCAACTACTGGTTTGGATAGTTTTTAAAAATATTAACTTTATATGTCTAGCTTGAACAAATGGCGTAGACTATATCTTGAACAGTTCATGTAATGAAAAACTTTAAATAATTTACAATTCAATAATAGAACAGTATTTTAAATGCACAAAGTGCTGATATCAATAATTTGTATTTATGTGGAGTAATTAACAATACATTAAACCACTAACATACTTGAAAATAATAATTCAAGTTTGAGTTAAGAAACTTGTCTCAGTCGTAGACTACAACTTACACAACTTAAGTTACTGTCCTTGAAAAACCTAGTATTAAATAGGTTTATCTAACAATTAGTAACGCGCATAAGATTTCATATATCACTATCAAACAGACTATCACGTAAGCACATAATTCCCTAATTAGCAACACGTAACTTACAAGACAATATTATCACACTTGTATAATATCTTAATTACCAAATAATATTATTATATTATTAATAATATCAAATTCACTTACTAATGTTATTAGTTAATTAATAACATTTTAATTGCTCACTACTATTATTAATTCCCTAATAATATTTAACCATGTATTGTTATTATTAATCATTTAATAATAACTTAATAAATTACTATTATTATTAACCAATTAATAATAATTAAATCACTTATTATTATTATTAATTATTTAAAAATAATTTAATCATTTACTATTATTATTAATTATTTAATAATAATTTAATTATTTACTATTATTATTAATCATTTAATAATAATTTAATCATTTATAAATATTTTAACTAATATTATTATTTAATAATATTTTAAATCATTTAATAATATTTAAAAACTTAAAAGTAAATTGTTTAATTATTTTATTAATTTATTTACTCCTTTGCTTTATTTATTATTTAGCATTTAAATAATAAATAACTAATTTCATTCCTTTTTATTTAGTTTATTTATTATTTAATACAAGTTAAATAACAAATAATTACCTTTATGTATTATTTAATAAAATTAACTAATACATAATTAATTATGCTATTATCTTTATTTTTCTTAAGTCAAGTGTATTTATCAAAAATACCTACTTGACTTATTATTTTTATATCTCTTGTATATCTTTATTATATTTTATTTTATACACAAAATAATTTTATTTTAATTTTTCAACCTTATTTACTATTTTTAAATGGTCTGTTTCTTTCCAAAATGGCATCATTTATTAAACTTTTAATTTTCACCAGAAAATTCTAAAATTTCAACGGTAGCTTCCTGATATTAAAGACTATTTCCAGTAAAAATTTCATAATTTTCTAAATTATACTTTTCAAGATATTTTCGTATTATGCTTTTAAAACTTAAAAAATCATTGGGTCATAACTACCTCATCCGAAATCGGATGAACTCATTTTTGAAAGTGGGTGCTTTATACCATATAATATCATGAGTAAAATGGCCAGAATTTTTAGAACAAGAAAAGCGGCCAAAACAACCCTCACAAAATCCTGGCAGTAGCTTTTTTCATATTTTTCCGGCAGGAACTGTTTTGCTAGAAATATTACCATAAATAGTTCGTTTAATATTTTTCAGTCTTTCCACTCGGAAAATCTTCTTATCTTATAGAACTAACACCCAAAGTTGACGGATTATGAATATGACTTACGGAACGTAAAAAGTAAATCCGAGAACTGACTGTCTAGTTTAAGCGATTTCTGACGAAAAATCAATTTCAAGTTTTGATCACTTTTTAACATAAAAGCATATTAATACACAAGTTAAGCACATTAAATCGTAGATCTATCCTTCTAACATAGATCTAAACATAATAGTTTTGAAAAATATTTTTCTACCATAGAAATAATATAAAGCATAATAAAAGCTTCAAAACTAGGATTTTATGTGTTTTTATACCTCTTGGACTTGTGTGCTCCTTTCCTAATCTTTCCAAAGTAGGAGATGAAACTAGAGGACATCCAACACCACCACCTAGTTGTCGAACCACCCCTTGACAAGCCTTCTTGATATTTCTTTTATGAACTCATAAGCACACCAAGTGTTTTCTATTTTCTCCATTTGAAGCTCTCAACTTCTCTCTCTTTTGCTCTCTAGAATTTTTGCCAAATGAACTAACCTCTTGCAAGAGTTGGGTGAGGCTTTATATATAGACAATTGCTAAGCATACTTAGGTCCTCTTAATCCACAAATGTCAGTTGATTTAGGGCTAATTAAGCAAGCAAACATAGATCCACATTTTAGGGAGATTAGACTAGGCTTGGGAGGAATTTAAGGGGTGATGTTCTCTATACTTTTCTTGAGCCTTGCAACAATTTTGAGCCTCCCCCCATTTGGCCGGCTACTCTCATCCAATTACCAATCATTTTAGCTTTATTTCCATAATTGATATATTGCTATATATACAATGGGTCATCCTTTAGGCCACTAATTAAATCCATGTTGAGCTCAAATAAAAATATCATTGGACCTCCTATATGGCTTGCCAAACTAACACTTGTTGGACCAATTAAATTATCTCATGACCAATTACAAGTCCATTAACAATTAAATTAAATTGAGCTTGTTTAATAAATAAATTGAACTAATCCACTATTAATTATATAATTAGTTGGACTATAAATTATTATTATTAATATTTTTCACATTAACATAAATTAATAAACACATTAATTAACTTACATAATCACTTGCTAGGAATCAAGTTAATTGAATTATTATATAACTTACAAATCATATCAATGATTTGATATTAAAATAACTAGGACAGTCCATTAATTTAATTACTCCATTAAGTGGTCATTCCTTTAATTAATTATCACATAATTAATTAAACCAAACTATCATTCAATGATTTAATTTAATCACACAAAATTTAATTAATCAATAATTAATTTCATTTATATAGGTTAAAATATTCGCGGTCATTACATATTATTTTTAGGAATTTTAAAGACTTGGTTCCCCCAAAATGGATGCCAAATAGTAAACAATTTAAGGAAATTGAAAGAAGCAAACAATTTTGGGCCAAAATTGATTAAAGCATATAATGGCATGAAATCAAATTGTGTGAGATTTTACCTTATAAGTTGGACTAGGTGTAATCAAAATCGAATGCTACAAGTAATAAATAAGAAAAGCTCCGAATTAGGCTTAATTAGCACAAAGATTAGGGCATAAATTGGATAAAATTAGAAAAAATACTAATCGATGGAGACGGAAGAGCTCAGCGATGATGATGGTAGAGCCAGACCATAAATGTTTTTCCATGACTTTAATTTGTCATATGTGCAAGAGTAGGAGGTCAGATTTGGATGGTGGAGGAGGAAGTCAGACCGAGATGGTGGTGGAGTGGAGAAGGAGATTATAAGCAGTCAAGGTTACCACATACCAGTACATAACACTAGTTCTTTCTCTGTTTATACTTGTCCAAATGAATCATAAAGGGGTGAAAGGCAATGCTTTTTACAAAACTCAGTCAAATTTTACTATAGTAGAATATTTTATCCACCCAAATACAGTATCACAATTTCACAACATGAATAAGAAATAGCAATAACAGAACTTAAGTTCATAACAATAATTTCAGCTCAATACTACCAAGCTAGAAAGAATCTACTAATATGAGCCGAATACTCATTTTATACACATAATTGAAGTCATAAAACTGAAAAAGTTGAGTACTCTTCTTACCATTCATTTATAAATACAAGTTCCGAACTACCTAATCCTTTTCTTAACCTCCACTGTTAGTAGCCTTATTTGGAGTCGAGCAATTCTACCCCTGCCCTCTGCTCCAATATCCTAATTCTCCTATATCAGAAAATATTCTGAACCTAATACGTAGAAGCAAATCCAAAAGAGAAGAAAATATTCATTTTGCAAATAAAGCATCACTACTACAAAAAAGTAAAAAGATAACACTTAAAAAACGTTGTAATTTTCCTCCAGAAACGTCGAGGTTAAGGATGTCATCTATTTGACCCATTTTATACAACGTTTTTAAAACGTTGTAGTTGGCTCATAATACAACGTTTTTTACTTAAAAACGTTGTAGATTGTCTTTAAATAAATGCTAAGATACTTGAAAACGTTGTAGATGGTATCATTCCACAACATTTAGACTAATTTATACAACGTTTATAAGATGTCATCTATTGTAATACGTTTAGACAACATTTTTAAAATGTTGTAGTGTAACATAAAAATGTTGTAATATATCTTTGTTAATACATTACACAACGTTTAGGCTCATTTATATAACGTTTTAAAGGTGTTATCTATTTAACACATTTCTGGTTTAAAATGTTGTAGTTTGTTACATCATACAACATTTAAACAAATTTATACAAGTTTTATAAAGTGTCATCTATTTGGTAACATTTAAACAACGTTTTCAGACAGTTGTAGTTTAACTGAAAAACAGTTGTAATTCACCCATATTTGAAAATACATACACAGTTTCTCATTAATACAATGATATATACATCCACCGTTAACTCTCAAAATACATTCATTTAAACATGTACATCCACTATTAACTCGAGGCTTACATGTAGCTGCTCACATAAGCTGCCCACTCACCCTGTACTTCGTCAATTTGTTCTTGTGTGTACGTTAATCCATTTGCCTTATCCCACTGAAATAAAATAACAAAAAGTTTAGTCTCCCACTGTAGACTAACTGGCCAAGTTTAGTACAAATTAGAATGTTAGCAAACCACAGCAGACCCACAATCAACCCAAAACTACAAAACAGAACAACTAAATTGCATCTTCAAGCCAAACTCAGCCATCATCATGGTCTGAACAACTAAAGAAGACAAAACAGAACTGTTTGGCCAGATTTGGCCAGCTGGATAAACCACAAATATGGGTGAGCCAAGAAGCAACTACAGAGCATAAGAGTTATCTAGCTTCATAGATGTGAGCCAGAAAGTAACTACGAAGTAATGAGTTACCTAGCCATCTATGGATGTGTGTAAGAAAGAAACATTAATTGTAAAAGAGTTAAGAACTCTTGTCTGCTTTTCAACCAAGGTCTGCAGTTCCCTCACTTCGGTTCTTCATCCGAAATACCGAAGGGAATTACTGCAGAGGCATAAGAGCCAAAGCTACTACTAAGCATGATTCCTTTTTAAATACAAAATAGAGTCTTTGAAGTTTCAACTAATTCAGAACAGAAAAGCAAAGTAAAGCTAGGATGGCAGAACTCTCACTTGCTTATGTCTTTGTAACGAACTGCAAGAAACTGCCCCTCAGATCTATAACAAATTTGTACGGGAAATATGTAACAAATTTTCCCACACCACCACAATTCAATAACAACCAAGAATCTTACAAGACTTATGTATCTCAAATTCCATTGCTGTTATTATTGTAAGATTTGGGATGCAAATATAATCTAGAGTGAACAGCAGAATATTTTATTCTTGTTTTCTTTTTCTACAAAATATATTTCATTGACCATATGAGGAGGTCAAAATATATTTTATCTGAAGTCAAACAAGAAGTCCCCTGATTCAAGGTTGTCACAAATTCAAAGTAGCTTTACAAATAGAAATCTGGTAGAACTTAATTAGTGGGACCGCTTCTGCTTTGTCTAAGAAGACGTCTCTGTGTATATATGTATAATCACGTACACACCACGGAGCTCCTTAAATGTCAGACTAGATGAGGTCAATGTCTCTAACCTGGCTTTGGTGGGTGTGATCTATAAGAGACTAAAAATCTGACAGGGGCTAAAGAATGTCGATTATGGTAGGCCAAGTGCAAGATGCATCAGTCAGAAGGATGAACAGAAAAAAAATCAATGTGGCCAAATGTCACCGTCAGCCTCATTACCCTAAAGTGTACCTTAACAAGCAATATTTTATCTGAGTTGCTGGAATATTCATCCTGCCAGAACTTCCCAGTCCAAGAACATCTTGCATAGCTATGATTGAAGTTGGAGCAATGGAAGCGAGCGTTGTTTGGATTAGTGCCCACGAGATATCATCTTCTTCAGTAATTGAAAGATAGTCAGTACCTGAAACAACAATTACATTGAAAAGAAAGTAAGCTTATTCTCAATAGATGATGCTCGGCACAAAAAGTGAAATAGTCAAAATTAATGAGTGGTACTGTACTATTCAGAATCCTCACATTGGACTTCTCCTCTCGCTGCAGCACATTCCACCATCCTCGAATCTATAATATACACAAGTATCAGCACAGATGTACACAGAAACTGTAGGAGAAATTATTTTCCTATAAAGTAATTTTTCTTATTAAGTAAACAAAAATACTAATATATATGAAACCAAGGTTCCTTTCCTTAGTGAAGATATATGTTCGTCACATTTGTGAACTGCAAAAATCCAGCTTGTTAATTAGTTTCTTAATTTCCTTGCCGAACAAATGTCTCAAAGAATGTGATTAGATGTAACAATAGATCTTACCGTTTCTCTTCTCTCCAAGAATCAACCTTGTTTCTGAAGCAGATATGAGAAGTTCAAGGCATAGAGAAAGTACCGTATCATTATCTTCAGAGATGGTGTGTTGGAGTACGAAACAATCAGAACAATAGCTAGGGCAGTATCTGACCTTCCATCTTCCAACCATTGCGGTTTTTGCTTCTGCATGCGCGCACATGTATGAGATCAATTCAATATAATAGGCATTATGCAGATTCATATAAGTTAACATGAAGGAACAGCCCAAAAGCTGCCAGCCAGCACGTCCTCTTAAATGATCTATCCAAACAAATAGATTATGTGCTAAGTGTTGGTGGTACTTAGCGGAAGAGACCAAATTAACCGTTAGAATATGCTCTCAATCTTAAATATTAATGGTCTTGGCCGTGAGAAAGAAAATAGCTACTTCATTAAACAAAGAAGCTTACATAGCATCAGAATACTACAATGATCAACTGAGATGATGTATAATCAGCAACTAATTATTCAATAAACTATATAAAACTGTTAGTTTTTGAATTATTCAATAAATTGTTAGTTTTTGAATAAACTATATGTAGTCAAAATATAATAGGTTTGACAACAAGAAATAAAATGTTTCTCAGGATTTCCACCTTTACGCGCAATAAAAGAGCACATTCCAAGGTTACATCTATAAAGAAAAGAAATTTGCACAGAATTCTTATATGTTTGCTGACAAGGTTACATCTATCAAGATATTTTGACTCCTCACAGATCCGCATATTCATATACTTCCCATTGTTCTGAATTCTACTTCAGTAAAGCCAAAATATCTTGTTCCAGACACAAGACGTATATTCCTCACATTTTATTGACAAAAAGCTGGAGCTTTGAGTTAAGTAATCCTTCAGATTCAGCGTAATATATTCTTCACGTTTGAAACCAAATGTCTTCACTTTATTCCTCACGTTTGAAACCAGAAGTGAAGTTGATTATCAATACCTCAAGAATCTTTCCCCTACAACAGCCTGCCATTCAAGGTCGAATTTTCAGTTTCTACTAAAAAGGAAAACAAAGTAATAAAGCTCAAACAGAGAATCATACTTCTCTTTCAAACTAATGTAGAGTCCCCAGGGAACGCCTACAAATGCTCCCATATTTCTGGCAAGCCTCACCAACAGTCGGAATATAGACAATAGGGAGAAGTTCCTCCATATTAGCAACAGGAAGCTTGTAGAACAGCCTCTCATTCCTCTCCTGGAAATCCAGAAAAAGGAGAAAGATTTGAGATAATATGCAAATAGTAATGATTGTAGAGACAATGTGGGTTTAAGGGGGTACCTGTAGTTCCATCATAGCCGTGTATGTATGAAGTGGAACATCACAGCTACAAAGGTTTTGCATCAATTTCTTCTCTTGACGATTGAAATACCAAACGCTCAAAAATAATTAAACCTTTTCACAAATTTACCAAAATTGCATGATAAAATTTTAAAACTGATCATTTTTTTTCCTATCATGGGCAAAATTAGAAACAGATTTAATCACACTACTGTCACAAGGCAAGCTGATGCAAAGAATATTGAATCAAATTAAACATTATCTGCAAAATTGATTACTCCTGAAATTTCATGCATTACCAAGTTTGAGTTTCAGCTCAGAACTTTGCGAATCAAACACGGATCATCCCACATCCAAGTTGAGTTAAATTAATCTCATAGCAAACCCAGCTATTTTGAAACCAAACCCACAAATCCAAAACTCTTCATAATGAATGAAAAACCCAATTCATAAACATATTTCATGAAATATAGCCATAGTAAAATTTTCTGTGAGCAATTAAAATTGTAATTAAATATTAAATCAGGTCAACAGAAAAATAATCAGGGTCCAGAGATCTTCATATTCAAGTTTCAGCATGGTGATGAGGATAAACACAACAAAGAAATCACTTAAATCATTGACAATCTTTGTAATTATTCAACAAGAACCCATTTTGATCTCAACCCAGTAAGAATCTCACATCAGAAATCCATATACTATTTTCTATTTGTTGTTTGTATCTGTAGCATCCTTTATTATCTATATACCTTTTATGTTGATTTTGGATGGTCTTCAGCCTCCTCCGCTTCAGGGCAGGGGATTCTCCAAATCCTCAAGTGAAAGGAAGAAGGTCTTCTGCTCCACCTGAGATTCACTAATAAACATAATCAAAAATAAAAACAAAAAGACGAAAGTGGTGAAAAAATACAAACTATACTGCAATGCGATACCTTCTATTTAGGTCACGGCCGCCGATGAGACGATTCGAGTCTGTGATAGCGTTAGGGTTTGGTCCGTGCGGACTTGGGCTTGGGAATCTGGGACTGACTGACAATGTCGTGACTTCGAGGCTAGATTGAGCGAGAAGGGGAGAGAGCTGCTTCACTTGTGAGGATGAGTGAGGTAGATGAGTTCGATCGGGGCGAGAGAAAGCTACTTCACTCGGGAGGATGAGGTGATGTTTCTTTCTGTTTGATCGGGGAAGCATTCCTTCAAGTGTTATGAAATTTATTCATTTAATAATCAGAAATATATCTCCGTGTTTTAATTTCAAGTTTTCAGCTTCGCGCATTTTTCTAAAGTTCCGTGTTTTTTAAATAGATAACGTTTTCATTAAAAAACGTTATAAATTATAATCAAATTATTGTCCCTAATAAATACATAACGTTTTTGCATATGTTTCTATAACGTTTTTTTAAAAAATGTTGTAAAAAAAAATACCACGACGTTTTTTATGAAAACGTTGTTGTTTAAGTGTTATCTTTTTAATGTTTTGTAGTAGTGCATGAAGAGATGAACCATTTGAACTAACTAACCTCTGATAATTTTTTGTGATGGAGATTCTTCGATGATGCTTTATTTATCCCCGAATCTGTTGTCCTATCTTTTAAAGGGGGAAAAACAAACTGAATTGTAAACAGCATAGTAATGCAAAGAGAGTGAATCAAAATACTAAAACTCAAAAACTGTAACTAAAATTTTCAAAAAAAAAAAAAGGAAAAGAAGTGATACCAGCAGAAATCGAGTTGACCTTAAACTTCTGTCGATGCATTGAGCCAATTCTGCTAGTAAACTATCTTATGTCTTACTTGAGAGAACAAATTAGGCTCAGCCTTTTGATCTCCCTCAGGATCTCCAATGTTAACGGAATTTCAAAGTTTCACCGGACCTGAAAACATAATCTCGCTTTACACATCCGCTATCCAAATGCTTCTAACAATCATCATACAGCATGTGCATGTATGATGAAAAGATTTTGGGGTTTTAGGGCTCTGCATTTAATGGAGAGAGATGCCTCGGCTGCAGAAAGAAAACTCGTCGACAGTCTGCGACGGTGAAGATGAAAAGGTAGAGGAGGGCTTAAAACAACTTGTAGCATGACGCCGACGGGGTTCATCCAAGTTTTCTCATTCGAATCAGTGAGATGAGCATTTATGAAAAGAGGGCTGATGATGGTGATCGATTATAGTGGTACTGGCGATGGTGATTGTGTTAAACCAAAGAAGAAAATAATGATTTGTTACGTAGGTGAAAATCGCGATTTGTTAAGAGAGAGAGAGAGAGAGAGAGAGAGAGAGAGAGAAATTTTATAAAAGAAAGAGGAGAAAATGAGTTTGGGAAAAATTATCTAACCGAGGGCCAGAAACACGCGGCGACCAAAAATAAGGAAGGAGCACTCGGAGGGAAATTAAAAATTTTGAGATGATTTTTTTTTGTTTTTAATCTGTCTTAAACGTAACTTAAAATAAAAAAAATTTTAAAACTGTTATATCTGCCTCTAATTTTGTTTTTAAAATAAGGAGGAAATTGAAGATTAATATTTAGAGAAAAAATAAAGTCTGAGATAGGTATTTCGATTTATAATCTGTCTTGAACATAAATATTTATCTTATTATTATTATTAATCCGAGATGAGCACTGTTGGTTTCTAATCCGTCTCAAAAAAAAATTTAATTTTTTTTTAAACTACTATATCCGTTTCTAATTCTGTCTCTAAAATAAAGGAAATTATAGATTAATATTTGGAGAAAAAATAAAAGTCTAAGACAACAAATTTGGTCTCTAATCCGTCTCAAACATAAATATTTATTTTTTTATTATTATTAATCTGAGACGAGCATTGTTGGCCTCAAATCTGTTTCAAAAACACGTTTAAAATCTTTAAAAAATAAGTAATTTTTTAGATGGCTAAATCCGTCTCTAAGTCCGTGTCTAAAATTTGAGACGACATTGACGGTTTTAGAATTCGTATCAAATTGCTAGAATCAGAGACGGAACTTAACCCGTCTCTAAAAATTGATTTTAGGTGCCCAGTATTCTAGTAGTGTTTCTTTAATTGAGTATTTTAAAGAATCTGGTATCATTCAACAAACTAGTTGTGTGAATAATCCTCAACAAAATGGTATTGTTGAAAGAAAACACATACATCTTTTAGAAATAGCAAGAGCCGTAAGGTTTCAGTCACAGGTTCCTCTTCATTTCTGGGAGACTGTATTTTAACAGTTACCTACTTAATAAACAGACTTCCTAATTTTGTTTTAGATGGCAAAACACCTTTTGAAGTTTTGTTTGGCTCAGTACCTACTTATTCTCATCGATCTTAAAGTGTTTGGATGTTTAGATTTTGTTTCTACATTATCCAATGGCAAAGACTAGTTTCAACCAAAAGCCACAAAGTGTATTTTTTTAGGCTATCCTACAGGTCAAAAATGTTATAGAGTTTGTGATCTCACAACCAGAAAATGCTATGTTAGCAAGGATGTTGTGACGCCCCCAAATCTGGGCCCACACAGCCCAAACTTGAGTCGTCAAAAGACTACAACAAAATTATTACAACAAAGCACAACGTACAACAATACAGTGTATAATAATACACAACTAAGTCTTCACTATTATTGCCACACTATTTTACAAAACGTGAAGACTATGATAACTATTCCTCGGACCCTCACTCCATTCCCCGGCTAGACCCTGTTATGTTTTCATCTCCTGTTGAAAAACAATGGAACAAAAGAAAGGGTGAGCTCAAATAGCCCAGTAAAGAATATCATGACTAAGATAATGACGAATAAATTATCATTAGTCTTCAACAGTTGAGTTCTTGATAGAATACAAAAGACTACAAGGTTTATATCAAAAACTGCAGTTAAATTCTTAAACAACGTTCAGATCAATAATAGCAGCGGAATGAGTAATCTATTAGAAGAATAATGCAGACTATAATGTCCACTCGGTTCTCTTTTTAGGAAAAACATCATCAACTTTTATCATCTGAAATATCATTAGTCAAGATAATACAAATTCACAGTTCCTGATCATAATCATGCACATCAACAGTTCATCTTTGTACTACGGGCCAAAGATATTCAATATAGCACCAACGGTCATGATTATACCAGATTCAGCCTTTGGTCATAATCATACCAAACAACAGTTCATCTTTGCACTACGGGCCAAAGAGAACACTCACCACGTGCCATAAAAGACACCGAACAGATGTATCGCCTTTAACCTATTATATCGCCTTTAACCTATCATCTGTTCAACAAATATATCACATCTGTGCCCCCGGCCACAGATATTCACAACAGCTTGATTTTTGGATGATTAGAATGATATAAATGATGAACAGAAGAAATAGGATAACAATAAGTATCGGAAGTTTACTTTGTACAGATTCAAATAATGTCCAAATTGTCAACATGATGTGGAGTGAAATTTAAAAATGATATTCAAGATCCACAGTTCAGAATAACGGTTACAATTCAATAGAAAGGTTCACGTAAATAGGAAGGTTCAGTTGAAATAATGAAGTTCAACTATTATGGAACATATAATATTTTCAGGAATTATAGAAGCAATAGTTCCATAATAAATTTCGATTTAGGAGTATGAAAGAAAATAATATCCCTTACCGTAGCAGGTTTGATTAACAAAAGGTGAAGGAAATTAATACAAAGGGTTATTCACCAACAGGCGGCAATCCGCTCCGTAAGGTTATTCCCACAATTTAATAGAATTTGAGTACAAAGAGTTATTCACCAAACAGGCGGCAATCCGCTCCGTAAGGTTATTCCCACAATTTAATAGAATTTGAGTACAAAGAGTTATTCACCAAACAGGCGGCAATCCGCTCCGTAAGGTTATTCTCAGAGATTAATAATGAATGAATACGAAAGGTTATTCACCAACAGGCGGCAATCCGCTCCGTAAGGTTATTCCCACAATTTAATACATGGAAATAAAAGGCACGTCTTATGAGTAAGGAAGAAACAATATTATTATCGAGAATCAAATAATGATAATCCCTTACCATAGTATGTTTGAATAATGGAAGATGAAAAAGATGGTATCCCTTATCGTAACACGTGACTGGATATTGATTTAAATGAGGTTGATTAACTTGAACAGTACACGTATACTTATAGATCTTCACAAATACTCAAGATGACTTAAGCACACTTAGAGAGAACTTTCACAAGAAGTATTTAGAGAGAGAAAGAAAGAACAAGTAAGGAAGTTTATGAAAAATCCTTAAGTTAAGGCTTCTATTTATAGCCAAAAATCTTATCATTCATTTAATCTAAACCATTCATTTAAAGATCATCTTTTAATCTACACCATCCATTTCAAATATTATATTATCTTTAATCTACACCATTCATTTCATATCACCTAATAATCACCTAACTTTATATTATAAACAAATCAATTTAATTATTCAACAATAATTCACACTTTAATCTACACCATTCATTTCATATCACCTAATAATCACCTAACTTTATATTATAAACAAATCAATTCAATTATTCAACAATAATTCACACTTTAATCTACACCATTCATTTCATATCACCTAATAATCACCTAACTTTATATTATAAACAAATAACTTTATCAATTCAATTATTATGACTAATTGTTATAAATACAGTATAGTTAGCTCTTAGATATCAAGTCAATAAATTAATGAAATACAACTGTTTAAATAATATCATAATAGAGATAACAATAATGTAAAATAAAGCATACGTTACTGTGTAATGACAATTATTGATTCAATAATGTGAATTACTGTGCATATGTTACTGTGACAATTATTAGGTTCAATAATTTTAAAAACAGTGCAACAACAATTATTGACTCAATGATATAAAATACAGTGTAATGACAATTATTAAATCAATAATGCAAAATACTGTGTAACAACAATTATTGAATTGATAATATAAAATATTATGCAGTGACAATTATCGATGAAATGATGCGTAACAGTTACGGTGTGAATTATCAGACCAATAAAATGAGACACTATGCAATACCGTGTGTTACTGTAGAGTACCGAGTGCTACAGAAAATACCAATAACTACCGTATGCTACTATTCTTTTATCACCGGTATTTTAACAGTTCCGTTGACTATTTTTATTTAAAAAGGTTATTTCTGTCGTTTTCTATATCCGACAAATATTCCGTTGTGGGGTCCACCAATAATTTGTTATTTCGGCGCCGTCGGACCAAACGAATATTCCCCGACCAAACGAATATTCCCCGACAAAGCGAATATTGTCCGACAAAATAAAATTTGCACATAACATCATTAACTTTTAACTTTATCGATTTAACCACTTACTGTTTCAAAAAAATATATATATGAAGAAAAATTAAATTTTGTATTTCATAAAATTCGGGGTCTTACAACCTCCCCTCCTTATGAAATTTCGCCCCCGAAATTGACGTACCTGACATATCGAAGAGGTAAGGATACTTAGATTTCATCTCAGATTCTAGCTCCCAGGTCATTTCCTCAGTATCTTGGTTCCTCCATAAAACCTTAACTTGAGGTATAACCTTTGAGCGTAGGATCTGCTCCTTCTTATCCAGGATCTTAACAGGTACCTCCTCGTATGTTAAATCCTCTGCTATAACGTCTGGTTCTAACTCAATGACGTGGTTTGGGTCCTTCACATATTTACGTAACATAGATATGTGAAAAACGTTATGGATGCGAGACATACTTGGTGGTAGGGCTAGTCTGTAGGCTACGGTTCCTATTCGATCGAGGATTTCAAATGGGCCAATAAATCGAGGGTTGAGCTTTCCTCTCTTTCCGAATCTCGTAACCCCTTTCCATGGAGAAACACGTAAGAATACATGATCTCCGACGTTGAAACTTTCGTCTCTCCGATGAAGATCAGCATAACTCTTTTGTCGTTCTTGTGCGGTCTGTATTCGTTGTCGGATCATTTGGATCTTTTCGGTCGTCAAGCGTACCAACTCGGGTCCCAACAATTTTGCTTCTCCTACCTCATTCCAACATATTGGAGAGCGACACTTCCTTCCATACAATGCCTCGAATGGAGCCATGCCTATGCTTGCTTGGTAACTGTTGTTGTAAGAAAATTCCACCAACGGCAAGTACTTATCCCAACTTCCTTTGAAGTCTAATACACAAAGTCTCAAAAGATCTTCGAGGGTCTGGATCGTCCTTTCCGATTGTCCGTCCATTTGAGGATGGTATGCAGAACTAAAACGTAGTTCAGTGCCCATAGCTTTTTGTAGACTGATCCAAAAGCGTGAAGTGAATCTAGGATCTCGATCAGAAACTATGGAAACTGGCATGCCATGCAATCTCACGATCTCATTTATGTACATACCGGCAAGACGTTCAAGTGAAAAGTTTTCTCGTATAGGCAAGAAATGAGCAGATTTGGTCAATCTATCTACGATCACCCAAATTGCATCTAAGCCTTGAGAAACTTTTGGAAGACCCGTCACGAAGTCCATATTGATGTGTTCCCACTTCCATTCGGGAACTTCAAGTGATTGTAATGGACCTTTAGGAACTTGATGCTCTGCCTTGACACGTTGACAAGTTAGGCACCTTGAGATAAACTCTGCAATCTCTCTTTTCATATTGTTCCACCAAAATGTATGTCGAAGATCTCGATACATCTTGGTACCTCCTGGGTGGATTGCAAACGGCGTGTTGTGTGCCTCCATCATGATTTTATGCTTTAATTCAGGATCGTTAGGAACACAGAGTCGAGAGTTGACTCGAAGTATTCCTTTCTCGTCGATTCTTGCTTCGGGAATGGCACCTTCTTGTACTTTCTTTATCATGTTTATCAGTTCCGGATCGGTAGCTTGAGCAGCTTTAATTTTATCGATTAAAGTTGGTTCTACTCGCACGTGAGCAATCTTCGAGCGGGTCCCTGGTGTCTTTAGCTCTATCTCCATCTTTTGCAAGTCGTACAAAATACACTTTTGTGTTGTCAGCAGTGCACTTGTACTTGCATAAGATTTTCTGCTCAAAGCGTCAGCTACAACGTTCGCCTTTCCCGGGTGATACTGGATTGTGTGGTCATAATCTTTTAACAGCTCAAGCCAACGTCGTTGTCGCATGTTGAGTTCCATCTGGGTGAAGAAATACTTGAGACTTTTATGATCCGTATAGATATCCACTTTTTCTCCGTACAAGTAGTGTCTCCAGATCTTCAACGCGAAAACGACTGCTGCCAACTCTAGATCATGAGTAGGATAATTTTTCTCATAATCTTTGAGTTGTCGAGAGGCGTAGGCTATAACCTTTCCATGTTGCATAAGGACACAGCCTAGTCCTTTGCCAGAAGCATCGCTGTAGATAACAAATTCTCCTGATCCTGATGGTATGGTCAGAACAGGAGCTGAAACCAGTCTCTTCTTGAGTTCTTGGAAACTTTTCTCGCATTCCTCGCTCCATATGAATTTTGTGCTTTTCCGAGTAAGCTGCGTTAATGGAGTGGCGATTCGAGAAAATCCTTCTACGAATCTCCGATAATAACCAGCTAGACCCAGAAAACTTCGGACTTCGGTTACTGTTTTGGGTTGTTCCCAATTTAGTACCGTTTCAATCTTCGCAGGATCGACTGATATTTCTTGACTAGAAATCACATGCCCAAGAAACGCGACCTCCTCAAGCCAGAACTCACATTTCTTCAACTTGGCATATAATTTGTTTTCACGGAGCTTTTGTAGTATCAATCTCAGGTGTTGTTCATGATCCTCGCGACTCTTGGAGTATATGAGGATGTCATCAATAAAGACAACCACAAAATGATCTAAATGTTCCTTGAATATCCGGTTCATCATGTCCATGAAAGCTGCAGGAGCATTAGTTAGTCCAAAAGGCATGACTAAGAACTCATAATGCCCATAACGAGTTCTGAAAGCAGTCTTTGGAATGTCCTCAGCTTTAACCTTTAACTGATGATATCCAGAACAGAGATCAATCTTTGAGAAATGTTGAGCGCCTTGCAATTGATCAAACATGTCATCAATCCGAGGTAACGGGTACCTGTTCTTGATGGTGACATGGTTCAATTCTCGGTAGTCAATGCACAATCTCATACTCCCGTCTTTCTTCTTCACAAATAGAACAGGAGCACCCCAAGGTGATGCACTCGGACGAATGAAACCGGTATCCAACAATTCCTGTAGTTGGACTTTTAACTCTTGAAGTTCAATGGGAGCCATTCGGTAGGGAGCTTTGGAAATGGGCTTGGTACCGGGTTCAAGATCAATATAAAAATCAATTTCACGGTTTGGGGTAAGCTAGGAAGTTCTTCAGGAAAAAACGTCAGGAAACTCATTAACAATGGGAATATCATTCAAGTTTGACGTATTTTTGTTCAAATCAGTGACATGAGTTAAAAAGGCTTGACATCCGTTTTTCAATAAACGAATGACTTTATGGCTAGAAATAACAGTTATAGATTTCAATGGTTTAGTTGCTTGAACTTGCATGACAGGTTGATTAGGAATATGAAAACTAATAATCTTATGAAAACAATCAATTTTTTTGCATGATGGGTAGTCAACCAATCAATTCCTAAAATCACATCAAATTCATGCATCTCCAAAGAAATAAGGTCAACAGGTAATGTGAGGTTGTTGATTTGAACTAGGCAAGATTTATAGATAGTAGATGTGATAGATATTTCTCCCAATGAGGTTTCAACTGATAAGTCAAAGTAAAAGTTTTCAGAAGTCAAATTTAAACGTTGAGCACACGTATGTGAGATAAAAGAGTGGGTAGAGTCAGTATCTAACATGACATAGACTTCACGAGAATTTAAGAATAGCTTACCGGTTATCATCTCATTCGGTTTCTTGACTGTTATCGTCAAATCGAATCCCGAATACTTCATTCGGATCTTCACGTATTTCAACCATGGGAATACCACTGAATAATTTTCTAGCAAACTGTTTCTCGGGTTCATCAACTTCATCAGTAGTAAGGTACCAATGATTTCCATTAAAATAGTATTTTCGATAGACTGCAGTTTCCACGATAGTGACTAACTTAACCTGAATTCCTCTAAATTGTAACGCCCAAAAGTATAGAAACATCATTTTTACATAATCTTGAAAATCATAGCTGGAACACCATAAATCCCAAAGACTAATATGAAAAGTCCATATATTCTGATCCTTTGTGATAGAACATAACCAGGTGATATCACTCTCCCAATTAGTGAGTAAATTAAAGGCAATAATTTCCGCAAGTTCGTTACTTCCTTTAATTGCTTCTAAGAATGGATCTGGAACGACTGTAGCAGAGCTTTCACCTTCATTCTTACTGGATAGAACACGCATAATTTTTGCCTTAGGCAAATGATTCAACTCTGAGTTTGTAAGAAGATTATTCGTCGCCTCTTGTTTTGCAGCTACATTTGTTTCGGTAATTTCATAATTAACCTCCTGATTTCCAGATGCCATACTTAACTGTGGTCACAAAATAAATGTTAGTTCAAATAAACTGACTCATCCCTTCATGTTCCTACATTCAAATCGATTCATTAGATAACAAAATCTAATTAGGTAGGACACACTAGTGATTGATTCTATTCGTCTCTCCCCTCCTAGTTCTAACCCCAGATCTCCATTAAAGACCATATCCCTAAGCTCTGATGCCAACTGTGACGCCCCCAAATCTGGGCCCACACAGCCCAAACTTGAGTCGTTAAAAGACTACAACAAAATTATTACAACAAAGCACAACGTACAACAATACAGTGTATAATAATACACAACTAAGTCTTCACTATTATTGCCACACTATTTTACAAAACGTGAAGACTATGATAACTATTCCTCGGACCCTCACTCCATTCCCCGGCTAGACCCTGTTATGTTTTCATCTCCTGTTGAAAAACAATGGAACAAAAGAAAGGGTGAGCTCAAATAGCCCAGTAAAGAATATCATGACTAAGATAATGACGAATAAATTATCATTAGTCTTCAACAGTTGAGTTCTTGATAGAATACAAAAGACTACAAGGTTTATATCAAAAACTGCAGTTAAATTCTTAAACAACGTTCAGATCAATAATAGCAGCGGAATGAGTAATCTATTAGAAGAATAATGCAGACTATAATGTCCACTCGGTTCTCTTTTTAGGAAAAACATCATCAACTTTTATCATCTGAAATATCATTAGTCAAGATAATACAAATTCACAGTTCCTGATCATAATCATGCACATCAACAGTTCATCTTTGTACTACGGGCCAAAGATATTCAATATAGCACCAACGGTCATGATTATACCAGATTCAGCCTTTGGTCATAATCATACCAAACAACAGTTCATCTTTGCACTACGGGCCAAAGAGAACACTCACCACGTGCCATAAAAGACACCGAACAGATGTATCGCCTTTAACCTATTATATCGCCTTTAACCTATCATCTGTTCAACAAATATATCACATCTGTGCCCCCGGCCACAGATATTCACAACAGCTTGATTTTTGGATGATTAGAATGATATAAATGATGAACAGAAGAAATAGGATAACAATAAGTATCGGAAGTTTACTTTGTACAGATTCAAATAATGTCCAAATTGTCAACATGATGTGGAGTGAAATTTAAAAATGATATTCAAGATCCACAGTTCAGAATAACGGTTACAATTCAATAGAAAGGTTCACGTAAATAGGAAGGTTCAGTTGAAATAATGAAGTTCAACTATTATGGAACATATAATATTTTCAGGAATTATAGAAGCAATAGTTCCATAATAAATTTCGATTTAGGAGTATGAAAGAAAATAATATCCCTTACCGTAGCAGGTTTGATTAACAAAAGGTGAAGGAAATTAATACAAATGGTTATTCACCAACAGGCGGCAATCCGCTCCGTAAGGTTATTCCCACAATTTAATAGAATTTGAGTACAAAGAGTTATTCACCAAACAGGCGGCAATCCGCTCCGTAAGGTTATTCCCACAATTTAATAGAATTTGAGTACAAAGAGTTATTCACCAAACAGGCGGCAATCCGCTCCGTAAGGTTATTCTCAGAGATTAATAATGAATGAATACGAAAGGTTATTCACCAACAGGCGGCAATCCGCTCCGTAAGGTTATTCCCACAATTTAATACATGGAAATAAAAGGCACGTCTTATGAGTAAGGAAGAAACAATATTATTATCGAGAATCAAATAATGATAATCCCTTACCATAGTATGTTTGAATAATGGAAGATGAAAAAGATGGTATCCCTTATCGTAACACGTGACTGGATATTGATTTAAATGAGGTTGATTAACTTGAACAGTACACGTATACTTATAGATCTTCACAAATACTCAAGATGACTTAAGCACACTTAGAGAGAACTTTCACAAGAAGTATTTAGAGAGAGAAAGAAAGAACAAGTAAGGAAGTTTATGAAAAATCCTTAAGTTAAGGCTTCTATTTATAGCCAAAAATCTTATCATTCATTTAATCTAAACCATTCATTTAAAGATCATCTTTTAATCTACACCATCCATTTCAAATATTATATTATCTTTAATCTACACCATTCATTTCATATCACCTAATAATCACCTAACTTTATATTATAAACAAATCAATTTAATTATTCAACAATAATTCACACTTTAATCTACACCATTCATTTCATATCACCTAATAATCACCTAACTTTATATTATAAACAAATCAATTCAATTATTCAACAATAATTCACACTTTAATCTACACCATTCATTTCATATCACCTAATAATCACCTAACTTTATATTATAAACAAATAACTTTATCAATTCAATTATTATGACTAATTGTTATAAATACAGTATAGTTAGCTCTTAGATATCAAGTCAATAAATTAATGAAATACAACTGTTTAAATAATATCATAATAGAGATAACAATAATGTAAAATAAAGCATACGTTACTGTGTAATGACAATTATTGATTCAATAATGTGAATTACTGTGCATATGTTACTGTGACAATTATTAGGTTCAATAATTTTAAAAACAGTGCAACAACAATTATTGACTCAATGATATAAAATACAGTGTAATGACAATTATTAAATCAATAAAGCAAAATACTGTGTAACAACAATTATTGAATTGATAATATAAAATATTATGCAGTGACAATTATCGATGAAATGATGCGTAACAGTTACGGTGTCAATTATCAGACCAATAATATGAGACACTATGCAATACCGTGTGTTACTGTAGAGTACCGAGTGCTACAGAAAATACCAATAACTACCGTATGCTACTATTCTTTTATCACCGGTATTTTAACAGTTCCGTTGACTATTTTTATTTAAAAAGGTTATTTCTGTCGTTTTCTATATCCGACAAATATTCCGTTGTGGGGTCCACCAATAATTTGTTATTTCGGCGCCGTCGGACCAAACGAATATTCCCCGACCAAACGAATATTCCCCGACAAAGCGAATATTGTCCGACAAAATAAAATTTGCACATAACATCA
The DNA here is from genome assembly GCA_947179155.2 of Hedera helix. Taxonomy (NCBI): domain Eukaryota; kingdom Viridiplantae; phylum Streptophyta; class Magnoliopsida; order Apiales; family Araliaceae; genus Hedera; species Hedera helix. Next base: position 24,647,551 of record OX359283.1, read on the forward strand.
TTAACTTTTAACTTTATCGATTTAACCACTTACTGTTTCAAAAAAATATATATATGAAGAAAAATTAAATTTTGTATTTCATAAAATTCGGGGTCTTACAGATGTCATCTTCTATGAAAATGTTTTCCCATTTGCTTTTATTTTTGTTCCTACTTCTGATATACATTCATCATCTGATGCTGATTCTTTCTCACCAATTTGTCTCATTCTTCGTACTGAACTCTCTTTTATTTCATCCTTTTCTAATACTGATTCAAATTTATCATCTGAACATATAACCATTTCCAGGCCTTCTAGAGTCAAAATTGTCCCAGTTAAATTTACAAATTTTGTAGGATTATCATTCTCTAGTAATCTAGTTTATGTTCCATCTGCACCATCTATATTCCATTTGTATCATCTAGTTCATTTGTTTTCAAAACATCTATGCCTTATTCTCTAACAAATTTTCTCTCCTATGATTATCTAACTTTTTCTTATCAACAATAGCTTGTAGCTAGTGCCTTAATTCCTGAACCTAAATCTTATCAACAAACATGTCAAGATAAGAATTGGTGTAAGGCTATAATAGTTGAAATTAATTCTTTAGAGGAAAATAATACTTGGATTGTGAGTCCTTTACCTTTTGGTAAGAAAATTGTTGGTTGTAAGTGGATCTATAAAGTGAAATATAATTCTGAAGGACTTATTGATAGATATAAAGCTAGGGTTGTTGCCAAACGCTTTACTCAAACTACTGGCTTGGATTATTTTGAAACTTTTTCTCCAGTAGCTAAAATGACTACAGTGAGGGTCTTACTTGCTGTTTCAGCTATAAATAATTGGCATTTAGGTCAAATGAATTTTACAAATGCTTTTCTTCATTGTGATCTTCATTAGGAGGTTTATATGGCATTTCCTTCTGGCTTTGCTCCTGCCTCATCTTCATCTCATACACCTTTGGTCTGTAAACTACATAAGTCCTTATATAGCCTGAAACAAGCTCCTAGACAGTGGTTTGCCAAGGATTTCTGGTCTTAATATAGATATAAGACAGATATAAGATACTGGTTTGCCAAGAATTTCTACAATATAGTTTTTCCCAATCTCTTAATGTTTCCTCCTTATTTCTACTTCATAATGATAAAGGATTTCTGGTCTTATTGGTGTATGTGGATGATATAATCATAGCAGAACCTCATCTTAATCTCATTAATGCTGTCAAATCTTATCTAAGTTCTCATTTTAAGATCAAAGATCTAGGTTCTCTAAAATACTTTTTGGGATTAGAAATTGCTAGATCAGCTGCAAGCATTGTTCTTAATCAAAGAAAGTATACTCTTGATATTCTAAAAGACTGTGGTCTTACTACAGTTAAATGTTCCAAAGTTCTTATGGAACAAAACCACACTCTTTTGTCTGCTACTGGACTAGATTTTTCTAATCCTTCTCAGTATAGGAGGCTTATTGGTAGGCTAATTTACCTCACTATTACTAGACCAAATATTTGCTATAGTGTTCATATCCTAAGCCAATTTCTAGTTCAGTCTAAACAAGTCCACATGGATGCAGCTCTTAAGCTTGTTAGATATCTCAAAGGCTCACCAAGACAGGGCATATTTCTTTCTAGCTTAAGTTCTTTACCGCTGAGAGCTTATACTAATGATGATTGGGGAGCTTGCAAATTAACTAAGAGATCTTTAACGTGTCATGCTTGGCAACAGTCTTATATCTTGTAAGTGTAAACGTCAATCAACTGTTTCAAGATCCTCAGCAGAAGCATAATAGAGAGCTATGGCAAACACATGTTGTGAAGTTATTTTGCTGATTTCTCTTCTAAAAGATTTTGGACTTTCTAAGCTTACACCTGTTACTATGTTTGTGATAATCAATTTGCCCTACACATAGCTTCCAATTCTGTTTTTCATGAACGAACTAAGCACATTGACATTGAATGTCATTTTATTAGAGAAAAGCTTTTGCAGAATCTTATTAAGACTGCTCATTTGCCTTCTTGTTCTCAGCCACAAGATCTATTTACTAAGGTTTTAAATCATGATATTTTGCTTAGTTTTCTTCAAAAGTTGGGATGTTGTAATTTGTTTCAGCCATCCAACTTGAGGGGGGTGTTAATATAAAAGAGAATCAACTTAAGGTTGCAGAAGATGATCGACAGACTATAGATACTTGGCTCTCTTATCTGTTAGGAGTTCAAGGGCATAAGAGTAATTGTTCATTATTAGTTAAGGACATAAATGTATTTTCAAGTTTTGTTAGTTAACTGAGGTATATATGTAATAATCCTATTCAGCTTGGTGGTTAAGCTAGTTAATAAAGTTTTTCATTTTTCTCCGTAATCAGTTATTCTCGTTTCTGTGCTTTCTCCATTTCTGTACTTGATGACTTCTTTCAGTTACAAATTAAATAAATCATGAATCATAGTAGTCGACATAATAATATTGCATAAATATTTACAATTTCAAAAGATTTTTCTGTTGTTTAGTTAGCTGAAATGAAATGTTGGGACAAAGAAGTAGGAGGACCGAGGACTGAGGACATACCATTTTCCATTTAGAAACTTTTTCCTTGCTACTAAACAAATGGCACACCTACACCTTACATTCATATAATCACTTTAATGTGATTTTAAAAAATGATAACCAAACATAAACACCATCCAGTCCAACATTTTAAAGGAAAATTTAGTAGCACGGGTACCAATCTAAATGACATATATTGAGTGATCATGCTGCTTTTATTTTATATATACTACACTCTGTGAAGAAGTAGTATATATATAATCCATACATTATTCACGACTATATTTAATAGAGTACATGCATGCATTGTAAGATCAAAACACTCCTCTAGTTGTGAGGCTTGACTTGGGTAGTCACTGCATACACCACCTCACCTGCATAGTGGCCACCACCACCATTGTAGCCTCCGCCGCCATTGTAGTTACCTCCACCACCATTGTAACCTCCGCCACCGTTGTGGGAACCACCACCACCATTGTAGCCTCCGCCCCCGTTGTGGTTACCTCCACCACCACCATTGTAGCCTCCGCCGCCATTGTGGTTACCTCCACCACCATTGTAGCCTCCGCCGCCGTTGTGGGAACCACCACCACCATTGTAGCCTCCGCCGCCGTTGTGGTAACCTCCACCACCATTATAGCCTCCGCCGCTATTGTATCCGCTGTCGACAGTAGCTGCCTCGGCTGCATGTGTAGTATAGAATCATGTTAGCCAATTTGAGCTAATAATATAAACAACTGCCAACTTTACTATGTATGCAACAATTTTTTTATTTTTTGTTAATGCTATGCAACAATTGCATACAAAATTCGAGTTAAATCACTCATGAATTTTGAAAAGAGTAGTACTCCTTGGTAATTAGACAAAAACTATTTAATTTAATTACCTAACAAAATATTAATGAGTTGTACTGTATAAAATTTTGTCTAAATAAATTAGATAGTTTTTATCAAATTACATACCTCTAACATTATTCTTTTTGAATTATATGAAAGACGCAACAAATAAGAGTTTGATTTATGAGAAAGTTATACACTCAAATTGAGATATGAGCTCAAACTTACTGTTTTTGTTTGTAGTGGTGGTCTGAGTCTCAGCCAACTCTCTAGCTGCGACCTCTGAACTAATCAGAAGAACAATGGCCAGAGAAAGACCAAGTAAAAGAAATGTCTTACTGGAACCCATATTTCTATCAACTTTGTACTCTATAAGAATGATATTGTGGAGAAGGATGAAAAAACTAGTGTTTCAATCTCTATTTGTAGGCTCAGAAAAAATGTGATAGATATTAAATATGTGGCACAGTTTTAATTTTCAAAACAAGTAATTAAATATATGGTCCCTATATTACCAGGAAAAATAAAATAATATAACTATTATAAAATAATAGTTAAATTTAATTTTAAATATTATTTAGATGTTATATTATATTTGGGTCAAATTTATGTGGGATAATAATAATAATAGATAAAATTAATTTGGTTAAATTGGGTCTTAAAATTAATTGGATCTAATTTATATTTGTGTATAATTTCACTTATGTAATTTAAATCCTATTATAATTAAGAGAATTGATATTTTTTTATAATAATAAATAATTAAAGAATAAAATTTAACCTTATTTAATTATATAATACCTCAGTACCGAGAAAAAAGAGGAACAGTAGACGAACAGAAAGCAGCGAAAAGCAATATGGAGTGCGGCTGAGAGAATAAAAAATAATTAAAAAAATGAAAACTGCCGCTTATTGGTATTAACTGAGAACAAAGAGAAACATCGGAGACGTAGCAGGTTTGTTTTTTTGTTTCCAGGTTGCTTTTTGGCATGACATTGGTTTTCATGTCAATGGTTTTCGGCCTTCTAACTTTCTAGTTACAATTGGAATGTAGACCATAAGCTGATGTGTATATATAATTGTATAAATGAATTTTGGTTATAGTTTATTTGAATTATATATATAAACGTGATTATGCCATGTATATATATATATATATATATATATATATATATATATATATATATGGATCGATCTATTGACAAAAGGGATAGAAATAAAATTATGTTTATAACAGATCTCAGTTGTTTAGGCTGAGATCTGTCGGATTATATGACTCTCGTCTGCAATATAATATCCAGGTATCTATAATATTATACTGCGAACGAGTGATATTGTCTAAAATACCCCCAACATTAAAATGAACAAACTCACCGTCTGTAGTATTATAATACGGGCGACGGACACCGTCCGCAGTATAATACTGCAAACGACACTATAATTGGGTTTTTTTTTCGCAGTATAATACTACGGACGATAGACATCCCATCCACAGTATAATACTACGAACGCTAGACATTTCTTGACTGATTTTAGCTAGCTTTTTTTGAGTCTGATTAATCTTTTCAAAAATATACAATCAGTTTCAGAGAGCCTTCCTCACACTCATAGAGACGTACCATTCCGAGAGCAAACAATATTTCCCAAACACTAACTCCTCCAACTAATATGTGCTCTGTCCCGAGGAAGAAGAAGTTGATGCATTGTGCTTTGATAGGAGTCCCATTCTACTGAAGTTATTTGTAATCCTTTAGAATCATCTTTGAGCTAGAAATCCTATTCTTTCTTAGCAAGCCTTTGCTTATTTTTCCTTGGCTAGATAGCTTTAAATCAAGTAACCTTTATATTAACAGAAAATCAAATGATTATTGTCCACTAACCAATTCATCTAAAAACTTAAACTATTAGAAACCACCAATAATATATATCATACTAATACACTCCCTCAAATGCCAATGGACAAATTAAAGTGCATTTGCACCATTAAATGATTAATTGAAAGTCAACGTGAACTAAAGACCTTGTACACTCAGAACTCTGATCATACCATGTTAAGATAATCAACTCATTTAAAAGTTAAAACTATTAAAAAGAGGTATCAACAATGCATATCATGCTAATAACCATATTCAACTTACTAAATTATTGTCGCGATAATATTGTAAATATTTTGAATTACAAAATTTGTTTTCGGAACTTACATGCTCCCTCCATTACATGTACATTCAATACAAGAGCAAAAATGATGTGATAAATTAATGAGAGGAATTGAAGTATCTATATATCAATTTCTTTGCTAATGGAGTAGTATAGTAGGGTTGGCCAGGCTAGCAAGGTAGCTCATTCTTTCCTTGGGCTAGTTGTGGAGGAATATCCACTAAGAACCACTTTGCGTTGCAAACCCAACCGGTTTAGAAAGTGACCTGGCACCCCAAGTTGGTTAAAAAAGCGATTCCATACAGCCCGAAATGGAGAAAATGCACTTTCTACAAGTGACAACCAAAATGTCCCATATGAAATCCCACCAAATAAGATCCAAGAACCAAAAATAAATTTAATAGCATCACTATTTGGAGGGGATATGATATTCATGGAGTGCACATAGCTTAGCAATAGAGAAGCTAGAGAAAAGAGTAGAAAGTACTTATACGGGCTTATTTGGAGTACAAGAATTATAACTCCAGCTGATGCTGCTAAGGCTGTGGAGTTAAAAAGCAAGAAATGATTGAAATCCGATACGGACATTACTACTTTCCCTGCAGAACCAGAAATCGATGATATCGAACTAGTGCAAGAAGAATTAGTAATACTAGTGGCATTAAGGTAGCTGGTGGCGTTGATGGGAGGAATATTGTTGTTATCTCCTTGCCAAAGCCCACCTGGGGGGCTGAGTGCACCTTGATACGTAGCGGTCACAATTAAAACTGCTACTACTAGGAGTGAGTTTTGCTCGTCACTTGATAGACCCATTTGGAGATAAAGGCCAAGTCTGACTATCAGGCCGTCGATTCCCTCTGGGGATCTTAGGAATTCGGACAAAGTAACAACTTTTTTAAGGGATGAACCTTGCAAACATCTGGCACGCTGTAAAATTGTTCTTGCCTTTTTCGTGCTCCATAGATGATCAGGGTGTTCCCATAAAATGTCGAGAGCTGTTAAACCAGAAAGGTTTTTGGCATTTTTGTTTACTTTGTCGATCAACATCTCCAGAGCCTGCATTAATTTTACAAAGAAAAAGCTTAATTGCACAGTTAATTTGCTGATAACTGGAAATGTTATGTCCACGTAATAGTGCAATGTATGCGACTAAAGTTGTGTTTGATAAAATTAAATATTAAGATCGGAAGAGTTTAGACACATAAATAATATAGAGCATCTGTCTACAATTGTATCTAAATGAAAAAATATTGTTTCATAATTAATTTTTTCATAATATCTGAATAACAGTATTTTATCATTTTAACCCTATAAACAATTTTAAAAAAACTTGTTTGATAATCAGAAATGTTTTAATAGTATTTTAAATACATATTTATAATATTTTGACCACCTAAATAGTTTCAATTTAAGTAATAAAATAAAAAAAGTAAAATAGCAATTAATTAATTAACTAATATAATAACAACCCAATAGCGACTAATTAAGTAACTAAAAATAATAATTAATTAATAAAACAAGCAAAAGTTAACGGCGTTTCCCATTGAAGTCCCTTCGAGGTAATCCCTTACGCTTCCGTAAGCTTCCCAATCGAAGTCCCTTATGCTTCCTAATCTCATTTCACAATTCCTTTCAATTATTGTGGGTTGAGCACACATAATCCCGTACTGCAAATCATTGATGGCAAGTGTAGCAGGCGTCCTCCTACCTAAGGAAGAACTCATATTAGAAATACTGTCCAGATTTGCGGCCAAATACTGTTCAGATCTACATCGTACCGGATAGCCTATCGCAAGTCTACATCGTTAACTTCAAACCAAGAGACGAGTTTAAGCTCCGGCACCGCCCAACCTCCGGTGCTCATCTCCCATGGCAGTTCTCTCACACTCCTCTGTTTGGTCTTAACCGTCGTCGTCCTACGTGGCAACCTCGGCGCCGGAAAGTTCGGTATGCCGGAGCAGGACTTAAAGCTATGGTCCGGCTATGGTGCGATGGTGGTAAAGCAAGGATACAAAAAGAATTTTATAATATTGTAGAGATTATTTTTGTCCAAAAAATAATCAATTTCGACTAGATAGTTCTTGAATAGTTTAAATTTATTTTTTTATCTTAATTATTCAGACGAGAATTTTCTTTTAACAAATATTTTTATGTCTCTTAACAAATAAAAAATGAGTTGTTAGAATGCATTCAAATATAATCTAACGCTACCTAAATTTGTCGAGTTAGTGTATATATGACTAACAATCCCTCACTCTCCGGTCAACGCGACTTTTATTGCTAAATTATTATTTATTTTAAAATTTTATGTAAATAATTTGATAGAAATATCTAGCTTTGTTTATGTCACATTAGTTGTGTGTTTAAAAAAAAATGTTGCCTTGAGGATGCAGTTTAATTCTGTTGTCACATTTAATGTCTGATCATCTGTTGTCCTAATTATCTATTTATCTACGTAAAGTTATTTTCTAAGTGAATAAAAATTACGTGAAATGCAATATCAGTATGAGGATAGTCAGTCAGGAAAGAGACACCAAATAAACCAGAAAATGAGATAACAAATTTGAATTACGTGGGGATCGATTCTCTTAAATGTTCCCCTTGCGGGTCTTAATTGACCGGAGGGAGTATGATAAAAAAAAAATTAATAAGATGAGCTAAACCTGGTATTGATTTGTTGATGCAGCAACATGCAACACACTGTCACCTTTCTCATTCTTCCAGTTGAGCACTTCTTCTTTACCGGTTCGTTTAAGCCATCCCAACAGCACTTCCAGAGCTCCAATGTCTCCTTTCCTCGCAGCAATATGCACAGCATTTTCCCCACAAATGTTCACATCATGTATTGATTCGGGGCAGGCGACCAAAAATTCAGCCAAAAGGTCAACTTCACCATTTCCTGCTACATGATGCAAAGGCGTAAACCTTTCCTTCCCTTGAACCCGAATAAGCCGGTGGTCAATTTTTACGAGCCGCCGCACGGTTTCAGTGCGTTTATTTTGCAGAGCCAAGTCCAAAGGGCTAAACCCATCTGGATTAAGCTTCCTGCTAAACGATGGCTTTAGGCTCATGAGTTCAATGGCAAAGTGGGTTTGGCCTGCAGCCGCGGCTATATGTAGAGGCGTATCCACAAATTGGATTTGATCTAAGCCTTCTAAAACATTCGGCATTAGCCTTATTGATGCATACAAGGCACTAATATCTCCCTCTTGAGCAGCTTTCTTCAACATTTCAGATTAGGCATATATAAATATAGGCATAATCTTTATATATATATATATATATATGAGACTGATCCATAACAAGCGTTTGTTATAAATATTATTTCAACAAATTAATTTATCACCATTTATAATAGGATCTAATGGTTAGGGGAGAAGCCTAGTTGCAAGTAGGAGTAGTGGCCAAAGAAAATTAATTATTTTTTTTTGCTTGGCAGCAGGTGGGAGTAGCGGCCAGACAGACGACGTCGTTTTCCTTGGCCGCTACCCTTACCTGTGGCCATGGAGATTTTTTAAATTTTTTTTGCCTAACAGTAGGTAGGAGTAGCAGCTAAGAAAAACGAGGTCATTTGTCAGGCCGCACCTCCTACATGCAGCCAGACGAAACCCAAAATACTTTCGTTTTTATTTTAAGAGATTTAATACATAAGGTTATTTCTAATTTATATACATGTACTAAATATCATATTAATTATAAATTTAAAATGAATTAATAAAATTAAATTTGATCATATTTTAAATGAATTAATTATTTTGTTAGAATTTTGATAAGAAATATATAAAATAAATGATTTATAGAAGTTGGTGATTTTAAATGTTAAAATATTTATAGAAATTAAAAACTATATAATATAATTTTTATTATTTTTAAATCAATAGATAACTATGAAAGTGATTAATCCTATAAATCATGGGTATCCAAATCCCAATAGATAACATATATATAATTTAAATGTATATAGTTTTTAATTTCTATAAATATTTTAAATTAGAAGTAACCTTTTGCATGTACATAAATAAAATGTATGTATTGAATTTTATGAAATAAAAATGAAAGTATTTTGGATTTGGTCTAACCGCATGTAGGAGGTGCGGCCAGGTAAACGACCTCGTTTCCCTGACCACTACTACTACCTATGGTTAGACCAAAAATAATAAAAAATTCTAGCGGTCAGGAAAAACGACGTCGTCTGCCTAGCCGCTACTCCCCATTGTGGCTAGTGTAACCAGGCTAAAAAAAATAAAAAATTATCTCTAACCGCTACTCCTACCTAGTCATGCACAACAGGTCGGTCTGACCTAGCCTGGCCTGGGCCTGTCAGACCTTAACCGTTGACCAGACCGGGCCGGGCCTTTAACTTTCGGCCTGCAAGCCAGGCCGGGCTTGACGCTTAAAAATGGGGTCTGCCGAGGCCTACAGGTCAGGCCGGTCCGATCCGAACTATTCAATTTTTTTTAATAATTTCAAATATTATAAAAACACCAACTAAAATTTTAAACTTAATTGATGTATTAATTAAAAGTAATATATTATAACTTAGAAGTTACAACTTATAAATTACAATAATGAATTAAAATAATGTACAATTTTAAAGATATTGTATTATTTTATACTATCATTAATAAAAAAGTTTATTTTTTATGAACGCTATCTTTTTTATTATTATTTTACAAATGACTTTCTGGTTTTTAATCTAAGTATTTATTAAAATGAAGATGCAATGAAAGTTCTGCAAAAAGTGTAGATTGCTAGCTTGGTAAGGAAAATTCTTATATATTACATTACATAATGTGTTTTTATGAATTTATTTATTCGTATATAAAAAAACATGCATGAATTAAAGAAAATTGACAGGTCGAGCCGGGCTTTGGGTGAATCAGGTCGGGCCTCAGGCCAGGTCAAGCCTCAGACCAAGCCAGATCTCAAGCCATGCCAAGTCAGACTAGATCTGAGCTAAAAAAATTGACTTGTTCAAGGCCTTCAGGCCGGGCCAAGCCGGACCAGGCCAGGCTTTAATCAGGCGGGGCCGTAGACTATTTGTGCACCACTACTCCTACATGTGGTCAGGCCTTCCTCTTAACTATAGATGATATGTCTATCTCGTCAACTAAAAATAATAAAGAGAATAATTTTGTAAAAATCTTAAAAGATTCGGAGGATGAGGAAGAAGATAAAGTCTTTAAATAATATTATCAATGAACGAGATAAAGATAATCTTAACAAAGATAAGCAGTCTGATTATCAAAGAAGGGATAATCTTAACAAAGATAAGCAGTCTGATTATCAAAGAAGGGAAAAGATGGCTCTTCAGCATGATTGAAGTTAAAGCCAACAAAGATAAAGTATCTAAAACAACAAATTCCTTACTTTGATAAAGCTTTTTGAAAGATTTTATAAAGTAGTTTGGTATTTAGCTTTAATTATTTTTTGAAAAGTTATCACTTTATTAAAGTTTTTTTTTCTTTTTAAAAAGTTAAAGTTACTTTGTCACCATTGACTACTAATTAATGTGATCTAGAAGATTAAGCCATCATTTTATCGTCTTTAATTAATTAGCAAGAGTTTTTTAAAGAAATATTCAACACCCAACCGAAAATTCAATATAACGATATATATACATTGATGGAAAAACAAAACCAATAGTCACGCCTAGACTACTTTCTCATGGAAAATTAATGAGAGGGTCAATATATTGGCTTTTTGATAAAGAAATGTTGAGAATAGTCTTATATATATCCTCGATGTGTGGTTCCAATTCCAATGCATACATGATACATCTCGTAGAACCAGACGTTGATACTACTAGTAAGAAATAACGAAGACTCGTATACATACATGATCTACAACCTTATCTTGCGTCAAAAGCTATAGTAACTTCAATGTACAGATCCGTAATTCCATGCTTTAATTCTAAGTAGGGCGCAGTTACCATACGCGCATTAGCACACACGTATACTCCATCATAAGGTTTTTTGCTGTTGCAAATTTACAATAATTGAATCAATTGCATGCATTCTCTTTAACCCTCGGCGAAAATAATTAATTAAAATTTGATACACATTTATCAAAATTTGTCGCTAGTTAAGTAGGATGACGGACCAAAAAAATAAAATAAAAGGTGGAGATAATTCATAATCATTGACTCATTGTGATCATTATACTAGCACACGTCTATATGATTAAGAGAGCAAAAAAAATAATGCCTTTGTGTTGAACCAGTGCAACATATATTAAAATAAAGATAAATTTATCTACTTTTCTCTCTCACTTTTTATATGTATATATATATATATACCCATATTTTGTCACTGTCATCTAAATTTTTAATTTTTTTCTGTTACTCCGTACATACACCCAGATAGTGTGCTACAAAGAAGTCCACAGACAGTGATTGACACTAACGATTAAAATTGTTTGTGCTTAACAAAAACGACAAGCAGAAACAAGAATTTAGAGGGAAGATTCTAGGAAGCAAAAAAAATCTCTCTCAATGTCACCATTAACTACTAATTAATGTGGTCCAGAAGATTAAGCCATCATTTTTCGTCTTTAATTAATTGGCACGAGTTTTTCAAAGGAATATTCTGTTTAGAGAGATTGTTCAACAGTACCCCAACCAAAAATTCAATATAACGATCCACATATCAGGGTCATGGAACGCATTAAACTATTCATGTGGCTGATCGACGGCCCAGGTACAACAACATAACATCATTGTCCAAATTTCGCGGTATTAGATGCTGCCTAGTTGACATTCGTTTAGTTAACTAGCTAAGGAAAAATGACCAGTTTACATGCACAATATTTTAATACAAAATTAAATACTACATTCATTTTAATTATTAAAAAATTAAGCATAATACGGATTTTAATATCTTTTTTCACTTTTTAATGATTAAGATGAATACAGTGTTTAGATGTTATACACTTATACTTATTTAAGAAAAAAGTTGTATAGACAAGCTAAATAATAGTAATAATAATAATTTTTGGTTTAAGAACAAGGTTAGCATTTACATACAAGAAGCATTAATATGGATGGAAAAGAATTTTTTTTTCTTTTCCAGTTTAATTCATACTAAAGAGGCTTTTCTTTTCGTTTTTTACTTGGCAGCGGATATATGATAAGAGGGTTTATATGTGGATCAAAAAAGGGTAGATCAAAGAGGTGTGGTGCTTTCCTAGGGAGTGTTATTTCCGGATTTAATATTTATACTTTATAAAGCTCTGAAAATTAATGGGTTGGGTCGCGACGTGAAAATAACATATTCCCTTGCATTTAAAAGAGTTATAGATATACTAATAAACAAACATACGAGGAGAGTTGTAATTTAACATCTTAGTTTCGCGTTGGTTAATATGAGATAGTTGAATGTTTATATAAAAATTAAAACTGCTATTACTTATACCCTTTAATTTATTTAGTACACCCAATTTATTTAATTTTTAGACGCTAGCTTCCACTTTGAAGGATATTAGTGCAAGTACAATGAAGGCATAATTAATTTCAACAATTTTTGAAGAATAGTATTATGTTAACCTCACATTCTATAAGGGAGAATAATACAAGGCTAGCTCACAAATAAGGTAAAAACAAATCACCACGACAAAAAGAGAACAAAAAAGTCTCACAAGAAGAGAAATCTTAATAATAAAATCTGAAGCCTAAGAGTTGCAGGCTAAAATATCATATTAACAATACACCCAATTTAGTTAATCTGAACATTTAAGTCATTTTAAGAAGGTGTTCGTTGTTGATATGAATTATGAGGAGAGGGCAATATTTTGGACCAATGTATCCTTGTAGTGACGTACGGTATTTTAATGAATATGAAGGACAGATTTGTCAAACAAGAAAAAAATCAATTGCTATGTAGTATCTTTCCACTTTTGGGTGGAAAGTTTTGGAAAGAAAGTAAGGGTTATTTTTCATTCATATTTTTAATTTTATTTTTGCTAATTTAGATTAAAATTTAAACATATTCACACACCCTTCCTTGACATATCAAGACTCGATCTCCCAACCTCATGATTGTGACGCCCCCAAATCTAGGCCCACACAGCCCAAACTTGAGTCGTCAAAAGACTACAACAAAATTATTACAACAAAGCACAACGTACAACAATACAGTGTATAATAATACACAACTAAGTCTTCACTATTATTGCCACACTATTTTACAACACGTGAAGACTAGGATAACTATTCTTCGGACTCTCACTCCATCCCCCGGCTAGACCCCGTTACGTTTTCATCTCCTGTTGAAAAACAATGGAACAAAAGAAATGGTGAGCTCAAATAGCCCAGTAAGAAATATCATGACTAAGATAATGACGAATAATTTATCATTAGCCTTCAACAGTTGAGTTCTTGATAGAATACAATAGACTACAAGGTTTATATCAAAAACTGCAGTTAAATTCTTAAACAACGTTCAGATCAATAATAGCAGCGGAATGAGCAATCTATTAGAAGAATAATGCAGACTATAATGTCCACTCGCTTCTCTTTTTAGTAAAAATATCATCAACTTTTATCATCTGAAATACCATTAGTCAAAATAATACAACTTCACAGTTCCTGGTCATAATCATGCAGATCAACAGTTCATCTTTGCGCTACGGGCCAAAGACATTCAATATAACACCAACGGTCATGATTATACCAGATTCAGCCTTTGGTCATAATCATACCAATCAACAGTTCATCTTTGCACTACGGGCCAAAGAGAACATTAACCACGTGCCATAAAAGACACCGAACAGATGTATCGCCTTTAACCTAGTATATCGCCTTTAACCTATCATCTGTTCAACAATTATATCACATCTGTGCCCCCGGCCACAGATATTCACAACAGTTTGATTCTTGATGATTAATACAAATAACAGTGATACAAATGATGAACAGAAGAACAGGATAAACAATAAGTATTGAAAGTTTACTTTGTGCAGATTCAAATAATGTCCAAATTGTCAACATGATGTGGAGTGAAATTTAAAAATGATATTCAAGATCCACAGTTCAGAATAACGGTTACAGTTCAATAGAAAGGTTCACGTAAATAGGAAGGTTCAGTTGAAATAATGAAGTTCAACTATTATGGAACATATAATATTTTCAGGAATTATAGAAGCAATAGTTCCATAATAAGTTTCGATTTAGGAGTATGAAAGAAAATAATATCCCTTACCGTAGCAGGTTTGATTAACAAAAGGTGAAGGAAATTAATATCCCTTACCATAGTAAGTTTAAATAATGGAAGATGAAAAAGATGGTATCCCTTATGAGTATAAAGGAAAATGATATCACTTACGAATATGGAATAAAAGTGTCATGTGATAATTCGTGTAGACAAATTATTTCCACACGAGACAAATAAAAAGGGTTATTCACCAACAGGCGATAATCCGCACCGTAAGGTTATTCCCATCAATTTGAATACGAATAGTTATTCACCAAACAGGCGATAATCCGCGCCGTAAGGTTATTCCCATCAATTTGAATACGAAGAGTTATTCACCAAACAGGCGATAATCCGCACCGTAAGGTTATTCTCAAAGATTAATAAGGAATGAATACAAAAGGTTATTCACCAACAGGCGGTAAACCGCGCCGTAAGGTTATTCCCACAATTTAATACATGGAAATAAATGGCACAAGAAAGAAACGATATTATTTTCGAGAATCAAAGAATGATAATCCCTTCAAGTAAGAAAGAAAATAATATCCATTTATGATGATGAAAAGAGTGATACCCCTTACTGTAGTAAGTTTAAGAGTGTGAAAAGATTGATATTCCTTACCACAGTAAATTTAAGAGTTTGAAATGAATGGTATTCCTTACCGTAGTAAGTTTAAGAGTATGAAAGAAAATGAAATTCCTTACCGTAGTAAGTTTAAGAGTGTGAAAAAAAAAAATGACATTTCTTACCTTAACACGTGACTGGATATTGATTTAAATGAGATTGATCAACCTATATATTTATAATAAAATTAGTAATTACAACATGTAAACTTCAAAGTGTATGATAACTCATATATTATGAACTATCAAAATTATATATATTTAACATAATTTTTGTAGTATAAAATACCAACTTTAAAATAGTTTTAAAAATAATATTCCAAAATAAATCTTCCAAAGAAAGCTTTTAAAAATGAATCTTCTCAAAGAAGAGTCTTCTAAAGGAAGATTTGTGAATACCGTGAAAAATAGGAATTTATAAAATTACTACTCTTTAATAAAAGACTTACTTGAAAAATTTCTGCACTCCTTTTGGCTTTCAAACACTCAAAATAGCCTTACTATTCTCAGAGAAAACTCATAAAATTCTTATAGAAAAATTTTATGTTTTAGGTGTGATTTTTCTATTCAGCTGAGCAAGCTATTTATAGGAGAAAATAAGTTACTATGCGTGGTAGGTGGGCTGAAAAATATTCAGCAGAGGCTGCTGCGCAGCCTCCACCAACCCACTTCAGCAAATTCACATTTCTCACATTTCGTGTGGGCCCCACAGTGGGTCCCACATGTTTCTTACTATTCACTTACTATTCACGTCACTATTCACGTTACTATTCACGTCACTATTCACGTTACTATTTCAAATAGTAAAATTAATTATATTTTATTTATTTATTTATTTATTCTTCCTGTGAGTCCAACATATAAAATAATGTTACCACAATAATGTAAGAAACACATTACATATTTTTATTAATTTAATAATATAAATTATAGTGTATTTGCTACTATTCTTTTATCACCAGTATTTAAACAGTTAACACCGTTGACTATTTTTATTTAAAAAGGTTACTTCTGTCGTTTTCTATATCCGACAAATATTCCGTTGTGGGGTCCACCAATAATTAGTTATTTCGGCGCCGTCGTACGGCCCGAATATTCCCCGACCAAACGAATATTCCCCGACAAAACGAATATTGTCCGACAAAATAAAATTTACACATAACATCCTTAACTTTCAATTTCGTTAATTTAACCACTTACTGTTTCAGGAAAAATATATATGAAGAAAAATTAATTTTTATATTTCATAAAATTCGGGGTCTTACAATGATTACCATGAGAATTAAAAATAATTATTATTATTTACTAACTCTTAATTAAATTAATTCTATTTAAACAATCGAATTTAAACTGTAGAATTAAATCTAATTAAAATTAACAACTAATAATAAGAATAAAATCAAAATTTAAACACTTAATATTATAATTTTCCACTCATTTTCTTTTGGTGAATCAAATTCACACATGTGAGTTAATTTAAATCTTCTGAATTTTATTTTTTTCATTCTTTTTAATACTCACAAACACAATGTTAAAGTTACGTATCTAAATTTGCTCTTATACGACTCCAATGCATTATTCAAAAGAAAAATTCATGTTGAGTTTCAAACAGAAAAAGAGCGAAATGGGATACATATATAAAGCTTCATTTTGAAAAGTATAATACAATCTCATAATTAAATAAATATTAATAAGCAAAACAAGTCTCGATTACATTAAGGAGATAAAAGTCATAACCACTCAGACTTAACCACTATATTAAGATTTCATTGAACATAGAAGTTGAGTATAACCAAAAATATCGAAGTGCAAAATTAAATGAGTTGTAATCCCTTTAAATAATGGTTCGGTCCTTTTTCATATTTGTCTATTTTAGAGAAATCAAATCTTACTAGAGGAGAAAAAACAAACTCACAAATAAATTTATCATAATTAAGTACATTATTCACTATTATAATATCAAAAGTCAATCAAATATATAGGTTAACTAGGTAAGAATCAAACCTGCGACCTTCACAGTATCAACCACTCAAACTTACAGTATCTCAATTTTAACCAGTAGACTAAGGTCATATCGACAAAATGGGAAGGTACTTAAAGTTACTATTTTCATTTCTTTCATAGGAGAAAGCACATGCATTAAAAAAAGTATTTAATGCTACGTTTAATTAATTAAATTAAATATTACGCTTTTAAATTTTATTAAAAATATGAAAAAAGACAAATTAATTAGTAATTGTACTCTCCCATAAGTGGACTTAGGAAGAAAAAAGTACTTTCACACTTCTATGGAAAATGATTTACGAAATTAGTAACATTAAACCAATTCATTTTTATTTTTTTTTGGTAAATCGTCGTTCACATGGATATAAATACTCAGTTTTTGAGAGAAATAATCCAAAAACAAACACCCACAAACCTTGTAAGGGACCGGGTCGTATATAGTCCCAAGCGATGACAATGAACAAATGCTAATGCGTGAATATTTTTTAAAATAATAATATTTTAAAAAAATTAAAATATCTTTTATGTATGCCGTATAAAAAAAAAAGTATACCTTCAATATATATAATTACACAACACAAATTTTGTAAGATAACTCACCCATTTTTATGCGATACAACTTCTCTTTCGCATAACGTAGGAAAGGATGTTTAAAAATTTCAATTTCCCAAAAATATTAACCGGACAGAAATCCCAATATATCGGTGTTGAATGGGTGAGCCGGCGAGAGCAGGCGACAACTCAGCAGCTATTAAATATACTAATTTGATAAATAGAATTTTGTTTTTTTCTTAATTTGTGTTGGATTATTTGGCAACAAAACTGTAACCGACATAAGTTAAGAGACCGACTGTTTTGACTATTTTATTTCGCTGAAAGTATTACGCGACCACTGAGCTATTATTGACTACTGTAGACTTATAATTAAGTTAATCATTGTCGCTGAACGGATTTGTTTTAATGAAAAAATATATTTGAAATGGAAGTATTTATATTAATTTATTATTATTTAATTCGGATTATTTTATCTTATAATGAAAAATTAATTGTCCTTTAAATAATCGTATGGACTATTTTTTTATCATTCCTAATGCTATTTATAAGAGATTAATAATCTCTTTCATTTTAAACTATTAAATATTTTTATGGAACTAATAATCCTTTATCATGAAATAAAATAATCCTAAGTAATATTAAATTAATACAAATAGTTCAATCCCAAACATATTTTTTTATAAACAAATATAATCGAAGTTATTTATTATGTAAAATCAAATAATTAAATATAAATTTCTAATCGCAACATTTCGTGAAAACAAGTTCAAAGACTCGGCTATTCAAAACTCAAATGGACTAGAGTATGTTACACCAATATTATTAATCATGTATAATTATATGTACATAATTTAGAATGTAACATCTCAATCATACATTAATTAAGATATTTAAATATGTATATAAGATTTAAGCAGTTATCATTAATATTTTTAGTTATAATTTTTTTGGTGAGTTTGTAGTAGTCTAAAATAATTCAAAAAAATATTATTGAGAAAGTGCATTGTACTTTATTATATTATAATTTAATTTGGATTCGAAATTTGGCCCGAATTATTATATATGGTATCAGAATCGACTCTTAAAAACTCAAATCGGGTCATCCGATGAGGACACGAATTAAGGCAAGCCTAATAGGCCACTGGTATTATCCCACTAGAGAAACAAAATTTTTCTGAATCTTGTGTAGTTATGTGTTCGGCAAAACGAGGACGTCAGATATTTAAGTGACGGAGTTTGTAACACATTAGTCGATCTCACATTAGTTATCATAAGATACATTTGGATATGTATATAATAGCTCAAGTTTAGGTATTTAAGTGGCGAAATTTATAACACCTCAATCTCACATCGGTTAATATAAGATACTTGGATGCGTACGTATATAAAAATTCAAACTACTATTATTAATATTTTCAGTTATGATCTTTTTACATTGATATAATCACATATATTGAGTGATCATGCTGCTTTTATTTTATTTTATTTTTATAATTATATAAAAATATCTCAATTTAACTTTTAAAAAATTAATAT
Source organism: Hedera helix (assembly GCA_947179155.2). NCBI lineage: Eukaryota > Viridiplantae > Streptophyta > Magnoliopsida > Apiales > Araliaceae > Hedera > Hedera helix. The sequence goes on from OX359283.1 coordinate 24,666,970, forward strand.
TAATCTTATAATTTAGAATAATTCAATAATTATTTTTAATAAAAAAAACACACAGTCATTTTATCCATAGCTAACTTCGATATTGACAGCGCGTGGCTGATCCTTTATTTGATAATTAATGCTGCTTTTATTTTATGGATTTTCTTAGAATGTGTCCTTAGGACACATGCTAAGCGCAGAATTCAATGTATAATATTATTTGTTTATGTATTTGCACTGAATTCAATGTATAAAAAAATAATATACTAGTGGACCCCATGTATTAAATTCAGTGCAAATATATAAAAAAATAATATTTAATGGGGTTCATCTCTTATTTTTCGCCCTTAATATGTGCCCTTAAGGCACACATTAAATATAACCTTATTTTATATATACTACACTCTGAAAAAGTAGTGTGTGTGTGTATATATATATATATATTATCCGTACATTATTCCTTATAATCACATATATCAAGTGATCATGCTGCTTTTATTTTATATATACCCACTCTGTGAAGAAGTAATAACTGTAGTATATATATATTATCCATACATTATTCACGACTATATATAATAGAGTACATGCATGCATTGTAAGATCAAAACACTCCTCTAGTTGTGAGGCTTGACTTGGGTAGTCTCTGCATCCACCACCTCACCTGCATAGTTGCAGCACCTATAACGGCGGTATCCGTCGCCGCAGCCACCACCACCATTGTAGCCTTCGTGCCATTGTGGCTACCTGCACCACCATTGTAACCTCCGCCACCGTTGTGGGAACCACCACCAACATTGTAGCCTCCGCCGCCGTTGTGGTAACCTCCACCACCACCATTGTAGCCTCCGCCGCCGTTGTGGTAACCTCCACCGCTATTGTAGCCTCCACCCAGAGCCGGCCCTGGACAAGGGCTACCAGGGCTACCACCTAGGGCCCAAAGCTGAGGGGGGCCAAAAATTTAAGAATTCATCTAGCTTATTTCATTAACTAAAAAAAAAATCAGTACTTGCATGCATTTATTTAAAAATCAGATTTATAAAGTATATATATATATACACATTACATCCATCCGTATATAATATATTTATACATATATATTATATACTAATACATATTTTATAATTTAATACATGTATTATAATTATAATTATACCAAATTATGAAATATTAATCATAATTGTATAATTATACATAGCTAATATGTATAAAAATCATTTCCATCAATTATGGAATTAATCCAAAATTTATTTTAACACCTTTTGTGGAACGAACCAACTAATTAAATAAATAATATTCATTTCATTAATTATTTTAATTAACTCATTTAATTTATACTTTTACTATTGTGCAACTAAATTACATCATTCGTTCCATAAATTATTTTACTATTTTACTATTGTGCAACTAAATTATTTTAATGATGTTTTGTGATTCAGATTTCATTGTTATTTTTATTTTGTAGGTACATGTGATGATTCTTTACTTCGATTAATTGTGGAGGATGAAAAGAAGATTGATCAAATCAAGAAATGCTTATGTAGACTCAAATATGTAGTTTTTGTTTTTTAATACAATATTTATAATTCGGGGTACTCTTTTTCCTTCGTTTGTGGTTTTATCCCATTGAGTTTTCCCCAAACAAAGTTTTAATGAGGTCCCAAAGTGTTCTTCCTTATCTTTTATAAATTCTTATAATTTTAATAAAATTAATTAATTGATATTTTATTTATTTATTTATTTAATTTGTATAAAAGGGCACACTTGAAAAAATTTGCCCCGGGCCTTAAAAAACCCAGGACCGGCTCTGCCTCCGCCGCTATTGTATCCTCTCCTCCCATTGACAGTAGCTGCCTCAGCTGCATGTGTAGTATAGAATCATGTTAGCCAATTAGAGCTAATAATATACACAACTGCCAACTTTACTATACATGTACATGCATTCAACAATTTTTTTATTTTTCTGTTAATGCTATACAACAACTGCATACAAAATTCGAGTTAAATCACTCATGAATTTTTAAAAGTGTAATACACTTTGGTAACTAGACAAAAACTGTTTAATTTAATTACCTACCAAAATATTGATGAGTTATATTGTATAAAATTTTATGTAGATAAATTAGATAGTTTTTATCTACTTTCATACCTCTAACATTATTCTTTTTGAATTATATAAAACACGCAACAAATGAGAGCTTGATTTATGCGAAAATTATACACTCAAATTGAGATATGAGCTAAAACTTACTGTTTTTGTTTGTAGTGGTGGTCTGAGTCTCAGCCAACTCTCTAGCTGCGACCTCTGAACTAATCAGAAGAACAATAGCCAGAGAAAGACCAAGTAAAAGAAATGTCTTATTGGAACCCATATTTCTATCAACTTTGTACTCTATCACTCTATGAGAATGATATTGTGGAGAAGGATGAAAAAACTAGTGTGTTTCAATCTCTATTTATAGGCTCAGAAAAAATGTGATAGATATTAAATATGTGGCACAGTTTAAACAAGTAATTAAATATTTGGTCCCTGTATTACCAGGAAAAATAAAATAAAATAAAATAATATAACAATAATTAAATAATAGTTAAATTTAATTTTAAATATTATTTAGATGTTATATTATATTTGGGTCAAATTTATGTGGGCTAATAATAATAATAAATAACATTAATTTGGTTAAATGGGGCTTTAAAATTAATTGGATCTAATTTATATTTGTGTATAATTTTATTTATGTAATTTAAATCCTATTATAATTAGGAGAATTGATATTTTTTTATAATAATAAATAATTAAAGAATAAAACTTAACCCTATTTCACTATATAATACCTCAATATCGAGAAGAAGAGGAACAGTAGCACTCTATTTCTGAGTTTTAAAATGGACATAAAAGAAAAGAAATAGACGAAAAACTTAAGTTTTTTTTTCAATTCTTGTGTTTCTAAATTTTTTAATAAATGAAAAAGAAAATAATTGGATAGAAAACTTAGCCACTTTTCCCGTCAAAGTTTTTCATCTAAAATTAACAAGATTTGGACGGAAAATAAAATAAAATAAATAGTATTTTTATAATTATCATATTATCTTCAACTTTCGGTATAATAAATTAAAGGCACATTATGGAAAATTAAAGGCAGATTAGCCTGGTCTTCGCCAGAATGTTGTTGTCCACTAGTAAGGGGAGCTTTGAGATGTATTAATATGTTGAAATTATTATGGGATGCTAATCTTGAAATAGCAAAAACCTCAGGGTATGTTTTAACCTCTATTGCTCCAATAGAATCTCCAGTATAATGGACATCAGTACAAATATTATTTGATGAAAGTTTTTCAGTAACCTCAGGTTGGCAATTCACAAGTTCGTCATCATCGAGGACACCTGGCTCAAGGGCATGACGAATATGAGAAACATGCCGATTTGTATTTGCACGTGGAGGAGGGAGCCTTTGTACAACAGTCAACCAGGCTGATTCTTGAGGCCAAGAACTATGATTGGTTCTTGACCTTCTATTCCTAAGATTAGAAAAGAAAGATTCTGGAACGGAACTTCCTTCCATTTTGCTCGGCAAACGGGGCAAATCTGGTTTCCGTGTTTTACATTGGAGGTGATGCAGTGGAAGTGGAAGGGGTGTGAGCATTCTGCAGTGAAAATGGCATGGCCTTGGCCTGGTTTCATGGTGGTTAAGCATATTGAACAAGTTGTCTGCAATCACAAAGAAATGCAAGTCAAAAGCAAATCACACATTAACTGCATTCAAACCAACTGTTATGGCTGAAAGATTAAGCACAAACACCTAAACACGTTATCAAGGATCTGATCAACCTTGAAATGCATCAATGCATATGGTTCGTTCAAAGCATCAATGCAAATATATTTATTTTGTCTTGTTTAATTTTTTTATTATAAGCAAATCAAATAAACAATGTGAATATAAAAGAAAACATTGACATGATCCCACATAAACAGCATCAAGACTAACTTCATGGCTGATAGATTAAGCACAAACAACTAAACAAATTGTCAAGGATCCAACCTACAGTTGACAGTTTATGAACAACCTATCCAATACACACCACATAATAATCAGCTCACTACAAAAAAAAATTTATTTCCGAAGGAATTTATTCCGCCGAAAATAAACTTTTTTCTGACAGAAAAGATAAATTCGACGGAATTCGTCTGAAAAAGTGCTACATTGAACGAAAAAATGCCCATATTCCGACGGAATATGCTTATTTCCGACAGATTAATGCTGACGCAATTATTTATGACCGAATTTTCGATGAATAATTTCACTGAAAATAAGCTTATTTCCGACGGAATAAGCTTATTTCCGATAGAGTCGAAAATAAGCTTTTTTTTCTTTTAGTGTCATATTGTTTGCTGAAGTATTAATATAATTTATTCTTTAATTTTTGGGTTTTGGCAATAAGCCAATCAAATAAGCACTGCAAATATGAAAGAGAACATTGACACGATTTTATGTTTTTCTGCCAAAATTGCCTCTATGTTGGTAGGCTTAAATTAATCATCTCAAATTTATATAAACAAGTAGCAATATGACACCTATTTATTTGTTTATTTTATAATTACAATATGAAATGAGAATAGTGTAGACCTCAAAATAATTTGCAGTTAACCATCATCGGAGCCAGATGCCATGATGCTTAAAATTATATGTGAGAAGCTGCATTTAACTTTGAAATTTAGGTACTAATTAAATTTATCATTTATGTATTATCCGATTTCTGTTCTATTTTCTTTTGTAACAGAAATGGGATAAGTAGTATTTGTATTTGATTATAGAATTTTTACTTTGATAAAATTTTATCTTGCATATTTTTGATTCATAGTTCAATGATTATAATTATAATTGATATATCACATGTAATAGAAGGGTAAATTTGTAAAAGTAATATTTTTTTTTTCTTTTCATTGGAACTCAGAAACACAAGAAAAAAATAAATAAATTTTTTAATCTTGTCTATTTAAAACTCAGAAATAATACAAAAGAAAACTTTAAATTTTTTATCTTTTTTTTTATGTTCTAATTTAAGTTTTCTATTATAACAGACTGTAGACGAACAGAAAGCGGCCAAAAGGAATCTGGAGTGCGGCGGAGAGAATAAAAAAGAAGAAGTTAAAACTGCCGCTTACTGGTATTAACTGAGAACAAGAGAAACATCATAAACTTGGCAGGTTTCGTTTTTTGTTTCCAGGTAGCAGGTTTGTTTTTCTGTTGTTTTTTGGCATGACATTGATTTTCACGTCAATGGTTTTCGGCCTTTTAACTTTCTAGTCACAATTGGAATGTAGATCATATGCTGATATGTGTATATATAATTGTGTAAATGAATTTTGGTTATAGTTTATTTGAAATATATAAATAAACGTGATTATACCCTGTAGAAGAATAGTAGCAAAGTCGTGTGCTTTATTAATTAAACAAAGAATCTGTACACATGCGATTTTGACCGTCGCTATAGGTCTATAGCGACAATTTACGTGTGAAAATATCAAAAAAACGTATACAAATATCACTTCCCTTATTCATCTATTGATGTTTATCCCAGTTTTATGGCATAAGCTCTAGTATTTCTTTTTTTCCAAGTTTTACAGAAACAAAGACAACTCTGGAGTTGGAATAAAGGAGAAAATTCTTTCACCAAACAGTTCAGACAATGATACCAAAAGCTGCCCAGATTTCAAATAATCCTTCCAAGCTTGGTTGAGGACAGCTCTCATCCTCAAAGCTTCATTCTACACGGCTTGGGGGTAAACTAAAGGCTATGGCTGAGCAGGAAGGTAGGGACCTAAAAAATAAAGCCAGAGTCTCCGTAGATCCAAATACTAAGCCCAAGAAAAAAAACAAAGGAGGGGGTGGGAAAAAATCCCCATCTTAACCATTTTATTCTATGGTTAATTTTTTATTACAACCATATGTGGGCTAAATACCTCAGGGGAAAGGAAAACCTTTTGGAAGGACTTAACTTCGTTGGCTGCAAATATTGATAAGCTATGGCGTATGCTTGAGGATTTTAATGAGGTGCTCTTTATGTTGGAATTGAATTGGTAAAATAAGATAGTGGTCAGCAGTTGCTAATTTTTAGGGCCAAAGACTCGGTCAAATATAAGTTATAACAAGACCTTCTTTTTAGCTATCATCCCTTATTTTTAGGGTGGTAGGCTTCTCAGACTTCTTATATAATTAGGGAAGTGGAACTTAGAAAAACGAGGTAGAAAAATAACAGCTCTCTTTTCCTTGGTAAAAATTCTGGTTTTCAAAAAGTCTGAAGAGTGTTGTTCATATTGGTTCGATTGAGTCCACTTGCATTGAAGGGCCTCTTGCTCGTGGTTAGGAGTGTTGTATCTTGGGAGGTTTTTGTCCTGTGAAGCTTGGCACCCGAGGCTGGGCAATATTAAACCTTAAGGAGATTCGCGTTTGGCGTTCCTCACTCCAATCTCCAGTTTCATCTCTTTTCTGAATTTTTGGTAACAAATTTAATTATTTTATTCAATTAATTTATACCATGTTGTTTATGTATGGCAAGCATGTTTTAAATCCTTTCGTGTATTAATATTTTCACTACCGTTGTTTAATTCCATTAATGCAATTTATTTATTGAATAATATTTAAATTCTCGTTCATTTTTTGTCATCATTCATATTCTACTGTTTCACTAAATTATTTAGTTGCTGAATAATATTTCTGGGTGAGTGCTAAAAACTCACGGCTATTGATTAAAATTAATAATTCATTTTTATGTAAACCCATTTTTATTATATTACTCCACGTCCCATTTTTTTTCTATGTACATGAGTTCCTGAATCACTTTTTACTAACATATGAATCACTTTGGATTCAGGCAACAATCTTAAGGTTTAATAGTATTAACTATTCTTATATTCTGTTAATATATATTTTGTTAACTGAAGCTTCGTTGCTTTTCTAATAGAAAAAGAAAAATCTTTATTTTCTGCCATAAGTTTAATAACAGGTTTCATTGCATAATAAAGTATAATATTTTGAATAAATTTTATATTCTGTATCACATGTATCCAAGATAACGAGAATAATTTTTGAATAAATTTTAATCTCTGATAAACTGTTGGGCCTTGAGGGAGAAATCTTTTATTGCATGAAATTGTATGTTTTGATAACATGCATTATTAGATTATTTATGCCAATAACCAAGATGATATTGTTGTTTACATGTTTACTTTAATTTATAATTCTTTTGTTTGTTATCTCCCACTCTCTCCGAAAGTAGAGTCTCTCAGTTAATTAAAGTTGGTTAACTGTGATACCCAAACTGTTAAAACAAGATTAGTCTGTCCTTGTTTCAGGTTCCAAAATTTCTTGTTTGGTAAACAACTTTTTCACTCACATATCTGTTATTGGATTTAATAACAATCTGTTGTCTTACTCATTTAAAACCGAAAATTGCATGCTAGTTTAGTAACATTTTTTTTTTAATTTTGGTGTTATATTTTCTGCCATATTTATACGTGGTTAAATTCTAGAATAAATTTTATTCTTTATCTCATATTTGGTTTACATATTTTGTAGTGAAAACATGTCAAATAATGACATTGAGAAATCCACCATCCAAATTGGAGGTGATGACAATTCCAGTGGTGGGGTAACCCCTGTTGATAATGTGGCCCAAAGTGGCGTGACCCCAGTTGGCACTAACCCCCGTGGGGGCATAACCAATGAGACTGGTGGCTCTAGTGGCACTCAAATGATTGCTCCTGGCATTGAGGTGACTGCTCCTGTGGCACCCACAATGACTGATCCAGTGACTGGCCGTGTCACTTCTGTGATTCTTGGTGAAAAACCCGAGAAGTTCAGTGGTACTGATTTCAAGAGATGGCATCAAAAGATGTCATTCTACCTGTCAACATGTGGACTTGGCAAGTACCTCACAGAAGTGTGTCCTGCCATAAAAGCAGAAGATCCTTCTACTGTTGCTGTGGTACAAGCATGGATGTACGGTGATTATCTGTGCAAAAATCATCTCCTTAACGGACTTGTGAACTCTCTTTACGGTGTATACTGTAAAAAGCCCACTGCTAAGGAATTGTGGGAAGCTCTTCAAAAGAAGTACAAGACTGAGGATGCTGGCACAAAGAAATTTGTGGTGGGCAGATTTCTTGACTTCAAGATGGTGGATTCCAAGTCTGTCACTTCACAGGTGGAAGAGTTTCAACTAATCATGCATGAAATTGAAGCAGAAGGAATGAAATTGAGTGAATCATTCCAAGTGGCAGCTGTGATAGAGAAATTGCCTCCTGGGTGGACTGATTACAAAAATCGGTTGAAACACAAACGTGAGGAGATGAATCTAGAGGATTTGGGCCTTGATCTAAGGATCGAAGAAGACAATAGGAGGAAGATTGGTGCTCTTCCAAGAGAGCCAAAGGCAAATGTGGTAGAAACTTCTAAGCCCAAAAATGATGGGAAAAGAAAGCGAGACCACCAAGCCAAGGGCAACAAGCCGCAACGGGTTCAGGGCAACTGCTATTACTGCGATAAACCTGGACACAGGGCAAAAAACTGTAGAGAGCGCCTTAAAAAGTTCAAGAACAAAGGCAAAGCTGTTAAGCAAGCTCACCTGGTCGATCAAGAAGGTGAGGATGATGAAGAGATGTTGGTTGATGTGGTCTCCCAAGTAAATATGGTGGCCAATACCAAAGACTGGTGGGTGGATACAGGTGCGACCACCCATATTTGCACTGACAAGAATCTCTTCACTTCCTATGAAAAGAAGAGTGAAGGAGAAAAGATCTACATGGCTAACTCTGCTTCAGCCACTGTAGAGGGAACAGGCAAGGTGATCCTGAAGTTCACATCAGGGAAAGCCTTAACACTGATGAATGTGCTTCATGTTCCAGAGATTCGCAAGAATTTGATCTCAGTCCCTATCCTGATCAAGAAAGGATTCAAGATGGTGTTTGAATCCGACAAATTTATTATTATGAAGGGTGGGATGTATGTGGGAAAAGGGTATTCTAGTGATGGGCTTTTTAAAGCTAGTGTTGCTGTAATGGACGAACAGTCCAAATTCTTGTACCCCAAGGCTGTTATTGATAATAATAATAAAGCGAAGTCTTCAGTTTACTTTGTTGTTTCTCCTTGTTTGTGGCATGGTAGATTAGGACATGTAAACTATGGTACAATGAAAAAACTAGCAAACTTAGGGTTAATCCCAAATTTTAATTTAGATGTCAACCATAAATGTGAAACATGTGTTGAAGCTAAGTTTGCAAAGAAACCCTTTCACTCAATTGAGAGAAGCTCTGACCCTCTAGCATTAATCCACAGTGATTTATGTGATTTGAAATTTATTCAAAGTAGAGGTGGAAAGAAATACTTCATCACTTTCATAGATGATTGTACTCGGTTTTGCTATGTTTATTTATTAACTAGCAAAAATGAAGCCATGGATGCTTTTATCAAATATAAAAATGAGGTTGAGACTCAACTTGGGAAAAGGATCAAATCTCTTAGGTCTGATAGAGGAGGAGAATATGATTCTTCCTCCTTTGATGAGTTATGTGCAAATTATGGAATAATTCATCAAACTACTGCACCATACACACCTCAGCAAAATGGAATTGCTGAAAGGAAAAACAGAACTTTAAAAGAGATGGTCAATGCCATGTTAATAAGTTCTGGTTTACCTCAGAACTTGTGGGGGGAAGCAGTATTAACTGCTAATTATATTCTTAACAGAGTGCCTCACAAAAAGACGGGTAGTATTCCTTATGAAATGTGGAAAGGAAGAACACCTTCTTTCAAATACTTGAAAGTGTGGGGGTGTCTTGCTAAGGTGGCAGTGCCTCCACCAAAGCAAATAAAACTTGGACCCAAGACAGTTGATTGCATATTTATAGGATATGCTCATAATAGTAGTGCGTTCAGGTTTTTGGTACACAAATCTGAAATAGATGATATCCATGCAAACACAATCATGGAATCAAGAGATGCAGAATTTTTTGAGGAAGTATTTCCTTATAAAAATACTGTAACCTCTCAGAAAAGGATTAGAAGATCAAACTCTGAGAAAGAAGAAATGGAAACACAAGAGATTGAACCAAGGACGAGCAAGAGATCTAGAATCTCCAAGTCTTTTGGTCCAGACTACCTAACATACATGTTGGAAGGTGAACCTCAGACTTTTAAAGAAGCAATGACATCTTCGGATGCCATATTCTGGGAAGAAGCTGTAAACAGCGAGATAGAATCCATCATAAGTAATCATACCTGGGAATTGGTTAATCTCCCTCCTGGGAATAAGCCAATTGGATGTAAATGGATCTTCAAGAAAAAGTTAAAAGCTGATGGTTCCATAGATAAGTATAAAGCAAGGCTGGTTGCCAAAGGGTATAGACAAAAAGAAGGTCTAGACTACTTTGATACTTATTCACCAGTCTCAAGGATTACATCCATAAGGATGTTAATCTCCATAGCTTCACTATATAACTTGCAGATACATCAAATGGATGTAAAAACTGCATTCTTGAATGGTGATCTCAATGAGGAGATATATATGGAACAACCTGAAGGGTTCAAAGTCAAAGGACAAGAGAACAAAGTGTGTAGACTTGTCAAATCATTATATGGACTTAAACAAGCTCCAAAACAATGGCACGAAAAATTTGACCAAGTTATGATTCGAAACGGGTTTACAATTAATGAAACTGACAAATGTGTTTACACTAAAACTATCATTGATGGTTGTGTCATAGTTTGTCTTTATGTAGATGACATGCTGATTCTTGGACATAATATTGAAAATATTAACTGTACCAAGAAAATGTTGTCTAAAAATTTCGATATGAAAGACTTGGGTGAAGCGGATGTGATACTAGGCATAAAGATTTCCAAAAATTCAGAAGGCCTAGCTTTATCTCAATCACACTACATTGAGAAGGTGATTGAAAGGTTTAAGGGCCTTGGCATTAAGGATGCTAATAATCCTTTTCTATCACACCTAGTCTTACATAAAAATACTGGCAACAGTATTAAACAGTTGGAATACTCTCAAGTGATTGGTAGTGTTATGTACCTCATGAACTGCACGAGACCAGATATTGCGTACGCTGTTAGTAGACTAAGCAGGTACACGAGCAATCCTGGTCATGAGCATTGGAAAGCTCTATTGAGAGTATTAGGGTATCTAAATAAGACAAAGAGTTATTCTTTGCATTATCAACAATATCCAGCTGTTGTAGAAGGATATAGTGACGCTAATTGGATTTCAGATTCAGATGAATCTAAGTCAACTAGTGGTTATGTATTTATCCTTGGAGGTGGAGCTATATCTTGGAAGTCTTCAAAACAAACTTGTATAGCTCGTTCAACGATGGAATCTGAATTCATCGCTTTAGATAAGTCAGGTGAAGAAGCAGAGTGGCTTCGTCACTTCTTAGAGGATATTCCTCTGTGGCCGAAACCTGTGCCTGCAATATGTATCCATTGTGATAATCAGGCTACAATTGCAAGAGCACAGAATGTCATCTATAACGGTAAGTCTAGACACATTCGTCGAAGACATGATACCGTGAGAAAACTGCTCTCTAATGGAACAATTTCCATTGATTTTGTGAAGTCAAAAAATAACCTAGCGGATCCATTTACAAAAGGGTTGAGTCGAGAGCAAGTCGATTGCGCATCGAGAGGAATGGGGTTAAAAGCCTTAAACCCATGAGTTACCTTGATTGAAACCTAACCTAGCGATTGGAGATCCCAAGGACTAGGTTCAACAGGAAAACGTAAGTTTTGTGTAACTCGAATGAGAAACACTTGTAGTTATTCTGTCTCATTCCTTGGATGCAGTAAGTGCTACGCACAAGTGTGTACAGGTTAAGCTATATGCTTTTAATGATGCTTAAGTGGGGTATGTGAGATACTCATAACAAGATATCACCTATGTGAGTGAAGAGTAAGGCCGACTCTATGAAAAAAAAAACTACCAAGGCTTGATTTTCTAAAGCACTCACTGAACCCAAGATGTTCAGGGCCGAAAAATGAACACAACCGAGAACCAATTTTGAATTGGATTAGTACTGTGTGAGATCTATTGTCTGGGCTTACATAAACAACTGGCAGTTCAAGGCATAAATCCACTGACTAGTTAAGTGGGTTCGATAGATCTTCACTAGGGAATGTTCAAAGCCAAAAGCTACCTATCCTGATGCAGTATTATTCTTAATGTACTCTCAGACTTTCGTCCGTGTTAGACTTGTCTTATTTTTCCATTCAATGTGGGGGATTGTTGGAATTGAATTGGTAAAATAAGATAGTGGTCAGCAGTTGCTAATTTTTAGGGCCAAAGACTCGGTCAAATATAAGTTATAACAAGACCTTCTTTTTAGCTATCATCCCTTATTTTTAGGGTGGTAGGCTTCTCAGACTTCTTATATAATTAGGGAAGTGGAACTTAGAAAAACGAGGTAGAAAAATAACAGCTCTCTTTTCCTTGGTAAAAATTCTGATTTTCAAAAAGTCTGAAGAGTGTTGTTCATATTGGTTCGATTGAGTCCACTTGCATTGAAGGGCCTCTTGCTCGTGGTTAGGAGTGTTGTATCTTGGGAGGTTTTTGTCCTGTGAAGCTTGGCACCCGAGGCTGGGCAATATTAAACCTTAAGGAGATTCGCGTTTGGCGTTCCTCACTCCAATCTCCAATTTCATCTCTTTTCTGAATTTTTGGTAACAAATTTAATTATTTTATTCAATTAATTTATACCATGTTGTTTATGTATGGCAAGCATGTTTTAAATCCTTTCGTGTATTAATATTTTCACTACCGTTGTTTAATTTCATTAATGCAATTTATTTATTGAATAATATTTAAATTCTCGTTCATTTTTTGTCATCATTCATATTCTACTGTTTCACTAAATTATTTAGTTGCTGAATAATATTTCTGGGTGAGTGCTAAAAACTCACGGCTATTGATTAAAATTAATAATTCATTTTTATGTAAACCCATTTTTATTATATTACTCCACGTCCCATTTTTTTTCTATGTACATGAGTTCCTGAATTACTTTTTACTAACACATGAATCACTTTGGATTCAGGCAACACTTTATTTCTGAAATTGAGAGTGGGGATGACTCGTGGGATAGCAGCATTTTTTATGCTTCCCTGATACGCTAAGTTTTGGGCTAGTAACATTTTTTATGCTTCCTAGATACGCTAAGTGTCAATTTTCTTTGGATATACCATAACAACAGCAAATAATAGTTGAATCAGGAATAGAGCTATATTTTTGAAATAATAATATTTTTTTTAAAATAATTTTGAAATATGATAATAATTTTAATTAATTAATGTAATATCGTAATATAATATTATTCAATCTATTTAGATTTGTTAACAAGCCGAAACGGTTTAAATTGAAAAAGTTAGACGAATCAAGTTGGGTCTTAGCTATGATTTAGTTTATAAACTCAGCCGTTTTTGTAATTCGGTTAAGCATAATTGAGCCGAACTTAGTCGAATTTAAACCCTACTAGTTGAACTTTTTAATTTACTATAAATAAAATAATAAATCCAATAACCCAAACCCATTTAAATCCAAAATCGCTGTTACCCGCTCAAATATGTCCGAACCCACCATTTTTCGGGTCTAGTTCTAAGACATGGCTAGTCTATAATTCTGTATAATGTATGGATGTTGGGATGGGCCCAATACAACAAAAGAGGTTCAGCTCTACTCAGGCCCAACCTCCAACACCAAGAATGGTCATTAAGCCATCTGGGGGTTACTCCCGCGTTTCAAAATAGGGATATATGTGAAATCTTAATATTTAAATAGAGAAAAACTTAATTTTGAAAACAACAAATTAGAGTAATTAATAATACTACTTTATTTAATTACACTGCAAGAAAAAATCCTATAGTTACTGTCCGCGGCCGTTGGCCATATGACCATGGCTAAATGAGAAATGAGAATTCATTAAAGTAATAATTTAAAATTTATTACGAGTTCTCATTTTCTAATATAAACAATTTGGTTCAAATTATTTCTCATATTGTTACTAACATGTCTCATTTAAGCAATATGTTTAATTATTACTAACATTTCTCATTTTCTTTAATAAATTTTGGGTTTCAATATATAATGAAAATACAAAAAAATATAAAAATTATACATGTACGTACGTGTAACAAGGAATGGAGAATGTGGAGAAAGCGTACTATGATTTGTCAATTATCAATGATTATATTAGTTGTAATTGTTCTATTTACAAGGAATGGTGGAGTAAAGTATCATTCGTCTTATTTATTGACACATCATTTAATTTACGTTTGAAATTAAAATTTTAAAACCTTTAGAAATACTTTTTCCATTCCGATAATTTTTATTTTTTAACGTTACGTTTGAATTGAAGAAATAAAATAAATGAGGAGAGAGAATGGAATGATTTTTTAATATTTCATATGCATGTTTGGTTGATGTTAGGAATACATCTAAGAATGAAATAAATAATTAGTTAATGACCTAAGTATCCTCAAATGTTCAATTTTAACTTAAATTCAATTTATATTGAAAATTTGACTCATATTTCTCTAAAAAAAAATTATAATTCTATCTTTCTTCCTTTTTTTCATTTTCTTCTCAATTTTCAATTTTCTTTGAGCAGTTCCAAGGGTGATAGGCCGTATGCCTCGTACTAGGCTGAACACACAATTACACAGATAAGGAATATACCAAACGAAGACAAGTATACATATTTAAATATTAAATAACCCGTTACCCTTTCTTGATGGGATTCGAGTAAATACAGTTGAAACAGTCCATATTTTTATTTTGATTTGTATTTTAACATACTGGGTCACATTGCATCAAAAGTGATTAGCCATGCAGACCTCTGGAATTTCAAGGTGACAAAAAAAGCAAAAAGAGATACAAAACTGAGTTTCCGAAAAGAAGACACTTCAAACAAAGTCAATGGCTTAACAAAGGTTCCTGAAACCAACTCGAACTATCTAAGTAAGAAACTGGCAACTTTCACAATTGTGAAGCTTCAACCACACTGTCTCATAATCTTAATTAAAAGATTCACTACAGATGAGAATCAATCCTAACTGCAAGCATTATAAAATAAATGCAAGACGTGTATAAGGAGCTTGACTCACAGGGATGCATACAGGGAAAATCATGTGAAAAAAGAATTGAATGCCACAAAGAACAAACTACGATGTGTGAAAATTTTCTCATTACTTGGTGCGGTGATGAAAGAATATTAAACTGGCAAGAAATGTTGCAATAAGTATAGTTAATAACTAAGCCGAAGTTACAACTCTCCATGTAAATACTGAGAATTAAGGCATGAAACAGCTGTAAGAATCCATACTAAACAAACCTTCAGAAACTGAAAATACTAAACACATTCATGAGAACTTGGAAATAGCTCTAATTGGGGATAATTTGGGAATCATATTTAACGTTTAGAAAATATATAACATAGGCACATATGTGTGCCACTGATGAAGAGGCATGATCAATATTGATGGTAGTGCAAAAACTCACAGAAAATATCATATGCAGACAACAATGTGCGATGGATTGTTTCTGTGATACAGGATCAATGCAAAAACAAATGGTATAGAAAGATGTCCACTACAGATGGACAAAAGAAAGTCCTTGTTTAGTAGTTATCAGCTGTTGGACGGTCAAAACCAATATGCCAAAAAAGTAGTAACTCAGCTAAATGAAGGGTGTTGGCTGGGTAGATGCGCAGCCACGGAATTAAGATTGAAGATTACTACATAAGATAATTTAAAACATGCAAAAGGATGAATTAATGCGCACAGTTTACACGCACAAACGTAACTACATAGAAGGAGAAATAACTGCATAACTAGAAAAACGTAAAGATGTTCAAACGGATATGGATATGTGAATCAATTATCAAAAATCAAACTAAAAATATAGAGAGATTTGGAAGATATTTGATTCAATTCAAAGCTTTGAAAGGATTTTGAAATTACATGAGAAATAGAAAGAATAGAAATACGATCATGCTAACTTGGAGCAATAAAATTATGATGAAATCGATTTGTCAATTGATTATCTATCAATCTCAACCATGAATCGATCTCTCACCTTCTCTCCTCTCGCCGCTCTCTTCCTCTCGGCGTTCCCAATAGACAGAATACTCTATCGACAATGGTGAAATCCTATATCATTACAGGGATATTACTTTAAATTGACCAAAATTAGTGGACGGAATGACTTATTCAGAAAGTCCCCTACAAGAATGAAATTTTTTGTTTTAAGGTTATTACCATTCCGGTAGGAATACACCATTTCAAGTAGCAATAAGCAAACCAAACAACCCATTCTTCATTCCATCGGAATAACTTATTCCATTCCCCCTCCTATTTCACCGATCCAAACGTAGCATAAAAGGTCATGAGATAACTGTTTTCTTATAATTATTTTTTATATCATTTTTTTCTCTATTTCATTCGTACATACGTTAATTTCATTCTTCAATTTATATGTAGCATAAATGCTAACCGTGATGCGTGGCTTCCGTGGTAACTCAAATCGCAGTCTTGTTGATGGTAAATACATACCGTGGTAAGGGTTGCCGTGACCAAATGGCTATAAAAATGACCGATCGAGTATTCACCAATATAATTAACCAAATAGCTAGGTTACAATTTAAATTAATCATAGTAGTCGACATAATAATATTGGACGCTTCATAAATATTTACAATTTCAAAAGATTTTTCTGTTGTTTAGTTAGCTGAAATGAAATGTTGGGACAAAGAAGTAGGAGGACATATCATTTCCCATTTAGAAATACTTCCGTTGCTACTAAAACAAATGGCACACCTACACCTTACATTCATATAATCACTTTAATGTGATTTTAAAAAATGATAACCAATCCAGTTCAACATTTTAAAGGAAAATTTAGTAGCACGGGTACCAATCTAAATTGCATCAGTACTACTTAATATACAATATATGACATTTATTGAGTGACCATGCATGCTTTAATTTTAGACATACTATATATAATAGAGTACATGCACGCAGTGTAAGATCAAAACACTCCTCTAGTTGTGAGGCTTGACGTCGGTAGTCTCCGTGTCCACCACCTCACCTGCATAGTTGCAGCACCTATAACAGCAGTATCGGTGGCGGCAGCTGCCACCACCATGGCCACCGTCATTATGGTAGACTCCACCGCCGTTATGATAGCCTCCACCACCGTTGTAGTAACCTCTGCCGCCGTTGTAGTAGCCTCCACCTCCGTTGTGGTAACGTTAACCTCCGCCGCTATTATTGTAGCCTCCACCACCATTGTAGCTTCTGCCGCCATTGTATCCGCCCCTCCCATCGACAGTAGCTGTTGGAAATGGATTTGAAAACTAAATAATTAGAGCATTTTTTAGGCTCAATTAACGTGGGACTCAAACTCCAAAAATGTCGGGTTCATGTACCAACGCGTTCTCCTCCGCAAAGAGTATAACGTGGTATATTTATTTGTTCAAATCCATTAAGTATTGAATGAAAAATTGACTCCAAAATCATCTACTTGAAATGTTTAAACTTGTCATAAATACCTTGTCCCATATAGAATAAATGAGGAAAATGTGAAGGGTTTATATATGGGATAGTTGAATAATGGGAAGGGCCCCAAGGGGTACCCTACTTTTGTGGAAGGGAGAGGACCTAGCTAAGGCTTGGTTTGAACACGCCGCTGGCCCGGCCAGGTCGTAGGTCGCTGTATATAATTTTTTGGACAAAATTTATTTAAAATTTTGTTTAAAGTTTTATTGCAAAAGAGGAAACAAAACTATGTCGTTTTGAGTTTTCTGAACAGAAGCGGAACTGTGTCGTTTTGAGACGTGCCTCTTCTAAACGGAAGCACCCTTTTAATAGACTCAAAACTACGTCGTTTTTTATGACGCCTTTTCTGAACAGAAGCGCCCATTCTTATTGGTCCAAAACTACGTCGTTTTGACGAATGGATGTCATGCCAAAGGAGGTGTCCCTTCTGATCAGTCACAA
The DNA here is from genome assembly GCA_947179155.2 of Hedera helix. Taxonomy (NCBI): domain Eukaryota; kingdom Viridiplantae; phylum Streptophyta; class Magnoliopsida; order Apiales; family Araliaceae; genus Hedera; species Hedera helix. The sequence goes on from OX359283.1 coordinate 24,685,008, forward strand.
TTCATCATATAAATAACCTGTTTGCGCTGCAATCAAAAATCATTCATTTCCAGAAATAATTTTCATTCTTCTGCATTCATCATATAGTCAGTTCGAGTATAAAACATAAAAATTGAGTTCGAAGAATTCTTAATTTTGAAGTGCTTCTAATTAAGAATTGGAAATCCGTTTCATCTTGGGAAGTAATTATTCAGAAACCTTTTAGCACCAGTGAGGAAATAAATTTGCTTCAAAGAGACTTTGTGAATTCAAAGAACTCGGATTTAATCTTTTCAAAAATTTAATCTCCTTTTTCCAAGTATACTGAACTTTCTAATTTCAATTTACTTACTTAATTTAGTAACTCTGTTATTGCATATTAAATATTTATTATAGTTACGGGAACTACAGTAGCTGCCAAAGCTGCATGTGTAGTATAGAATCATGTTAGCCAATTAGAGCTAATAAAATACACAACTGCCAACTTTACTATATATGCAACAATTTTTTATTTTTTTGTTAATGCTATGCAATAATAGCATATAAAATTTTCGAGTTAAATCACTCATGGACTTTTAAAAGACCTAATAACTAACAAAAAATGTTTAGTTTATATTGACAAAATATTGATAAATTGTATTATATAACTGATGAAAGTTATATTTAAATAAAATTTTACGTATCTAACATTATTCTTTTTGAATTATATGAAGGATGCAACAAATAAGAGTTAGATTAAAGAGAAATTAAACTATATACTCAAATTAATATATGAGCTAAACCTTACTGTTTTTGTTTGTAGTGGTGGTCTGAGTCTATGTGGAAGTGCTCAAGGTGGAAGTGCTCTACGAAAACTAGATTATATGCATCAAGAGTCTTCTTTCCATGCATCACGAGGTACAAACATTAGGATGTTTGACATGGTTCGAGAATTTTCCAAATACTCATTTAGTTGATGCCCAAGACAAGAAATCTCCTTCCCAATTTCACGTTAATGAGCTACTAGAAAAGCTCCAGTAGTGTTATCTTGCTATATGATTTGGTTACCCCATTTCAGCACAACCAAATTTATAGCAATGGACCTATGGTAGGAATATCGGCCACGAGAGGTGAAATCAAAACATGGGCATGCTCCAAACCTTTAATATCATGTATAAACACAGTTAACTCTACCATCGTTGCAAGAAGTACCTTATCATCCTTGTTCATACTCACAATTGGAGTTAATTCCCATTGCTCTTGCTCCTCCTCAAGATTACAAATAAATGTTGAAAGGCTTCAAACAAAATTCAACTCTAAGTAATTGTGGCCAGTGTCGTCATTATTTGGATAAGAGAGTTTTAGGCAGCCCTATCAAAACGTGAAATGCCACCTCCAAGTATTGAAATTTTGCAACCTTGCATATATGCTTTCTCTTGTTGAGATATACATTCCAAAACTATCCCTGCAAAGAAAGCCAATATGTCCAGTACAACCTGAATGAAGAAGGCAAAAATATAACTCAAGTATCACAATTTCCTGGAAGGCAATTATACATATTACTGCAGCAGAACTAAAATTTATTCCAAATGAAAATACTGTGAATATAGGTAGATCAAATGCCCTTACTCCAGCCCATATAAAGTAACAGTTGATTCCACCAGCAGTGGGTGAAAACAAGCCAAACTTAATTTCATTAAAGTGATGGCTTCTCTGCACATTTAAATCAATCACTTTCGGAAAACTTTCAAAAATTTCATCAAAATGTTGCAGCCTATCTTGGTCCTTTTTTGGATTATGAACATTGTCAAACCAGACTTCCAAACACTCCATGAATGCATTGTATAAAGCAATATAAACATCATTCTCAAAAACAAACAATATTTTCCGAACACCAACTCATCCAACTAATATGTGCTCTGTCCCGAGGAAGAAGAAGTACGTCGATGCATTGTGGCATGCTTTGATAGGAGTCCCATTCTATTGAAGTTATTTGTAATCCTTTAGAATCATCTTTGAGCTAGAAATCCTATTCTTTCTTAGCAAGCCTTTCCTTATTTTTCCTTGGCCAGATAGCTTTAAATCAAGTAGCCTTTATATTAACAGAAAATCAAATGATTATTGTCCATAACCAATTCATCTAAAAGCTTAAACTATTAGAAAGCACCAATAATGTATATCATACTAATACACTCCCTCAAATGCTAAGGGACAAATTAAAGTGCATTTGCACCATTAAATGATCAATTAAAGGTTAACATGAAATCAAGACCTTGTACACTCAGAACTTTGATCATACCATGTTAAAATAATCAACTCATTTAAAAGTTTAAACTATTAGAAAGAGGTATCAACAATGCATATCATGCTAATAACTATATTCAACTTACTAAATTATTGTTGCGATAATATTGTAAATATTTTGAATTATAAAATTTGTTTTCGGAACTTACATTCTCCCTCCATTACATGTACATTCAATACAAGAGCAAAAATGATGTGATAAATTAATGAGAGGAATTGAAGTATCTATATATCAATTTCTTTGCTAATGGAGTAGTATAGTAGGGTTGACCGGGCTAGCAAGGTAGCTCATTCTTTCCTTGGGCTAGTTGTGGAGGAATATCCACTAAGAACCACTCTGCGTTGCAAACCCAACCGGTTTAGAAAGTGATCTGGCACCCCAAGATGGTTAAAAAAGCGGTTCCATACAGCCCGAAATGGAGAAAATGCACTTTCTACAAGTGACAACCAAAATGTCCCATATGAAATCCCACCAAATAAGATCCAAGAACCAAAAATAAATTTAATAGCATCACTATTTGGAGGGGATATGCTATTCATGGAGTGCACATAGCTTAGCAATAGAGAAGCTAGAGAAAAGAGTAGAAAGTACTTATACGGGCTTATTTGGAGTATAAGAATTATAACTCCAGCTGATGCTGCCAAGGCTGTGGAGTTAAAAAGCAAGAAACGATTGAAATCCGATACGGACATTACTACTTTCCCTGCAGAACCAGAAATCGATGATATCGAACTAGTGCAAGAAGAATTAGTAATACTAGTTGCATTAAGGTAGCTGGTGGCGTTGATGGGAGGAATATTGCTGTTATCTCCTTGCCAAAGCCCACCTGGGGGGCTGAGTGCACCTTGATACGTAGCGGTCACAATTAAAACTGCAACTACTAGGAGTGAGTTTTGCTTGTCACTTGATAGACCCATTTGGAGATAAAGGCCAAGTCTGACTATCAGGCCGTCGATTCCCTCTGGGGATCTTAGGAATTCGGACAAAGTAGCAACTTTTTTAAGGGATGAACCTTGCAAACATTTGGCACGCTGTAAAATTGTTTTTGCCTTTTTCGTGCTCCATAGATGATCAGGGTGTTCCCATATAATGTCGAGAGCTGTTAAACCGGAAAGGTTTTTGGCATTTTTGTTTACTTTGTCGATCAACATCTCCAGAGCCTGCATTAATTTTACAAAGAAAAAGCATAATTGCACAGTTAATTTGCTGTAACTGCAAATGTTATGTCAACGTAATAGTGTAATGTACGTGATTAAGATTGTGTTTGACAAAACAGAATATTAAGATCCGAATAATTTAAATATGTGAATAATGTAGAGCATCTATTTATAATTGTATCTAAATGAAAAAATATTATTTGATAATTATTTTTTTCAAAATATCTGAATAACAGTATTTTATCATTTTAACTCTATAAACAATTTAAGAAAAATCTATTTAATAATCAGAAATGTCTAAATAGTATTTTAAATACATATTTATAATATTTTGACCACCTAAATAGTTTCAATTTAAGTAATAAAATAAAACAATTAAATTATAAAAAAAAGTAAAATAGCAATTAATTAATTAACTAATATAATAACAACCCAATAGCAACTAATTAAATAACTAAAAATAATAATTAATTAATAAAACAAGCAAAAGTTAATGGCGTTTCCAATTGAACTTCGAAGTGATCCCTTATGCTTCCGTATGGTTCCCAATCGAAGTCCCGTATGCTTCCTAATCTCATTTCACAATTCCTTTCAATTATTGTGGGCTGAGCACACATAATCCCATACTGCAAATCATTGATGGCAAGTGTAGCAGGTGTTCTCGCCGGAAATCATCTTCCGCGTCCTCCTACCTAAGGAAGAACTCATCTTAGAAACACTGTCCAGATTTGCGGCCAAATCCTTACGCAAATTCGCAATACGGATCGAGTTTGGTCTTGGGTTTCAGATCTACATCGTACCGGATAGCCTATCGCAAGTCTACATCGTTAACTTCAAACCAAGAGACGAGTTTAAGCTCCGGCACCGCCCAACCTCCGGTGCTCATCTCCCATGGCAGTTCTCTCACACTCCTCTGTTTGGTCTTAACCGTCGTCGTCCTACGTGGCAACCTCGGCGCCGGAAAGTTCGGTATGCCGGAGCAGGACTTAAAGCTATGGTCCGGCTATGGTGCGATGGTGGTAAAGCAAGGATACAAAAAGAATTTTATAATATTGTAGAGATTATTTTTATCCAAAAAATAATCAATTTCAATTAGATAGTTCTTTGAATAATTTAAATTTATTTTTCTATCATAAATATTTAGACGAGAATTTTTTTTTAACAAAGATTTTTACGTCTCTTAACAAATAAAAAATAAGTTGTTAGAATGCATTGAAATATAATCAAACGCTACCTAAATTTGTCGAGTTAGTGTATGTATGACTAACAATCCCTCACCCTCCGGTCAACGCGACTTTTATTGCTAAATTATTATTTATTTTAAAATTTTACGTAAATAATTTGATAGAAATATCTAGCTTTGTTTATGTCACATTAATTGTGTGTTTAAAAAAAAATGTTGCCTTGAGGATGCAGTTTAATTCTGTTGTCACATTTAATGTCTGATCATCTGTTGTCCTAATTACTTTTATGTATTACTGCCAACTTATGATACTTATTATCTATTTATCTACGTAAAGTTATTTTCTAAGTGAATAAAAATTACATGAAATGCAATATCAGTATGAGACAGAAGATAGTCAATCAGGAAAGAGACACCAAATAAACCAGAAAATGAGATAACAAATTTGAATTACGTGGGGATCGATTCTCTTAAATGTTCCCCTTGCGGGTCTTAATTGACCGGAGGGAGTATGATAAAAAAAAAATTAATAAGATGAGCTAAACCTGGTATTGATTTGTTGATGCAGCAACATGCAACACACTGTCACCTTTCTCATTCTTCCAGTTGAGCACTTCTTCTTTACCGGTTCGTTTAAGCCATCCCAACAGCACTTCCAGAGCTCCAATGTCTCCTTTCCTCGCAGCAATATGCACAGCAGTTTCCCCACAGATGTTCACATCATTTATTGATTCGGGGCAGGCGACCAAAAATTCAGCCAAAAGGTCAACTTCACCATTTCCTGCTACATGATGCAAAGGCGTAAACCTTTCCTTCCCTTGAACCCGAATAAGCCGGTGGTCAATTTTTACGAGCCGCCGCACGGTTTCAGTGCGTTTATTTTGCAGAGCCAAGTCCAAAGGACTAAACCCATCTGGATTAAGCTTCCTGCTAAAAGATGGCTTTAGGCTCATGAGTTCAATGGCAAAGTGGGTTTGGCCTGCAGCCGCGGCTATATGTAGAGGCGTATCCACAAATTGGATTTGATCTAAGCCTTCTAAAACATTCGGCATTAGCCTTACTGATGCATACAAGGCATTAATATCTCCCTCTTGGGCAGCTTTCATCAACATTTCAGATTAGGCTATATAAATACAGGCGTAATCTTTATATATATATATATATATATTGTTGGGGTGTAGTTTCTTTGGATTTTGAACTTATCTTTTTGGGCTGGGCCCCTTTCTTTGCACGAGGCTTGGGCCGGATCGGGCTTCTCTCCTTCTTATTAGGTCCGGAATCCGAGGTGTGAGATATTTTCTTCTTAAGGCGGTTGATAGGACGTTTGGGCCATTTTTGTCCACTTTGACGAATTGACACAGGGAACAGCCCACACTAGTATCTTCCCCCAACGGATCAAGTGGAACAGGTGGAAGAGAACGTCACGTTTACACTCATGAGGGTATGACTGGATGTCTTACGATGCATGGATGAGTTATATACTAGCAACTTCACAATTACAAAGATAATTCATCTTTTTGCATTACAAACATTAAGCTATCAAACTTCTGAGAGATTACAGCTAACACTTAAAGTCCTTCATTGTGACGTTATTCCCCTGAACTTACTCTTACACCGGAGCATCTCCGGACGGTCTAAGCCACGACTGTCTTGTGAGGTGGTAACGGTTTGTTACGTGTGCAGGTATCTTGCTGACGGGTGATTACGGCAAGAGTGAAAATTAGACGTTAATATATATATATATATATATATATATATATATATATATATATATGAGACTGATCCATAACAAGTGTTTGTTATAGACACTATTTCAGCAAAACTAATTTCTCACCGTTCATAATAGGATCTAATGGTTAGGAAAGAAACTCAGTCGCAAGTAGGAGTAGCGGTCAAGGTAAATTTATTAATTTTTTTTGTTTGGCGGCAGGTGGGAGTAGCGGTCAGACAGACGACGTCGTTTTCCTTGGCCGCTACTCTTACCTGTGGCCAGGGAGATTTTTTAATATTTTTTTGCCTAATCGCAAGTAGGAGTAGCAGTTAAGAAAAACGAGGTCGTTTGTCTGGCCACACCTCCTACATGCAGTCGGACGAAACCCAAAATACTTTCATTTTTATTTCAAGAGATTTAATACATAAGGTTATTTCTAATTTATATACATGTACTAAATATCATATTAATTATAAATTTAAAATGAATTAACAAAATTAAATTTGATCATATTTTAAATGAATTAATTATTTTGTTAGAATTTTGATAGGGAGTATATAAAAATAAACAATTTATAGAAGTTGGTGATTTTAAATTTTAAAATATTTATAGAAATTAAAAACTATATAATATAATTTTTATTATTTTTAAATCAATAGAGAACTATGAAAATGATTAATCTCATAAATCATGGGTATCCAAATCCCAATAGATAACATATATATAATTTAAATGTATATAGTTTTTAGTTTCTATAAATATTTTAAATTAGAAGTAACCTCCTGCATGTATATAAATTAAATATATGTACTGAATCTTATGAAATAAAAATGAAAGTATTTTAAATTTGATTTGGCCGTATGTAGGAGATGCGGTCAGGCAAACAACCTCGTTTCCCTGGCCACTACTCCTACCTACGGTTAGACCAACAAAAATAAAAAATTCTTGACGGTCAGGGAAAATGACGTCGTTTGTCTAACCGTTGCTCCTCATTGCGGCCAGCACGACCAGGCTAAAAAAAATTAAAAATTCTTTCTAGCCGCTACTTTTACCTATAGTCAGGTCTCCCTCTTAACTACAGATGATATGTCCATCTCGTCAGCTAAAAATAATAAAGAGAATAATTTTGTAGAAATCTTAAAAGATTCGGAGGATGAGGAAGAGAATAAAGTCTTTAAATAATATTATCAATGAACGGGAAAAAGATAATCTTTACAAAAATAAGCAGTCTGATTATCAAAGAAGGGAAAAGATGGCTCTTCAGCATGATTAAAGTTAAAGCCAATAAAGATAAAGTATCCAAAACAACAAATTCCTTACTTTGATAAAGCATTTTGAAAGATTTTATAAAATTGTTTGGTATATATACATTGATGGAAAAACAAAACCAATAGTCACGCCTAGACTACTCTCTCATGGAAAATTAATGAGAGGGTCAATATATTCTTTTTGATAAGGAAATGTTGAGAATAGTCTTATATATGTCCTCGATGTGTGGTTCCAATTCCAATGCATACATCTCGTAGGACCAGACGTTGATACTACTAGTAAGAAATAACGAAGACTCGTACACATACATTATCTAGAACCTTATCTTGCGTCAAAAGCTATAGTAATTCTAAGTAGGGCGCAGTTACCATACGCGCATTAGCACACACGTATACTCCATAATAAGGCTTTTGCTGTTGCAAATTTACAATACTTGAATCAATTGCATGCATTCTCTTAACCCTCGGCGAAAATAATTAATTAAAATTTGATACACATTTATCAAAATTTGTCGCTAGTTAAGTAGGATGACGGACCAAAAAAATAAAATAAAAGGTGGAGATAATTCATAATCATTGACTCATTGTGATCATTATACTAGCACACGTCTATATGATTAAGAGAGCAAAAAAAATAACGCCTTTGTGTTGAACCAGTGCAACATATATTAAAATAAAGATAAATTTATCTACTTTTCTCTCTCACTTTATATATATATATATATATATATATATATATATACCCATATTTTGTCACTGTCATCTAAATTTTTAATTTTTTTCTGTTACTCCGTACATACACCCAGATAGTGTGCTACAAAGAAGCCCACAGACAGTGATTGACACCAACGATTAAAATTGTTTGTGCTTAACAAAAACGACAAGCAGAAACAAGAATTTAGAGGGAAGATTCTAGGAAGCAAAAAAAATCTCTCTCAATGTCACCATTAACTACTAATTAATGTGGTCCAGAAGATTAAGCCATCATTTTTCGTCTTTAATTAATTAGCACGAGTTTTTCAAAGGAATATTCTATTTAGAGAGATTGTTCAACAGTACCCCAACCAAAAATTCAATATAACGATCCACATATCAGGGTCATGGAACGCATTAAACTATTCATGTGCCTGATCGACGGCCCAGGTACAACAACATAACATCAATACATCATTGTCCAAATTTCACGGTATTAGATGCTGCCTAGTTGACAGCCGTTTAGTTAACTAGCTAAGGAAAAATGATCAGTTCACATGCACAATATTTTAATACAAAATCAAATACTTCATTTATTTTAATTATTAAAAAGTTAAGCATAATACGGATTTTAATATCTTTTTTCACTTTTTAATGGTTAAGATGAATGTAGTGTTTAGATGTTGTACACTTCTACTTATTCAAGAAAAAAGTTATAGAGACGAGCTAAATAATAATAATAATAATTTTTGGTTTAAGAAAAAGGTTAGCAGTTACATACAAGAAGCATTAATATGGATGGAAAAGAATATTTTTTTCTTTTCCAGTTTAATTCATACTAAAGAGGCTTTTCTTTTCGTTTTTTCCTTGGCAGCGGATATATGATAAGACTTAAGAGGGTTTATATGTGGATCAAAAAAGGGTAGATCAAAGGGGTGTGGTGCTTTCCTAGGGAGTGTTATTTCCGGATTTAATATCTATATTTTATAAAGCTCTGAAAATTAATGGGTTGGGTCGCGAGGTGAAAATAGCTATTCCCTTGCATTTAAAAGAGTTATAGATATACTAATAAACATAGGAGGAGAGTTGTAATCTAACACTTTAGTTCCGCGTTAATTAATATGAGATAGTTGGATGTTTATATAAAATCTTAAACTGTTGTTATTTATACCGTTTAATATATTTAGTACACCCAATTTATTTAATTTTTAGACGCTAGCTTCCACTTTGAAGGATATTAGTGCAAGTACAATGAAGGCATAATTAATTTCAACAATTTTTGAAGAATAGTATTATGTTAACCTCACATTCTAAGAGAGAATAATACAAGACTAGCTCACAAATAAGGTAAAAACAAATCACCACGACAAAAAGAGAACAAAAAAGTCTCACAAGAAGAGAAATCTTAATAATCAAATCTGAAGCCTAAGAGTTGCGGGCTAAAATATTATATTAACAATACACCCAATTTAGTTAATCTGAACATTTAAGTCATTTTAAGAAGGTGTTCGTTGTTGATATGAATTATGAGAAGAGGGCAATATTTTGGACCAATGTATCCTTGTAGTGACGTACGGTATTTTAATGAATATGAAGGACAGATTTGTCAAACAAGAAAAAAATCAATTGCTATGTAGTATCTTTCCACTTTTGGGTGGAAAGTTTTGGAAAGAAAGTAAGGGTTATTTTTCATTCATATTTTTATTTTTATTTTTGTTAATTTAGACTAAAATTTAAATATATTCATACACTTTTTCTTGACATGTCAAGACTCGATCTCCCAACCTCATAGTTACCATGAGAATTAAAAATAATTATTACCAATTACTAACTCTTAATCAAATTAATTCTATTTAAACAATCGAATTTAAACTGTAAAATTAAATCTAATTAAAATTAACAACTAATTAAACTAATAATAAGAATTAAATCAAAATTTAAACACTTAAGATTATAATTTTCCCCTCATTTTCTTTTCGTGAATCAAATTCACACACGCAAGTTAATTTAAATCTTCTGAATTTATTTATTTTTCATTCTTTTTAATACTCACAAAAACAATGTTAAAGTTACGTATCTAAATTTGCTCTTATACGACTCCAATGCATTATTCAAAAGAAAAAATCATGTTGAGTTTCAAACAGAAAAAGAGCGAAATGGGATACATATATAAAGCTCCATTTTAAAAAGTATAACACAATTTCATAATTAAATAAATATTAATAAGCAAAACAAGTCTCGATTACATTAAGGAGATAAAGGTCATAACCACTCAGACTTAACCACTATATTAAGACTTCGTTGAATATAGAAGTTGAGTATAACCAAAAATATCGAAGTGCAAAATTAAATGAGTTGTAATCCCTTTTAATAATGATTCCTCCCTTTTTCATATTTGTCTATTTTAGAGAAATCAAACCTTACTAGAAAAAAGAAAAAACAAACTCACAAATAAATTTATCATAATTAAGTACATCATTCATTATTACAATATCAAAAATCAATCAAATATATAGGTTAACTAAGTGAGAATCGAATCTGCGACCTTCACAGTATCAACTTCTAAAACCTATATTATCTCAATTTTAACCAGTAGGCTAAGGCCATATCGACAAAATGGGAAGGTACTTAAAGTTACTATTTTCATTTCTTTCATAGGAGAAAGCACATGTATTAAAAAAAGTATAATAAAGTCACTACGAGTTTTGGGGTTTTCTTTCTTTATTTTTTTAGCGAACCTATAATAACGAGCTCTAGGTTCTTTTAATATTTTTAAAAGGGTTAACTACAAATATGTTTGTCAAAATTCCACAAAATTTTACTTTTAGCTTCAAAGTATTAACTTTTTAAATTATTTTTTTTCAAGTTTATTTTTTTTATAAAATTATTCTATTTTAAAATATTGATGAAATTATAAATCGAAACTCACATTTTATATAGTTGAAAATACATTTGACTTATTTTAAACGTATAAATACACTAATATTTATGTTATATAATTGGTAAATAACACAATTATCAATAATTTTGGACATATATGTGAAAAAATCACGTTGTATAAGTTAAAAACACATTTGACTCATTCCAAATGTATGAATACAATAATATATACATTATATGAAATATAAAGAACACAATTATCAATAATTTTGGATATGTATGTGAAGAATTCTTAACTATAATGTTATCAATTATTAAAAAGGAACATTTTGTAGAAAAATATAAACTTGAAGGAACATAGTTTAAGAAAGTTGATACTTTAAGGATAAAAATAAAATTTTATAAAACTTTGAGGAACACTTTTATAATTAATCATTTTTAAAATGTCTATAGTGTTTGTTAGTTACCTTTATTTAATGTTTATTAGTTTCCTCTTAAATTCACAAACTTATAACACGTTTGGTTAGATGGAAGGCATTGGAATGGAATGCCAAATATTTTATTCCAATGTTTTGTATGCTAAGTTTGATCGTAATGATCATTTTAACGGAATCACGATTTCTTTATATGATATCACTAAGGAATCATAATTTTAATTAATAAAGAAATGAGAAAAAAATGTTAAGATAAAAATACCCTCACCCAAACACTCTCACCAAATGTTAAGTATGAATTAAATTTATTTTATATTATATTGTGTTATAATTTATAATAGATTAATATATGATATATATTATATTATATATTATACTAGATATTCTATATGTCTGCTTTATATTATATTATAATTATATATATAAACATATAGAATATCAAGTATAGTATATAATATTATATGTATTATATTTATATTACAACAATACTATATATATATATATATATATATATATATATATATATATATATATATATATTAGTCAGTTAGTTAGGGATATTTTGATTATTACATTATATTCCAATATAACTTTTAACTAATGTACAAATCCTATAAATAAAATATTTGATTTTCGATTTTATTATGATCTGCTCATGACTTCAACTATTATTCTATTTCATTCTAAAACGATTTGGTCGAACCAAACGGCCAATTACAACCTCACAAATTCTTAATCTGAACATCATTGTTAATCTTCTTCAAGGTTTTTTTTTACTTAGCGTCTCCACTTTACAACGAAATTAGCACAAGTATAGATAAATAATTTGTACAAGTATAAATAAATTATATTCTCTCTGTTTCATATTCTTTAATCATTGTTAATTTTTAAAAATTAACTTAAGAGATTTTAAATTCAAAATTGATATAGATTTTTTTAATTTTAATCAATAAAATGATAAATATTGTAAATTTTCTAAAAAGTATACTCATTATAAATTTTATTATTTTATAATTTTTAATAAGTTATTTTAATTTTAAATTTAAAAATATCTAAAATTCACTTTTAAAAAAAGTCAATAATAATCAGATAATTTAAAATGGATGAAATATAATCAATATTAAGAATTTTTCATCAATGAGATCTTAACTTGACGATTAAAACTCAAGTTCCGTGACTTTTCTCAATTCAATTCTTATCTTTATGTGATTGTTTATTTTTTTTGTGTGAGGTTTGATTAATTAATGTAATTTGTCACTGTTAGTGTGAGTTTATTGGTAATGCAATTATAATTGTATACCTGATTATGAGAATCTTATTATTATTGAAATTTGTATTCGCAAATTGAAGCTTCAAAATATCAAGAATACCCTCAACTACATATACATATATATATATATATATATATATATATATACACACACACACACACACACACACACACACGTATGTATGGAGATTTTCTACCGATTTATAATTGGGATATACATCAATATATGATACTCTATTTGTTTCAATTTATAAGATTATTATTGATTTTCTAAAAATTAATTTAAAATATTTTTAAATTTAAAATTGGTATTATTTATTTAAAATAATAAATTTTACAATTAATAGTATTTTTTATATAATTTATGATATTTATACTTGTATTTATATAAATTAAATGAATTCATGTCAATTTTGAGTTTGAAAATATTTAAAATTGACTTTTAAAAAGTTAATAATGATCTTATAATTTGAAACGAATAAAGTATTAAACATTAATATAAAGTTGATCCACTATATTATATATATAATTAACAGAGTTATAAGTAATAGTTATCCATGTAATTAACAATAAAAAAGTCAATATATAAAATCGTAAAATATATCATTTGTAAATTTTGCAAACATCAAGAATATGTTTTATTTCACATTTAATTCTAAAATTGATAGTTTGTTAATTTAGTAATAATGAAAATATAATAACAAAAGTTGAGGCTCGGTTTACTAAAAAGGATAATTGTTAGATGAGACTCTCTTTATTAAATAAGAGTTAAATTTAAAAGTTTTGTGCATCATTCCTTGACAGTAATATTACTAAAGTTTTGTGCATCATTCCTTGTGCATCATTAAGTTGAGGCCTCTCTCTTTTCTTTTCTTTTTTTCAATTTCTAATTTTAAAATATTAAATAATAAAACAAATAATTATAAAAGTTATAAATTGTGAAAGTAAAAATTTTAAGCTCCATTCATATAAAATAATAAAAGTATAACTACATTGATGTATTAATTAAAACTAATATATTATCATATAAAAATTAATAATAATGTATTGAATGAATAATTAACAATTTAAATTTTAAACACATTCATTATTCATTATTAACAGTAATGTTGGATCATTGGTTTCTTGGTAGCCTGCTTGTAGCTTAGGCTATTACCGTTGGACTGGTGGCACTCCGTACTAGGCTTAGGGCCTTGCCTAGTTGACTGCTTGGTGGGGGCTGGTGGGGGGGATGGGCTTGGACTGCTTCTTAAGCCTTCCTCTTTTATTTTTTTTCCTTTTTGCCTGAGGCTGTTGTGTTTAAGATTGCAAATCAAACCAAACGGTTCAGACTCGACTCGAAAAAATATGAGTGAAACTCGAATTTGTTAATAATATAATTCAAATCTGAGCACAAGAAATAATTCGAATAAAAATACAAGTAGAATCTAAGTAAGATTATACTCGACTCGTTTAATATTCAAACTACTCGAATTTTTAATTATAATTCAATACAAACTCGATTGCTCGATACAATCTCTTATAATATATACACAATTAAACAAAATTTTAATAATTAGTTATTATTTTTTTTATTTGTCATTTTAATTTTAATTTTATATTTGTAAAGTATAATTATAAATATATTTTCTCATTTCTAAGTAAAATAATAAGTTCAATTAATAATTATATGTATTATAAAACTAGTTACTATGTGGAGACTCGAATTCGAGTTTAAATTTGAAATTCGCAAGTAGTCTGAATATAATTTGATCCGAGTCGGGTCGAATTTGAGTAATGAAAATTCGAGTAGAGTCAAATCTGAATAAAGTTTTTTAAATATAGTTCAAATCCAAGTCAAATTCAAATAACAATTTAACTTTACAAGTCGAATTCAAGCAGCTTAGAATCCAGATCAATTCGACCCGTTTGCAGCATTAGTACTTGTGTTTGCTGCTGAGTTTTTATTGGTTGGGTTGGATTTCTAAGTAGGAGTGTGGTAGACTAGATCAGGTCAAACCAGTTCAGGCCTAAGATTAGGCCAGACTCAAACTTTTTTCAGGTCATGTCGAGTATTGGACTCAAAACTGTTGCCTGTTGGATGTCTATAGACCAAACTTTTTCAAGCCAGACCCAAGCCAAACATCGGTCTCCCAGGTTTTTTGTGCAATTCTAGGTAAACATTATGACTCTTTTTCAATCTCTCTCCTCTTTCTTAAGAAAATGCAAATATTAGGAAAATATATATATATATTACGAATATTTCCGTTAAATTTTTTATTAATAGTTACATGGATTAAATATTAATGATAACACTTTTAAATAGATATATAATAAATAATGATATAAATAAATTTATTGTAACATGTAGTACCACTCTTAAAAAATGTAAAGGCATTAACAAAGTGCACATAAGTTATTCGCTCTTTGCAAAAAGAATCTTATTTATCATATCTTTAAAAATATTCTCATTTATTTTAATATTAGTATAAAATGACACTATATTATTAAGTTTATCATGATGATTGTATTACTGCCATCAACATTGAATAAACTTAAGGATAAATTTGAAATAAATATATATTCTTAAAATTTGTAAAATTTTCAAGGGAATAGTTATTTTCACAAAAAAAAAATCTTACGCATGCATATGAGTCTTATTTACTATTCATGTGAAGAAAAACTTGCAGAGCTATCAAATTCTCTTTTCTGAAAATATCAATTCCCTTTTTCAAAAGAAATTATTTTCTTAAAACACAAGGGGTTCTTAATAACGTTAAGTGCACATAATCTGCAGAGTAAAAGTTCAAGTGGTAGTGAATCAAATGAAAAATACAACATAAATATGGTTCAAATGTTCAATATTCTATTAACTATTAAGATAATATTTTTTCAGAGGACAATCCAACATAATTTAGTATAAACCATGATTTGTATAAAGATTACATTTTTCTCACCCAACAAAAAATGAACAAATAGTTGTTAGCTTACAAATTCTCACTTGAGCATTTGGAAGAGAGCAACTACCCTGCCCAGTACGCGTCCCACGGTCCCAGTACCATTATCTTCAATTATGTCCAAGCAAAAATGGTGGCCAATCAAGCACACTATTTGAATGGACCACTTGTTCTGATCAACAATCATTGTCATATTTTGTGCCAACCATTTATATAGCTACAAGCCCACAACTTTATACTCCTACAATTTTGAAAACTCAGTGTGCAGCACATGCAATCTGACCATATTACTGTACTACATTCTTCTGCTACTATGTTAAGAATAAGTGTAAATGCACTACATTCATTTTAATCATTAAAAAGTGAGACATGACATTGAAATCTGTGTCGTACCCCATTTTTTAATGATCGAGATGGATATAGTGTTTGATATTAATAGTAGTCTAAATAGCATAATGTCCTTAACTTGGCATATCCTAATTTCATTAACACATCACTACTATTAAGCTAACAATTTATTTTTAGGGTAAATTATGAAACAAAAATATGTCTTTAGTATTTGTCGGTATAGCTCTTTTTGTGATACTGATAGAGTATTTGTAAGTACTCTTTTAAGACTGACGGACGTAATCTTTTACAAGAAGACTAATGGCCTTTATGGCCAGATTGATACCCTCCATAAGTATGAATACAAACTTGATAAAATCCAGGTACTTAATGAGTTGATTTTCACCTTCATAAGCCCTCCCAATTCATCCATTTTGGGCAACAGGCCACTGCATCTTTAGCAACGGTCACTATCTATATGATCAAACACATCCACCTTACTTGACAGCACAAATTTGATGGTTCTGTGGATGCAAACACGGAGTCATTACCACCCGGCACGATATCGATTAATAGTCGGATAATCCATTAATTAGTCTATTTGGGTATCCAACAATTGGGTGAGCACAAAATTTGTTGCCTACCTTTATCTTTTAGTCATGCCAACTCGGTTCAAAGTTCAGACTAGACATCACAAAGGTTTCTTTATTGGCTACCCAAACAACCCTTTAAAGTTCATGACATGTTTCTAAGGTACAAAAACTGAAACACAGCAATTTCAGCAGTTCCACATATAAATTGAGGGCCAAAAGCACTCAACACACAAGGAATAGACATAGAACCGACGGCAAGCAAGCTTTATGGGGCCAATCTGCTCCCATACATGTGCAAAAAGCAATAAAAACTATCATTTCTCAAACCATCCTTTCTATCTACCCTTCCACTTTACAGTTCTCCTTATTAACTTTGTGATTTTAAAGGTGTCCAATTCCAGCTCTAAAGTTCTGTAAATCCCTCACACATTCTGACTTAATTCTCAATCAACATGTGGGTATTCTGTTTATAAGGACTAATTACTGTAAACTATTTGCATGTAACGCCTATTATACTAATTAAAGCTGAGTGAAGTACACAACACAACATGCATTTTTTTCACTTTTACACAAATATATTATATATAGAGGAAGCATTCCCGACTTGTCGATTGTTTCCTTGATATAATTAGAGACAACCCCAATTGGGAATTCTGCATTGGGATTGCATGGGTATCACTGGGGAGCTTGTTAGGAGTGTCTTCTCCAAAAGCCGGTCTGGCAGAACCCATGAAAGCAATGTGAGTCAGTTTTACTAAATTCTTTCTGCTTGTTAAAGTATTCATATATTTCTTCTTGTTTTAAGTTTCATCCAATTCTTTGGAGATTTATTCATTTTCTGTCACCGATGCAGATAAGAAGCAATTCAGGGAGACGAAAATGGAAAAGCTCGGTGAAGTCATACTTGTGTGGTGATGAATTTAACTCTGTTCTTGCAGTGGAGGATTCTGCTTCTGTAAGGAGCTCCAAGATCGCTGAAAACACACAGCCTGAATTTAGTTCTGTATTTGCAGAGGAGGATTATGCTTCGGTTAGGAGCTCTGAGGCTACCATTACGCAGCCTATAATTCCAAATTTGGTTGACAAAGGAGATGCTGAAAGCAAAGAAAATAAGGAAGAAATACAAGAAGAAAAACAGAATTCAGCCTCTGTACTATTTCGCAAAGATGATGCAGCCACCGTCATCCAGTCGGCATTCAGAAGCTTTCTGGTCAATTCAATCAGTCAGAAATATAACTAGACTTGAAACATTCAATCTGATTTTAGCTCATTTCATAACTCACATAATATATTGCAACCTGTTTAAGCATGCACTATAATGTTGGAAATTGAGAAATATATACTCTTCATACTGTGCATTACATTCAATTATAGATTCATAATTCAGGTTAAAAACTCTTTCAGGCTCGACGACGTAAGGAAGGACACAACTTGATGGACAGTACAGAAGAGCTTGCCATAGGAACAGGAAGTCCAAGTAAGGTGTCTGTGGGGACATCAATTGAAGTTCAAACTGGGAACTCAACAGAAGTTCTCTCACTTGGAGAGGAAAGTGTGATTCTGCCTCAACGAGTGCAGCAGAAAAGTAGAAGTCAAGTATTGAAGCTGAAGGTAGAACATATAAAAATTCTGGTTCTCTCGTCAAAAATTTACTAGCGTGTCTCCAAATGTTTATGGTGATGCTCAATTAGTATCAAAGCGTTCATCTGACAGATGACAAATCAAGCCCTTCCACCAAATCAAGTCGAATCAACAATTTTGAAAAAAAAAAACAGAACATTTAACAAAAAGATGTGTAGAATCCGCAGATTCCACATCTATTGTCATTCATTTAAACTAAGAGATCACGGGAATTATTTCTTAATCACAAAGAATCTATACTCAAACCTTATACTAAGAACTCACAGTCACAGATTGCACTGAATACAAAATAAAGATTCAGCTGAGTAGTTTAGAATACCATTTATCCTATTCAGATTAAACCAATTTCCTCTTGATACTTGCAGGAAGATTGGGACGATAGCACTGTAAGTAGCAACATATCAAAGCTGAGAATTCAGAACAGACTAGAAGCAACAACCAGGCGTGAAAGAGCATTGGCTTATGCTTTCTCGCAACAGGTAAAGCTAAAAGATACAAGTTATATAACTAACTGCAATAATTTAGACTAGAGATAAATGTTAGGTTCATTCCACTTATATCAAATTACTGATCTTTTAGCTAAGAGTCTGCTCAAGGAAGAAACACGCCAGATCCGAATCCGATGGCATGGAACCTAACATGGGTTGGAGCTGGCTCGAACGATGGATGGCAACCCGACAGCAGGAAAATTGCTTGACAGACATAACTAAGCAATATGAGCCACTTAACAGCAACCAAAGATCAGTGGCAAGGAAAAGACTATTATTTGATGTAGCAGGGGAAGAGAGAGAGAGCTGTGGATCTAACGAAGTATCTATTCAATTCGATAATATTTCTATCACAACATTGTCAAAAGAGAACGATGAGCACCCTAAGCCCCAGCAGAATAAGCTCAAGGCTACAGGCATATCAAGAAGCAAAACCATATCATCAAGCTTCCAATATCCAAAGGAGGATGTCAAGGTTGATAGTGCTCCAAACAATAACAACAATAGCTAGAAGAATGCAGTCATTTTTCACAGAAAAAAAATAAAAGTTATGCTCAATGAACTCAAACTAAACTGAATGAGCACACTACATCATCAGCAGAACTAACATACTTATGTCGTACTTTGCTACAGGTGATCAAGAAAGATTATGCAGGAGAGGATGAAATGGACCAAAACCAAAACAGCCTACAGGAAATAAGAGAGAAGTAAAAAGTGAAGATACTACATCTCAAGTATCACCTGAGATTGCCATTGCCAACAACTCCTCCAACTTGGGGCTTTGATCTATCAAGAGAACATAAGTTTAAGATTGAATTGTCTTATAATGTTGTGATAGGATCCTGTTGTATGCGCACGTGTGCAAGAACTTTTTATGGAAATAACTAACCTAGCATGCCAAATTTACTTGTTTCATATCTAAAATTTCTACTCTTTATTCGAGTGGTATTTCATATCAAGCCAAAACCCCACAATATAGATTTGAGCCATCTAGCCAATGATTCACTTATGCCATGACAATATTCAAAGGGTTAAGGCAATGCCTGAAAATGAAGGCAAAATGAAGCTTGGTATTCATAAGGAGATGAATGTTTTAACTTTTAAGTTATATACTTTGGCACAAATCCAAATGTCTAATGTATTTTTCCTTTCCCATCAACAAATCAACAATCAGGAAAATAATGTAAGAAAAGCTTAAGCTACATTTGTTATTGAAATTAAATTTCCCAATGAAACTCAGAACTATACAATTTATGCGCAACTGATTTTTTCTTTGTTGGTATGACAACATATAAAACTGATCAACATGCACTCAAAGTTGAGTTTTAGCCTATGGAATTGCAAATCCAAATCCTTAATTTCAATCCAAACATAATAATTGGCTTGTTATTCTACCAAATGAAGGCTTCAATTTGGTATTCAGAAAAGGGCACATTATGTTAAAACCAAGTTAGCCATACTATTTATCAATCCTCAATAACTTAATTCCTCAGTCTCCTCCCCCTCACCCACAAAAAACAAACCAAAAACAACAAAAAAAATAAAAAATTAACAACACTAAAGAGGCAATCCCAAACATTTTATAGCTCCAATACAATATTGAATACAATAGAATGCCAATAATGTTTCCTCAGACAGGAGATTATACACATCAAAGCCAGCCACTAAAACCCTCAAATCGAATCTTATGTCCTTGTCAAAAATATATCATTCCACACAATCTGCGGAGTAATGACAGTTCTAAACTTTATCATTATGTTGTATTAAAAGGTATAAAGAAGAGAAAATTTGATGTGTCCTAACCCAAGATGTCCAGGGTTGCCGATAAGCTAACTGGATAAGACCTGTGAATCCTTGTTTTCGTACCAGGGACAACTTTGGCAGGGTTAGCATGAAGATTAATTTTCTTTGCCCCAATTATTGTTTTCTCTGTTGCAACTAAATCATTGGTGTCAGCAATTGATAGAAGCCCCTGAAAGATCAATTTCGGCAAATGTTAGCCGCGAAATGGACTTACATTTTCAGTCGAGAAATTAAGATCACATCACTTTAACATACCTTCGGCAATTTGTCCTCGTACGCTACTGATGAATGGTCTATTAGCTTAGCCCCAACATCCTATCCACTCGGAAGAAAATACATAAATACACAGAACAAAGATAATGCTCTATGAGAATTTGAAGTGTCATCCCTCAGAATCAATGAAATGACATGATGCTAGAAATGAATACAAAATAATATTTATTCGCAGACGACATGAAAAACATAAATCTTTTGGTCAAAGGCACAGTTTACATATTTACAGGGGAGGAACAAAAAATTAGCACTTATAGAATGGTGAACACAATTTATCAAGGAAACAATACTTGCAAGAGCACATGTTCTGATTATTGATTATATGGAAAAATAGGTGCAAGTTTACAACTTATATTTCAAGAACGGACAGAGCTAATCTAACTTGGGCCTTCAGGAAAAAAAGAGGAAATCAATTAAATGAAAGAAAAATAGTCATTAATTTATTTATGCAAGAGTCTGGTCAAAATAAATTCGTAAAAGAAAATGAGTGTCTGATCAACCCAACCTTCTTCTAAAGTACTTAAACTAATAATATTCTAATTCCCTTCCAAAGAAATCATACCTTTTGTTTCCAAGTATGCTTCAGTTTTACAATAGGAACGAAAAATATCATCACACCAGTTTCAACTTCCTTTCTAGGTTTACTACAATAATCCATCAACTACACTCTTGTCCAAAATGAAGATATAAAAATAGAGGGCAGTAATTCACAAATTTTGATAATATAAGCAGCACCACACAATGATGGCTTTATCAGAATTCAAGAACTTTAGAAGTAAATCGCTTTCAAGATAAAGCAGAGATAAAGAAAGATTGTTCTGGGTAAAACAAGCTGTGATATCCAAAGCTTCGATATCATTAAATAAGAATCTCCTAAAGCTCATTTATCAGTGGGATATATTTATTAACTATTGAACAAAAGATCATTCTTTCTCCAGAAAAATGTTTTAATTTTTACCTGAAAAAGTCTAGCATTTACCCCATCTTTAATGCCTCCAGCTGCTTGGCAAAGATACCAGAGACCTGAATTAGTGACATCCTGTATGAAGAGAGAAGGAAGGAAATATGTAAAGCAAAAATCCAGATTTTTTATTTTAATAAATCACAATGCAAAAAAGAAGGAATACTTTTTTAACCGGAAAAAATAAAAAAGAAATCCAACCTGCTTGCTTTCGAGAAGCTCAATTTGCCCTTCCTGTTGAGTTAATAAACATTCCAAAAGGTTTTAGTAAAGGACCCGTTTTGATCAGCTTGATCCAAATTTAACATGCTAGGTCAAAGATTGAGAAAACTCACCAACCCAGATACCATTCGATGGATTATTTCAATGTCAAAGCCAATCTGATTAAGATTGGACTTCACCTCGCCTACCTGCATAAACATGATTTGCCAATTTTGTAAGTATAAACAATGTTGTGCCCTGATGCAAGTTGCACCACCATCAGTACCTTCTTCTCTTCAATTGTATTGAATGCAAAATCTGGACCAATGTAGCATAGAATATGCTAATGTTATTGACGATGCGCATATCATCTTGTTATCATTTCTTTAGCTTAAGTCTGATTGGTTAGAAGCTAAGTTATATTAACTCGGACGGAGTCTCAGGTTAGAAACTAGTACTTTAGAAGAGTCTGGCATCAGTGGCATGCGTACTCGTCAATTTTGTCAATTTTTACACTAGAAAGAAGTATACAGTACCCATACCATCATCCGAGTGTCGAATGTCGGACACATGTACTTAAGTGAAGAGTCTATGTAACATAGGTTAGAAATATGGATAACCTTAGCTCTAGTCCACATTTCAACTCCAGAAAATTTCTTCCGTGTACTTCATTCTTGCCCCTCTTTATAAACTATCTTCTGATTTGGATCCATAAATTTTCAACAGAAAATATTTAAAATGAAGATCCCAACATTTACAAGGAGTGACACAAACTCTTGATTGTATTTCCCTTCCATTAATTTGATCATTATCTAAGGGGAAATAAATTATATATGTGACTTGAAAGGGAGAATAAAGCTTTTGGGAAAGAGGAGGTTACGAGATAAGCAGCAGAAACTATTGAAATTAAAAATCTTAAAGATCTTGTTAGTTAGTTATCCCCAATTTCTCCTGAAAATTGATTTCTGCAGTCTATAAATATATATATATATATATATAATAAATAAAAAAAGAAGACAAATTATGGAATCTTTATACAATCTACACAGGGTTATGCTATTGCTGTAATAAGGAAAATTCAATCATGCATGAAAAGAATATTTTTGTGCATGAATCAAATATATGCATTTCGCAAGCTCAGAAACATAGAAGGTTATTACATCATTTGCAATAAGTTTAGACATTTCCTTCTGCTCATCCAGTTTCCAGTCCAAGGTTTCCAGCCTCTTTGCTAAATGCCTCTTTGTTGACTGCAGCAATTAAGCAAAAAATTCAAGATTGCTGCAGACAAAAAAATATTCAATTGTTCATATAAGTCATTGCATATCAGCTTTGATAGTTTGTAACTTACAGCCAATGTTTCAGATACATGTTCCAACTGTTTTGACACAGTCGTTACAGCATTTGCCATATTATGCTTTGTAACAAACATAACATCAGACAATGACCAGCCCTGCAAAATAACAAAAAAAGGAGGGAGAGAGAAAGAGAGAATTTATTTGACCAGGATAATACATAAAGATGTGCTTATAGAGGCAGGCAACATATAGACCAGTATATGACACCACAACGGTTAGTAACTCTTACCCTCCACCACATGTAACAGTATCCCATTGCTCCAAGTGCCGCTGCTGGCATTAAGTATGAAGAAAACCCCCCTGTGAGGAAAATGTGAAAAGTTTAAATGAGACTAATTCATCATTCATTAATCTTTCAGTCTGGATCTGTGACAAATAATTATACTTCAAAAGAATATGATGAATTGTACATAAAAATACATGCAAGTGATGTCATCTCGACTTCTCTGAGTCCAACAACAATACATTTTATCAACTATTGAAGCGACTTCCAACTTCAAATCACAAGAGGGAGTAGTGCACAACTAGTGGAATTCTACCAGTAAAAAGATTTGATTAAAGAATGGAACAAATGAAACCCAACCTACGGGCTGGGGAGTGAGATGAGAGAACAACTGTAGAAAAGGTAGGAGAAAGAAGAAATTTGAAAACTAAGCCAGTCCAATCCGCTAACACTCAACCTTATCCGGATGATGCAACAACACTCCAATACTTGCAAATAATCAGCTTAGCGTCAGCAGAGACAATGGCATGAATATGATGTAGACACCACGTGTACGTGGGTCTCTCTAGCCCCCCCCCCCCCCCTCCCTCTCTCTGTGCATCTCAATGGTCATGGATTAAACTTAAAGCGTAAATAAACCCAAGAGTATTCAAATGAATTCAGTTTACGTACCACTGGAGCTTGAAGTTCCATTATAGATAGTTATAGGATTGGATGTTGTCAACTCCCTGATCTCTTGTGCCAATTGTCGGATCTGAAGGCAGTGACATTATAAAAGAAAAGAGAAGAGGAAAAAAGGGGAGAGACCCGGGGGTGGGGGGGAATGATAAGTCATATGAATTTAATGAAGGACTAATATAACAAATCCACTTCATGATATAAATTCATGCGTGAACTATTATCATTATAGAATGCTAGTTTGAATATCAGTTTATTCCGCATGCCCAACTACTCATACTTATTACGGGTTTTTCATTTTCCGAATATGTAGACACTAAAGACTCAGTGGCAATGACATCAAACGAGTCAAAATCAAGGGAATGGGTTAGCTCCAGCAGATGGTGATTGGGTTGACATAGTTAAAAAGGTACCTAAACATCAGTTGAGAAATTCTTTGTACAAACTACTACAAAACAATTTACCAAAATCATAATTTACAGTATCAAACAAAATTTCACCTTGAGGGTAAACATACCAAAAAAGTCCTTCAACAATTTCTTCCAAGATCAAATTATAGAAACATAGAAATTTCCTACAACCTGACTACTTTATAGATCTCATTTAAGTAAATTATTGGCAAGCCTTTAGAATGGAGTCAACAAACAGTGCCACTGCAACAACGCCTGGTACTCACTATTTCAGTCAGGGATGTAATAAAAAGTAACATGGCTCCTGATTGCTTAATTAAAGCAATTTCAGTATTTCACAGTACCAAAAACACGCCAATATTCGATGACTTCTACTTTGTTGTTGATAAGTAATGTGACAACTTCTATTAACAATCTGCAATACTGTTAAGCGATATATAGTAGCAGCTTGCACAAGATGAAAAATTATTAACTATTTCTGCTATACAAAAGATTCAAAATATTTTATCCTTTTGACAATACGGACTGATTTCATATAAAGCACCAAAAGAGGGGATTCCCATATAAGCATGATATATACAGAGCAGTTACAAAACATAAGTTAATAAGCCAGTTGGCTATAAATTCATCTATTTTATCCTATCTATTAAAAGCAATTCCTTTACTCCTTACTTATGAGTTATGACCAATCGTTAACAATGACAGATTATGAGCTGTTTCCTCACAATCTTTTTCCCATAGAAATTTACCAACTAAATACAGTTTCTTGTTTTGAGCTTTCACTTTTTAAAAGAAGACAAGTTTTACTTGCTTTTCCTTTCTGTTACAAAAAAAGAATATCAGTAACAACGAAATAAGTCCAATCATTAATACCTGAGCTGCAAGAAAAGCACCATCATATGCAGGTGAGCTCTCGGCTTCACTGACACCCTTGGTCAACTCTTGCAGCTGCGAAAGGAGATCAGACAACCGTCCACTCCTCAAAACAACCGTACCAGTTAAACCTAAATAACAATCAGTGTAATGAAGGAAGCAGCATTATTAATCAGCAAAAGGCATATCGTGTACATTATAGCCAATTAATGAAGCCCAGAATCATACTCAATTCTGAAATGTAAAACTAATTCACGTCGAAAATGACAACCAATAATCAAGCAACTTAACCATGAACTCCCAGTCACTGAAACCTCCATTTAGCATAGAATGGTAGCACAACACCGCATATAACAATATAGTAATTAACATTAAACATCTAATCTAATTTTAAAATAGAAGCAACCAACAAATCAACTATGCATTTTTGTCCACAATAACAACAATGACATACAAACAAAAAATTATTCAGCATAATTGAACTTAATATTCAGAGAAAACCGATTACTTAAAGTGGTCAAGAATAAAATAGCAAAAATGGTTCTTTTAAAGTCTTCTAACTTGAAATATACCCAACATTAAAAGGCAAAATTATTAATTATGCATCTACTGACGGACGGGCAAATCCTATAAACATATTTTGTAAAGTTGGGTTTGTTAATCATATGATTCATGAAAATAGAATACATCGGCTTGTTGATCAGAGTAAAGTTTAAAGTTTCAGTATGTAGGGTTTCAATAAGAATTCAATTAACTACAACTTAGTAATCCGATGAAACGATAATGATAACTAAATGAAATAGGGGTTAGAGATAAAAGTTCACCTGCACCGACGAGGATTAGGACTTTAGAGGTAGCAATTCCAGTTTGCATCGCCATGGAGAGAATACTATTATTTTGGTCCAAAGTAAAGTTTCGACTTTGAACGTAAACCAAACCTAGCCTATATGGAGTATATATTATATGTATGTATGGGTACAAATACAGAAACAATAAAAATAAATAAATAAAACTTCAAAAATATTTTACAGAACAATTCAGGAAGAAGAAAGAGAAGGCGACGCGATTCAATCAGGTCCAAAGCTACTTTAGGAAGAGGTCAGATTTCACTGGTTTAACTCATTAACCAGTCGAGTAACTAACTCATTATCCAACTCGATCCAATTTTAATCATAATATTTTATTTTATTTTATATCTATATATATAATAATTTAAAGTTGTAAAAAAAAAATAATAGAGTTTTACTCGTCTATTTATAACTTGCTTTGTCTTAAGGCCATGGTTACATTTCTTTATTTATTTAACATTTTAAAATTTATGTTTAATGTTAATTTTAATTAATATAATAATTTGTATTGAGAACTAATTAAAAAATAAAGGAATGCATTTCAAACAAAAATTTGCTACATAATTTAAATTTTAAATTTTTATAAATTAACAATGAAATATTTTTTGTGGAATACGGGGTGTGGTACTAACCACTCGTTGATGAACCAAGCATACGATATTTGTATACTTTTATTAATCTTTTGTATGTTTTAATGATATAGGAGTAGGAGGGGTTACTCTGCAAACATGGGTGGAGAAATAATTGTGTAGTAAAAAAATAAAAAGAAACAAAATTTACAAGTCACTTTCAAACAGAGTCAGTGACACTCTTGTCTCTGAGTGAGGGGTAACATTTATATATATATACACAGTTGTGTAAGTATATAGTCGATTATAGCGACGATTTTTTTAGGCTACGGTGACAGTTCAACCGTCACTATAGATCAAAAATAGCTACGGCGGCAGTTGAACTATCAACGTAGCCCAAAAAAATCGTCTTCATAGTCGACTATGCACTACACAACTGTGTATATATATTTTTTTCATATATATATATATATATATATATATATATATATATATATATATATATATATTGCATATATTTATCAAAATGACGTCATTTTGAACATTCTTTTTTTTTAAATAAGATATGATATTCTACGGATCCACTTGTTTTCTTTTTATTTATGAAAATACCATCAATGAATCTTCAAAATGACGTCGTTTTGATAAAGATGTGTTACTTAAGGAGGTAATGTTATTTAAAGAAATAATGTTATTTATATATATGGGAATGATTTGTAGCAAATATTTGTTATGGATAAAAAATAGACAAATATCATCCATATCATTGAAAATAAGAAGGAACGGTTATGATTAAAAACTAAAAATCAGTGTCCGTAAATTGTTGTTATAAATAATGTTTTAGCAAATTAATCTTTCACCGTCTATGTGAAGATCTAACGGTGCAAAAAAAAAAATTACATAGCCAGTAGCGCCTAGTAAAAAAAGGGTTGGGCACTCAACATTTTTTGTCACTTTACGACTAGAAAGACTAGTGACTATTTCATATTGGACAAAAAAGAGTTCATGAGCAAAAGTAGGTTGAATGTAACGGTCGGTCACCCTACGACTAAAAGGACTAGTAGTTGGTCACTTTATAATTTTGTAAAAGGGTTGGTCATTCTACGACTATAAAGACTAACGGACATGTCAAATTGGGTTTAAAAAAATCTGCTTCAGCCACTAGTAAAAATAGTGGCAATTGAAAAAAGACAAAAAAGTACTGTCGTTTTAACTATCCCCTAGTAGGAATAACGGTTGGACGATTTTTTTTTCTTACTAGTTGTTACTATAAATTTTTTAATTTTTTTTTTTGCATCTACTAGAATAATACTCATAACAACTATTTACTATGAACCATTTTCATATCTATTCTTATACATAAAAATAAGGAAGGAGATAAATTAAAATTGTGACGCCCCCAAATCTAGGACTACACAGCCCAAACTTGAGTCGTCAAAAGACTACAACAAAATTATTACAACAAAGCATAACGTACAACAATACAGTGTATAATAATACACAACTAAGTCTTCACTATTATTGCCACACTATTTTACAACACGTGAAGACTAGGATAGCTATTCCTCGGACTCTCACTCCATCCCCCGGCTAGACCCCGTTACGTTTTCATCTCCTGTTGAAAACAATGGAACACAAGAAAGGGTGAGCTCAAATAGCCCAGTAAGAAATATCATGACTAAGATAATGACGAATAATTTATCATTAGCCTTCAACAGTTGAGTTCTTGATAGAATACAATAGACTACAAGGTTTATATCAAAAACTGCAGTTAAATTCTTAAACAACGTTCAGATCAATAATAGCAGCGGAATGAACAATCTATTAGAAGAATAATGCAGACTATAATGTCCACTCGCTTCTCTTTTTAGTAAAAATATCATCAACTTTTATCATCTGAAATACCATTAGTCAAGATAATACAACTTCACAGTTCCTGGTCATAATCATGCAGATCAACAGTTCGTCTTTGCACTACGGGCCAAAGACATTCAATATAACACCAACGGTCATGATTATACCAGATTCAGCCTTTGGTCATAATCATACCAACCAACAGTTCATCTTTGCACTACGGGCCAAAGAGAACATTCACCACGTGTCATAAAAGACACCGAACAGATGTATCGCCTTTAACCTAGTATATCGCCTTTAACCTATCATCTGTTCAACAATTATATCACATATGTGCCCCCGGCCACAGATATTCACAACAGCTTGATTCTTGATGATTAATACAAATAACAGTGATACAAATGATGAACAGAAGAACAGGATAAACAATAAGTATCGGAAGTTTACTTTGTGCAGATTCAAATAATGTCCAAATTGCCAACATGATGTGGAGTGAAATTTAAAAATGATATTCAAGATCCACAGTTCAGAATAACGATTACAGTTCAATAGAAATGTTCAGAAAATAGGAAGGTTCAGTTGAACTAATGAAATTCAACTATTATGGAACATATAATATTTTCAGAAATTATAGAAGCAATAGTTCCATAATAAGTTTCGATTTAGGTGTATGGAAGAAAATAATATCCCTTACCGTAGCAGGTTTGATTAACAAAAGGTGAAGGGAATTAATATCCCTTACCATAGTAAGTTTGAATAATGGAAGATGAAAAAGATGGTATCCCTTATGAGTATAAAGGAAAATGATATCACTTACGAATATGGAATAAAAGTGTCATGTGATAATTCGTGTAGACAAATTATTTCCACACGAGACAAATAAAAAGGGTTATTCACCAACAGGCGATAATCCGCACCGTAAGGTTATTCCCATCAATTTGAATACGAATAGTTATTCACCAAACAGGCGTAATCCGCACCGTAAGGTTATTCCCACAATTTAATAGAATTTGAACACGAAGAGTTATTCACCAAACAGGCGATAATCCGCACCGTAAGGTTATTCTCAAAGATTAATAAGGAATGAATACAAAAGGTTATTCACCAACAGGCGGTAAACCGCGCCGTAAGGTTATTCCCACAATTTAATACATGGAAATAAATGGCACAAGAAAGAAACGATATTATTTTCGAGAATCAAAGAATGATAATCCCTTCAAGTAAGAGAGAAAATAATATCTATTTATGATGATGAAAAGAATGATACCCCTTACCGTAGTAAGTTTAAATAATAGAAGATGATATTCTTTACCACAGTAAATTTAAGAGTTTGAAATGAATGGTATTCCTTACCTTAATACGTGACTGGATATTGATTTAAATGAGGTTGATCAACCTATATATTTATAATATAAATTAGTAATTACCACATATAAATTTCAAAGTGTATGATAACTCGTATATTATGAACTATCAAAATTATATATATTTAACATAATTTTTGTAGTATAATATAACAACTTTAAAATAGTTTTTAAAATAATATTCCAAAATAAATCTTCCAAAGAAAGCTTTTAAAAATGAATCTTCTCAAAGAAGAGTCTTCTAAAGGAAGATTTGTGAATACCGTGAAAAATAGGAATTTATGAAATTACTACTCTTTAATAAAACACTTACTTGAAAAATTCCTGCACTCCTTTTGGCTTTCAAACTCTCAAAATAACCTTACTATTCTCAGAGAAAACTCATAAAATTCTTATAGAAAAATTTTATGTTTTAGGTGTGATTTTTCTATTCAGCTGAGCAAGCTATTTATAGGAGAAAATAAGTTACTATGCGTGGTAGGTGAACAGAAAAAAATTCAGCAGAGGCTGCTGCGCAGCCTCCACCAACTCTTCAGCAAATTCTCACATTTCTCACATTTCATGTGGGCCCCACAATGGGTCCCACATGTTTCTTACTATTCACGTACTATTCACGTCACTATTCACGTTACTATTTCAAATAGTAAAATTAATTATTTTATTTATTTATTTATTTATTTATTTATTTATTTATTCTTCCTGTGAGTCCAACATATAAAATAATGTTACCACAATAATGTAAGAAACACGTTACATATTTTTATTAATTTAATAATATAAATTATAGTGTATTTGCTACTGTGACAATTATTAGATTCAATAATTTTAAACTACAGTGCACCAACAATTATTGACTCGATGATATGAAATACAGTGTAATGACAATTATTGAATCAATAATGCAAAATACTGTGTAGCAACAATAATTGAATTGATAATATAAAATATTATGCAACGACAATTATTGATGAAATGGTGTGCAACAGTTACGGTGTCAATTATCAGATCAATAATACGAGACACTGTGCAATACCGTGTGCTACTGTAGAATACCGTGTGCCACAATAAAATACCATAAATTACCGTATGCTACTATTCTTTTATCACCGGTATTTTAACAGTTAACACCGTTGACTATTTTTATTTAAAAAGGTTACTTCTGTCGTTTTCTATATCCGACAATTATTCCGTTGTGGGCTCCACCAATAATTAGTTATTTCGGCGCCGTCGTACGGCCCGAATATTCCCCGACAAAACGAATATTCCCCGACAAAAAGAATATTGTCCGACAAAATAAAATTTGCACATAACATCCTTAACTTTCAATTTTGTCAATTTAACCATTTACTGTTTCAAGAAAAAATATATATATGAAGAAAAATTAAATTTTATATTTCATAAAATTCGGGGTCTTACAACCTCCCCTCCTTATGAAATTTCGTCCCCGAAATTAACGTACCGGGCATTTCAAAGTTATCCTCCTGATTTCCAGATGCCATACTAAACTGTGGTCACAAAATAATTGTTAGTTCAAACAAACTGACTCATCACTTCTTGTTCCTACATTCAAATCAACTCATTAGATAATAAAATCTAATTTAGGTGGGACACACTAGTGACTGATTCTATTCGTCTCTCCCCTCCTAGTTCTAACCCCAGATCTCCATTAAAGACCATATCCCTAAGCTCTGATACCAACTGTGACGCCCCCAAATCTAGGCCTACACAGCCCAAACTTGAGTCGTCAAAAGACTACAACAAAATTATTACAACAAAGCATAACGTACAACAATACAGTGTATAATAATACACAACTAAGTCTTCACTATTATTGCCACACTATTTTACAACACGTGAAGACTAGGATAGCTATTCCTCGGACTCTCACTCCATCCCCCGGCTAGACCCCGTTACGTTTTCATCTCCTGTTGAAAACAATGGAACAAAAGAAAGGGTGAGCTCAAATAGCCCAGTAAGAAATATCATGACTAAGATAATGACGAATAATTTATCATTAGCCTTCAACAGTTGAGTTCTTGATAGAATACAATAGACTACAAGGTTTATATCAAAAACTGCAGTTAAATTCTTAAACAACGTTCAGATCAATAATAGCAGCGGAATGAACAATCTATTAGAAGAATAATGCAGACTATAATGTCCACTCGCTTCTCTTTTTAGTAAAAATATCATCAACTTTTATCATCTGAAATACCATTAGTCAAGATAATACAACTTCACAGTTCCTGGTCATAATCATGCAGATCAACAGTTCGTCTTTGCACTACGGGCCAAAGACATTCAATATAACACCAACGGTCATGATTATACCAGATTCAGCCTTTGGTCATAATCATACCAACCAACAGTTCATCTTTGCACTACGGGCCAAAGAGAACATTCACCACGTGTCATAAAAGACACCGAACAGATGTATCGCCTTTAACCTAGTATATCGCCTTTAACCTATCATCTGTTCAACAATTATATCACATATGTGCCCCCGGCCACAGATATTCACAACAGCTTGATTCTTGATGATTAATACAAATAACAGTGATACAAATGATGAACAGAAGAACAGGATAAACAATAAGTATCGGAAGTTTACTTTGTGCAGATTCAAATAATGTCCAAATTGCCAACATGATGTGGAGTGAAATTTAAAAATGATATTCAAGATCCACAGTTCAGAATAACGATTACAGTTCAATAGAAATGTTCAGAAAATAGGAAGGTTCAGTTGAACTAATGAAATTCAACTATTATGGAACATATAATATTTTCAGAAATTATAGAAGCAATAGTTCCATAATAAGTTTCGATTTAGGTGTATGGAAGAAAATAATATCCCTTACCGTAGCAGGTTTGATTAACAAAAGGTGAAGGGAATTAATATCCCTTACCATAGTAAGTTTGAATAATGGAAGATGAAAAAGATGGTATCCCTTATGAGTATAAAGGAAAATGATATCACTTACGAATATGGAATAAAAGTGTCATGTGATAATTCGTGTAGACAAATTATTTCCACACGAGACAAATAAAAAGGGTTATTCACCAACAGGCGATAATCCGCACCGTAAGGTTATTCCCATCAATTTGAATACGAATAGTTATTCACCAAACAGGCGTAATCCGCACCGTAAGGTTATTCCCACAATTTAATAGAATTTGAACACGAAGAGTTATTCACCAAACAGGCGATAATCCGCACCGTAAGGTTATTCTCAAAGATTAATAAGGAATGAATACAAAAGGTTATTCACCAACAGGCGGTAAACCGCGCCGTAAGGTTATTCCCACAATTTAATACATGGAAATAAATGGCACAAGAAAGAAACGATATTATTTTCGAGAATCAAAGAATGATAATCCCTTCAAGTAAGAGAGAAAATAATATCTATTTATGATGATGAAAAGAATGATACCCCTTACCGTAGTAAGTTTAAATAATAGAAGATGATATTCTTTACCACAGTAAATTTAAGAGTTTGAAATGAATGGTATTCCTTACCTTAATACGTGACTGGATATTGATTTAAATGAGGTTGATCAACCTATATATTTATAATATAAATTAGTAATTACCACATATAAATTTCAAAGTGTATGATAACTCGTATATTATGAACTATCAAAATTATATATATTTAACATAATTTTTGTAGTATAATATAACAACTTTAAAATAGTTTTTAAAATAATATTCCAAAATAAATCTTCCAAAGAAAGCTTTTAAAAATGAATCTTCTCAAAGAAGAGTCTTCTAAAGGAAGATTTGTGAATACCGTGAAAAATAGGAATTTATGAAATTACTACTCTTTAATAAAACACTTACTTGAAAAATTCCTGCACTCCTTTTGGCTTTCAAACTCTCAAAATAACCTTACTATTCTCAGAGAAAACTCATAAAATTCTTATAGAAAAATTTTATGTTTTAGGTGTGATTTTTCTATTCAGCTGAGCAAGCTATTTATAGGAGAAAATAAGTTACTATGCGTGGTAGGTGAACAGAAAAAAATTCAGCAGAGGCTGCTGCGCAGCCTCCACCAACTCTTCAGCAAATTCTCACATTTCTCACATTTCATGTGGGCCCCACAATGGGTCCCACATGTTTCTTACTATTCACGTACTATTCACGTCACTATTCACGTTACTATTTCAAATAGTAAAATTAATTATTTTATTTATTTATTTATTTATTTATTTATTTATTTATTCTTCCTGTGAGTCCAACATATAAAATAATGTTACCACAATAATGTAAGAAACACGTTACATATTTTTATTAATTTAATAATATAAATTATAGTGTATTTGCTACTGTAACAATTATTAGATTCAATAATTTTAAACTACAGTGCACCAACAATTATTGACTCGATGATATGAAATACAGTGTAATGACAATTATTGAATCAATAATGCAAAATACTGTGTAGCAACAATAATTGAATTGATAATATAAAATATTATGCAACGACAATTATTGATGAAATGGTGTGCAACAGTTACGGTGTCAATTATCAGATCAATAATACGAGACACTGTGCAATACCGTGTGCTACTGTAGAATACCGTGTGCCACAATAAAATACCATAAATTACCGTATGCTACTATTCTTTTATCACCGGTATTTTAACAGTTAACACCGTTGACTATTTTTATTTAAAAAGGTTACTTCTGTCGTTTTCTATATCCGACAATTATTCCGTTGTGGGCTCCACCAATAATTAGTTATTTCGGCGCCGTCGTACGGCCCGAATATTCCCCGACAAAACGAATATTCCCCGACAAAAAGAATATTGTCCGACAAAATAAAATTTGCACATAACATCCTTAACTTTCAATTTTGTCAATTTAACCATTTACTGTTTCAAGAAAAAATATATATATGAAGAAAAATTAAATTTTATATTTCATAAAATTCGGGGTCTTACAACCTCCCCTCCTTATGAAATTTCGTCCCCGAAATTAACGTACCGGGCATTTCAAAGTTATCCTCCTGATTTCCAGATGCCATACTAAACTGTGGTCACAAAATAATTGTTAGTTCAAACAAACTGACTCATCACTTCTTGTTCCTACATTCAAATCAACTCATTAGATAATAAAATCTAATTTAGGTGGGACACACTAGTGACTGATTCTATTCGTCTCTCCCCTCCTAGTTCTAACCCCAGATCTCCATTAAAGACCATATCCCTAAGCTCTGATACCAACTGTGACGCCCCCAAATCTAGGCCTACACAGCCCAAACTTGAGTCGTCAAAAGACTACAACAAAATTATTACAACAAAGCATAACGTACAACAATACAGTGTATAATAATACACAACTAAGTCTTCACTATTATTGCCACACTATTTTACAACACGTGAAGACTAGGATAGCTATTCCTCGGACTCTCACTCCATCCCCCGGCTAGACCCCGTTACGTTTTCATCTCCTGTTGAAAACAATGGAACAAAAGAAAGGGTGAGCTCAAATAGCCCAGTAAGAAATATCATGACTAAGATAATGACGAATAATTTATCATTAGCCTTCAACAGTTGAGTTCTTGATAGAATACAATAGACTACAAGGTTTATATCAAAAACTGCAGTTAAATTCTTAAACAACGTTCAGATCAATAATAGCAGCGGAATGAACAATCTATTAGAAGAATAATGCAGACTATAATGTCCACTCGCTTCTCTTTTTAGTAAAAATATCATCAACTTTTATCATCTGAAATACCATTAGTCAAGATAATACAACTTCACAGTTCCTGGTCATAATCATGCAGATCAACAGTTCGTCTTTGCACTACGGGCCAAAGACATTCAATATAACACCAACGGTCATGATTATACCAGATTCAGCCTTTGGTCATAATCATACCAACCAACAGTTCATCTTTGCACTACGGGCCAAAGAGAACATTCACCACGTGTCATAAAAGACACCGAACAGATGTATCGCCTTTAACCTAGTATATCGCCTTTAACCTATCATCTGTTCAACAATTATATCACATATGTGCCCCCGGCCACAGATATTCACAACAGCTTGATTCTTGATGATTAATACAAATAACAGTGATACAAATGATGAACAGAAGAACAGGATAAACAATAAGTATCGGAAGTTTACTTTGTGCAGATTCAAATAATGTCCAAATTGCCAACATGATGTGGAGTGAAATTTAAAAATGATATTCAAGATCCACAGTTCAGAATAACGATTACAGTTCAATAGAAATGTTCAGAAAATAGGAAGGTTCAGTTGAACTAATGAAATTCAACTATTATGGAACATATAATATTTTCAGAAATTATAGAAGCAATAGTTCCATAATAAGTTTCGATTTAGGTGTATGGAAGAAAATAATATCCCTTACCGTAGCAGGTTTGATTAACAAAAGGTGAAGGGAATTAATATCCCTTACCATAGTAAGTTTGAATAATGGAAGATGAAAAAGATGGTATCCCTTATGAGTATAAAGGAAAATGATATCACTTACGAATATGGAATAAAAGTGTCATGTGATAATTCGTGTAGACAAATTATTTCCACACGAGACAAATAAAAAGGGTTATTCACCAACAGGCGATAATCCGCACCGTAAGGTTATTCCCATCAATTTGAATACGAATAGTTATTCACCAAACAGGCGTAATCCGCACCGTAAGGTTATTCCCACAATTTAATAGAATTTGAACACGAAGAGTTATTCACCAAACAGGCGATAATCCGCACCGTAAGGTTATTCTCAAAGATTAATAAGGAATGAATACAAAAGGTTATTCACCAACAGGCGGTAAACCGCGCCGTAAGGTTATTCCCACAATTTAATACATGGAAATAAATGGCACAAGAAAGAAACGATATTATTTTCGAGAATCAAAGAATGATAATCCCTTCAAGTAAGAGAGAAAATAATATCTATTTATGATGATGAAAAGAATGATACCCCTTACCGTAGTAAGTTTAAATAATAGAAGATGATATTCTTTACCACAGTAAATTTAAGAGTTTGAAATGAATGGTATTCCTTACCTTAATACGTGACTGGATATTGATTTAAATGAGGTTGATCAACCTATATATTTATAATATAAATTAGTAATTACCACATATAAATTTCAAAGTGTATGATAACTCGTATATTATGAACTATCAAAATTATATATATTTAACATAATTTTTGTAGTATAATATAACAACTTTAAAATAGTTTTTAAAATAATATTCCAAAATAAATCTTCCAAAGAAAGCTTTTAAAAATGAATCTTCTCAAAGAAGAGTCTTCTAAAGGAAGATTTGTGAATACCGTGAAAAATAGGAATTTATGAAATTACTACTCTTTAATAAAACACTTACTTGAAAAATTCCTGCACTCCTTTTGGCTTTCAAACTCTCAAAATAACCTTACTATTCTCAGAGAAAACTCATAAAATTCTTATAGAAAAATTTTATGTTTTAGGTGTGATTTTTCTATTCAGCTGAGCAAGCTATTTATAGGAGAAAATAAGTTACTATGCGTGGTAGGTGAACAGAAAAAAATTCAGCAGAGGCTGCTGCGCAGCCTCCACCAACTCTTCAGCAAATTCTCACATTTCTCACATTTCATGTGGGCCCCACAATGGGTCCCACATGTTTCTTACTATTCACGTACTATTCACGTCACTATTCACGTTACTATTTCAAATAGTAAAATTAATTATTTTATTTATTTATTTATTTATTTATTTATTTATTTATTCTTCCTGTGAGTCCAACATATAAAATAATGTTACCACAATAATGTAAGAAACACGTTACATATTTTTATTAATTTAATAATATAAATTATAGTGTATTTGCTACTGTGACAATTATTAGATTCAATAATTTTAAACTACAGTGCACCAACAATTATTGACTCGATGATATGAAATACAGTGTAATGACAATTATTGAATCAATAATGCAAAATACTGTGTAGCAACAATAATTGAATTGATAATATAAAATATTATGCAACGACAATTATTGATGAAATGGTGTGCAACAGTTACGGTGTCAATTATCAGATCAATAATACGAGACACTGTGCAATACCGTGTGCTACTGTAGAATACCGTGTGCCACAATAAAATACCATAAATTACCGTATGTTACTATTCTTTTATCACCGGTATTTTAACAGTTAACACCGTTGACTATTTTTATTTAAAAAGGTTACTTCTGTCGTTTTCTATATCCGACAATTATTCCGTTGTGAGCTCCACCAATAATTAGTTATTTCGGCGCCGTCGTACGGCCCGAATATTCCCCGACAAAAAGAATATTGTCCGACAAAATAAAATTTGCACATAACATCCTTAACTTTCAATTTTGTCAATTTAACCATTTACTGTTTCAGGAAAAAATATATATATGAAGAAAAATTAAATTTTATATTTCATAAAATTCGGGGTCTTACAAAAATCAATTTGATTTGATGGTCATAGTTAATTCATCGATTAAAATGAGTTAACTCATTGAAATCAATTTGAGTTTTTGTTGGTCATGAGTTAGAGTTGTATATATTTAAGATTCCAATATTTTATTATGCATGTATTTAAGATTCCAAGATAAAAAAAATTTATTTATATTTTCACATTCATGCATTATTCATTTTAGTATTCTGATACATCTTAAACTTCACACACACACACACACACACGTGTATGTGTGTGTGTGTGTATATATATATATATACAGATAGAGAGAAAATATCAAGAGCATATCCCCTTATTTGACATACCAAACATACCCTCATTTAGCAACGGAATGAGTGACGGTTCGTTCGTCACTAAAAGTTATAGCAACGGACAAACCTATGGCAACAGACCAAATCGTCGCCCGATCCGTCGCTAAAGGGGATATGCTTGGTATGTCAAATAAGTGGGTATACTATTGATCCTTTATATATATATATATATATATATATATATGCGTGTGTGTAAAGAACCTAAAAAACCCCCACACTTTTACTCCAATCCTTTAAAGAACCCCCAAAATAAAAAATCATATCATACTTCTAATCGCAATTAAATTAAGAAGAAAAGCCAATTCATTAGCCTTTATATATCTCAATTAAACTCTTCGAAATCCTTAACTTTAATCATGGTTGAATCATAATCAACCCAACAACCACAAATTGTAAGTATTTTTCACTTTCTTTTTCATTCTCTTTTATTTATTTTTTAATGAATTGGGGTTTTAAATTTGTTTTTTCACTAATATTATTCAATATATGTACATAATCCAAAAAAAAAATTATCTGACTTTTACTCCAATAAAGAACCCCCAAACAAAAAATCATATCATACTTCTATTATCTTATATAATATATAAAGGTATATATAGAAAAGAAAAAAAAAATTATCTCCAACAATTCTTTTGTTTTCCTTTTATATTGACCCGTAATTTCTCTACTACAAATCTCATTCATTCAGCCCTCATTCTTTTCATTTATGTCATTCTTCAAACTTGATAAGTCATTTTTAAGCTTACTCATGCTTTGTGTGTGTGTAAATATATATATAGGAGAGTGATTTATAAATAACGTTTTCTATAGACAATATTCCAGCAAACACATCTTTAATCATCAAATCGAAGATCTAAGGGTGGAAAAAAAAATAGGAGTTAGGCCTAATAGCTAGTAAGAATATTCTTGACCACCACTCTTACTAACACCCATAGAAACTGTGACGACCCCAAATCCAGGTTCCTTGAACCTCGGATCCTGTTCAACACGAGTATAACATTTTCCTTATTGTTCATGAATTACAACAATATTATAATTGATAAAGAATCATTTATTTATAATTTTACAACATCTCTTTCTATTCTAGAATCGAAATCTTTATACATTCCTAGTATGTCTTAATATCATACATGATACGACATTCTATTACAATCAACTTGTGTATTTAACACTCATAATACATACCAACCAATTCTTATACTACACAATCATTTTACCTGTCCAATTCGGACTAATATCTACAATAGTCGTGCTAGACCTTCAGTGAATATAATATGCATTACTGTTTCTTGATCCTTATCAAGACTTCAAATACTTGTACTATCTGAAAATGTTGGTTTAAGCAAGAGTGAGCACGACGGCTCAACAAGTTTAACAGTTACACATAACACATTACATGCTTCACATATACTCTGTAATTTATACTTACATCATGCTTTTTATGCATTTCAGTTTATGTCATATTGCTCATGCATCATATATAACATCTAGCATTTCATACTTCATATTTTACATATAATCATATCTCCTGTATATCACAATTATCATCAATATCCTTCTATTAACAATTTAATATCACATCATAGCATGTCAAGGCACATAGGAGCAAGTTCTGAAAAACTTGTCTGGTTCGCTTCTACCATTTACGCTTATTTGCGTCTTTTGTTCAACCTACAATTTATAATACAAATTGACATAATCATTAGCTACCAGGACTTTTAATTAGTCTTAACTTAAGACATTCACTTCAAATTATTAACTCTTAAGATGTCCGACAAACGAACCCTTAAGTTCCGGACAAAACCTTAATCCAAATACAGTTTTGACATATAGGCATGCTTTGCCAACTTACGCTTTTATTATACAATCTTCGTACGACCCACTTTTAATAAGTTGTCTAAATTAGTCACAAATGGACTATTTACATGTGTTTAATTCAATTAAACTTTCTTCTTTTACATAACTTAATGATTCGGACATTTAACAATGTACCAAATACCCCAACATATTATCTATCTTTGATAATGTACCACTAAGTTCAAATATTATTAACTATTTAATAATATTTTAATCTCTTATTAATATTATTAATCATTTAATAATATTTTAATCACTTATTAATATTATTAACCATTTAATAATATTTTAATCACTTTAGTCTTTATTTTATACATTTATATACCATTAAGTCACTAATAAACTCTACATATATAGGTTTGATATTCAAATACATTTATTTTACATGTATTTCAACTTAAATTTCCACTAAAAACTCGACCTGGACTGACCCGACCCGACCCGGATGGCTAAAACAGGTTTCTGGCAGAATGTTTGATCGCTGCGGCAGTAGTACAAAAATTCTGAAACCCTAACTTGAGGACTGCTCGACCCTCCGACGCTCCGACAGCCATAACTTTTTTATTTCAAAACATTTTGGAGTGATTCTTGAGTCCATTCTCATCAGAATTTCCCCCTCTACAACTTTTCTTTGTATCACAAATCCAAATTCCAAACGGAGCTAAGCTTAAAATTGCTCACAAGGACAAAATGAAAACTAGTTCCATAAATCATTGGTTCGATTGGTTCAAACATGATGCTACAAGCATTAGTTGCTAAACCATCATGTTTTATGACTCTACATATATCATATACATATCATGCATCATTTATAACTTTTCTAGTTCAACATTTAACAACATAAATAACAAGATCTAGGTTAAGAAAACTTTTCAACCTTTAAAAGAAAATCTTCTTCTTAAAAATGGTTGGACCTCTTCCGTGATCTTCTTGATCTACCTGAACATAGATATTCTCCTTGATGACTTAACATTTATCTTACAAAAGCTCTAACTTCTCTCTAGAACTTCTCTATCTATAAGTTAGTAAAATAAACAAATGAGCAAACAACCTATACAATGTTTTGCTCCTATTTATTTATAGAAGTCTAGGAACACACCATTAGCTCTCCTAATCAACCAACACTAGTCAATTAATGCTCCTAAGTATGCTTACTATTCTCATGAATGACTAGCTTGATTGACCATCTTGAATGACCAATATGAATGACTTCCATCAAAACTCAAAACAAACAACCAATGGAGTATTTTCCACTCAACCACACAGCTAGCTAGACACTCCATTGGGGCCCCACTAAAATCTCAGCAAAATGGGATTTAATCCCCCATTTTTGCTTTATTTTTATAGCTTATATATACATATATACATATATATATATATATATATATATATATATATATATATATATATACTTACATATATAACCATTGACCAACATTTTGACTTCCTATTGGGCTCCACTTTGGACTTAGGAATTAAATAAGTTGGGCTCATTCATTTAATTTGTTTGGGCTCAATTTAATTATTACATTGGGCTAACATTACATACCCTTTGTTACATTTAATTAAAACAAGCATTGGGCTTGTTCAAATATTACATGGACTACTAGGTAAATTTATTTGACCTAGATTAAAACATCACTTGGACTTATAACATATTCAGATTAGACTTGCATTAAATTAATCTACCACATTGGGTTATTAAATTAACTTATTCAAAGTAAATTTTCAAATAGTCTGTACCACCGCTGCGACGGTGATTACTACCGCTGCGACAGTAGTCCTAATTTTACATTCCAGAAAGTTTCACCGCTGCGGCAGTGAAACCTACCGCTTCGGCGGTAGTTCTATTTTTCATATTCCAGAGAGTTTCATCGCTGCAGCGGTGAAACCTACCGCTGCACCGCTGCGGCGGTAGTGCTGATTTTTCACATTCCAGAGAGTTTCACCGCTGCGGCGGTAGTACAAAATTTAATACACATTAATACAAGTACTTTGATTTGATTCAATTTAATTCATTAACTACCTTTTATCATGAACTTGGATTTATGATATAATTACCCATACCCATATAGTTATTCCTACATTGGGTTACACAATTAATTCATACATGGTTAATTCTCATCATCATACATATTTACCTAGTAATTAACCAATGTTTGGTTAATGCTCTCTCTCTCTTGTCTACCAACTAGGGTTATTCAACTTACCCTACATTAGTTAATTCTCTACACTCAATAATATTTCCCCACACTTTGACCAACATTGGACTTTTAAAAGTTTGGGCTAAATAACTTACCTTCCATTAGGCTCTCTTATTTAATTACCCACCTTCATGCAAGTATTCCCATATTGGGTT
This sequence comes from Hedera helix, assembly GCA_947179155.2. Lineage (NCBI taxonomy): Eukaryota > Viridiplantae > Streptophyta > Magnoliopsida > Apiales > Araliaceae > Hedera > Hedera helix. Next base: position 24,728,266 of record OX359283.1, read on the forward strand.
AACACATATAATCCTTTTGGGCTAGTCCACTAGTAGTAATTAAATTACTTGGACTCATAACTAATATAATTAACCTAATTAATTATATTTTACAACATTCCTTCTTACTTTATATTAAAACTAATTACTTTATTAGTTTTGTTGAGTATTAATTACTCACATTTTTATTTGGCTAACAAGCACACTTTAGGTATATATATATATATTTCATATAATCACCTTCACTTCTCAATTGAATTTATTTTTTTAATAAATTCTCCACACGCATCACTAAAATATTTCCACATTTAATTTCTAACAAATAAATTATGTTAAAAAAAAAATGTTTACCCATTTTCTACACATTTTACGTCTCCAATTCTAGGTTTTAAACCTTAACCTTTAATTAAATCAATTAAGATATTATCTAAAATCTTGAAAATATCTGGGATATTACAGAAACTCTCATTTTACCCTGACCGTCACTTCTATTAACAGCCAGGTCCAACTCCTAATTTCCTGCCCGCTAGTAGGAGGCCCAATTTTTATTTCTTATGGACCCTTAGATCTTCAATTGTTGGACACTGAGAGATCTATTTATTAAAATAGTATGCATAACAAACGTTTATTATGATTACTCTCATATACATTGGGCTACATCCACGATAATCGGTTGTTATGAATACTCTAATATATATAGATTGAGCTACATTCACAATAACAGTTTGTTGAGATTACTATTTTGGCAATCAATAAAGAGATATTTTTGCTGTGAGAATTTTGTTCGGCTAGGCTGTTAGAACTTTCAGCTGCAAGAGCATTTTAAAGCTAATTTTGGGTTACCAAGACACTAATCATACTAACCGGTCGCTGCCGGTCGCTCTGAATTAACTATATATATACACGCGAAGAGTTTTCTATTTTTTTCTCACATCAACCAGAGAAGACAACTCCCCCGAAATCACCATGTCAATATCAACCACAGCCGTATATCTACTCCTATTTTTCTCTCTCTTCGTTCCTTCAGATTCCCACCACCAACAAGTGACCGATCAATCCTTCATCTCCATACTTATTTCTCAAAACGGCCTCAATTTTCTCAAAGATTTACTGGTAACCAAAGCTATATCTTCACTCACGCCCCTTCAATTGGCCTAAATTGAGAAGACCCTTAAAATCCCCTTCATCAGTGAAGTACTTATCGTATTATCAAACATCACTATTTATCGGGTGAATGTTCGGAGTTCGGATGTTAAGCCCGGCAATACTGACATCGCTGTAGTCGGGTCGGGTACCACTTGTAATATGAGTATGCATTGGCATTATTCTTATAGTACCTGACTTGTTCCTGTCTCCATTTCTGATAGCGGCAGCGCTTCTGTTCAGGTGATTATGTGTGCATTTTGTTTTGAAGGCATTTTTTCAGTTTGAGCTCTGATATAATTTATATAAATTATATTATCATTGACTTTTGAAAGTCGATTCGAGATATTTGGAAAGTCAGATTTGAGACATTTTTAAAGAATATGAAACAATAAATTTTACAATAGTATGTTTCAGAGATTTATAATATTGAGTTTGAAAATGTGTTAATTTGACTTCAAAAAAGTTAATAATGACAAGGAAGTATTAGATTTGGGTTGGTATATGTTGAAACTACAGTAACAATTGAAGTGGATAGATGCAAATGTGGAATTGAGTTTATTAAAATCTGGATTTTCTATTTAGTTGTAAATTTCTATTTATGATTGCAAGTACTTTTTTTAGTACTGATCCGAAATATTTCATTCTCATTATGTATAGATAAATTATTTATAGTTATTAAGCATGTATGGCATGAAGGGTTGTGGTTGTATTGATTAAGGCCTTATTAGGTGTGCACTATGTAAACCACTAGTGCACGTAACATCCCTCCAATCACACTTAATGTAGGAAGGAAAGAAGATCTAAACTCAAGGACACGTTTAACAAATACGGCAATGGATAGGTAGCATGGTTCAAAGAAGCGGTCACGTCAGACTCAGTTTGGTTTCTTTAGTCACTACTCTGATAACAAGATACATATCGTAATATCAAGTATTAATGTATTATCGATGTAAAGGTTGTGTATAGGCGAAATTTTACCGGAAGAAATAATAGCATAGCGGGAAGAAACAACTGCCAGCGAATAAATAAAGGCCAAATAACTGTGTACGAGAGGGAGTAATAATAATAATATGAAAAAATGGGACTATTTTGTGGGACAAAGGGAGTAATTATAATAATAATACATAACTAAATAATATATATTTACATTAACCTATCGAATAATAATAATTATTATTAATAAATAAATATGTGTATGTACATACTAACTTGTTAAAAAAATAATATCTATTACTGAGGAACAAGAAGAGGATGATGATGTAGAGAAGTAGGATGAAGATTGATTTATGAATATTTAGCTTCTCCTATAGTGTTTATGTACATTTTAGGGAGTTTTTTTTATAACTTATTGTTCAATTGTTATGCAATAGAGAATTAGACAAGTCTTCTTTTATTATCATTCGGACATTTACATGTATACTAGATGGTTTTTTTGTGTTTATCTAATTGATCCATCTTGTTGTTATTGCATTTAGATTTTTTTTCGTATAATCTTTTAAATTTTTTTTGAAGCTCCTAACTAGCGTTTCCTGATGTACCGAGTAAAAAAAGAAACTTCCAAAATTTACGTTGCTCACGTGACTTTGAACCATGATAGGGAGCATGGCTAAACCAATTGCTGAACATCAATAATAAAATTTTATAATAATCCAAAATTTCTCAACCACGTGATAGTATCTTCATCACCTGTATCTAGGCATATCTCTTACCAAGCCAATAATTGCTGGAAAAGTTTCCATAAAAATGTTCCCAATGGATAGTTATTTATGAAAACTGCTTATAATAGATTATAATTTCTCCATAGTGCTGCAATGCACTTAACTTACAAACTTACATAGACCCAAATTTCAATTTATTATTTTGTGCTAGGTGCTTGAGCTCTTATAATTTATGCATGTCATGCTTAAGTTTTATTTGTAGGGAATAAATTTAGGATACATGAGATGTGTTTGCTTTCTTATAAATTTGCTTTCTCACACACATCTGGTGCTTTCTCTTTATGTTTCATTTTTTCCGTGCTCATTTTGAGTATGTTTTCAAATAAAGGAATATGATGACTGCTGCTTATGGATAAGGTTGAAGGAATGGAAATTGGGCTAACTAGCTTAGAAAGTCGAGATGGATTTCTAAACATGTCCCTCCTCGAAAGTGGTTGTTATTTCGAAGATATCATTATTAAACTGGATGGAGGAGCCTCTTGGCTGTATCAAGGGTATGCTGATCTCTACAGAACTTATTTAACCATCTTCTTTTTATGCAATTTTTAGTTCTTATCATTATATGTGTGTTGGCACCAGATTTTAATTGTATGGTTTTTATGATATAGCTTTTCGATGTGATCAACAAGCCAAAAGGGCCAAAGTTGGTGTTCGAATTGTCAAGTAAAAGTTATTCAGTTCCCTACGTTGGAATATATGTTTGTGTGTCTATACTCTATAAGAGCTTTTAAATTTGATATGATAAACATTTTGGTGTTTGGTAGCCCTCCAAAAGTGCTTTTAGTGAGTAGAGATTTTGGATAAAAAACACTTTTGACAAAAGCAAAATATTTATGCTTTTGACTGAAGCATAATGTAAAAATTTGTCCTTAAATTATTGAAGAACAATTAAAAGTTATACCAAACACTCGGATATAATTTTGTCTTTTATTATTTTAAAAGCAGTTTTATAATTGTGCAACTAAATACTATTATTAAATTTCTTATAAAAGCACTTTTTGTTTAAAGCTCAAAATTCGAAAGTGCTTCATCTCACTGCACTATATGTATGTATACACACACATATATTCCATTTTGTCTTTTGACCGATGAGGAGGTTATCTTTTGTTTGTGAGAATTGACGTCATAGAACTAAAACGGGCACTTATCCCCCTTCCCCCCACTCCACAAAAAAAAAAAGCCAAAAAGAGCACAAGGCTTTTGTAAAGATTGTAATTGTTATATTGGCCATAAAGTGTGGAGCATTGTTTATTTAATTTCCTTTTGTGTGATATGGCATTTCTCTTTTCCAACTTTCAAGGATGGTGGATGCTTTTGAAGGCCAAATAGGGTCTAACATGCAATTGCAAAGAAACTCGAAGGAGTATTAAAGCTTAAATCTTTATTGCAAGGGCTTCCAAAAGAAATATCAGCGGATGATATTGCTGCTTTAAATGTCACTTTTGTTAATGATCCGTTATTGAGTAATACTGCTATTGGTTTTGAGATTAATGGGTTATTTATTAAAACTGGAACAGCTACAGTCGTTAATAGCTTCCACAAGAATTTGCAATCTTTGCTTTCTTGCACAAATTTGTCTAAAATGCTAGGGATATCACTAGATGAGGCCGTTTTCAACTCTGCATCAGCCTTATACTTCAATGTAAGTACAGAATGCTAACCCTAGTATTAGTGGAAGAAGATGAAATATTTATTTATTATTATTTTTTTGCTAAATAAGATGGAATAATTCTTATGCGGGTTATACAGTAGTTCTAATGCTGGTATGCATCAGTTATAGTTTTTCTATTGTCAGATACTACTCCAAATGAAATTTACTGATGGACTATTAGTCTATTAGGATGAAAGTGTTGAGCATAGAATGTAGGCTATGCTAAATATCTGATTTTGACTATGTTCTTGTCTCTGTTTTAGAATATCTGAATTAATTTCTGCTAGGAGTGTTTCTAATGTAATAGGTTTGACATTGCTGATATTTTAGTTGTATTTTCCAGTCAATAACCAAGTTCAAGTGTGCTGGGAGAAATTGCATTCTCAGTAGTCCTAGAATTGATCTTTCATTTCATTAATGCTATCCAATTATACCGTATCTACATAACTTTATATGCTGGGGGAGGGAAAGAGGTTTTTTCATAACTTTATACGCTGGGGGAGGGAAAGAGGTTTTTTCGTTTGCTAATCAGTGTTTCTTACGACGGTAAAAGGAAAGAAAACTCAAGAGTTCTAGTTACATTTTACTTGGTTGCACATTTGATTTTCAAGCTTCATCGTGTTGTTTATGCCCTCCATTATATTTGGAATATGAGGCTACCTCAAACCTTATATTTGTATTAGTTCCAAAAAAGTTGAAGGCCAGATGAATGTCACACTAATTGTTACAAACATTTTACTTAATATGAAATACCTTGCCATAGATGTGATAGAGAGAAAATTGTATGCAGGATATATTGTGTGATATGAGGATATGATTTCTTATTGCCTTTCATGATCCCTTTTTCTTTCCTTTCTCTTCGGGAAGAATTTATGCAATGGACTGTGGATAAAGTACCCGATCAGTCTCTTTTGAACACTGCAGGATGGAGATTTATTGTTCCCCAACTGTACAAAAGATACCCAAATGATGACATGAATATGAATATTTCTCTTTCTGCTCCTCCAGTTGTACGGATTTCACCGAATGGTTTAGGTGCTACTGTTTATGCAGACTTGATCATTGATGTTTTGCAAGCTGTAACGTGGTGCCAGTTGTCTGTATCTCATTGGTAAGCTTATTGACCAGGGAAGAAATATAACCCTCACTCGCACCTCCAATTTTGTTTTTTAATACAAATTATCTTTCATTCTTTGAAAATTGTCCCACTAAAAAAGATAAAGAAAATGAAAAAGAAAAAAAAAAGGAAGAAGAAAAGGCACAGTCTCTAAGGAACATATATAAAATGAAGGTCTGTGGTTTGTAGCTGGATTAAGTCTTTATCGTATCAATATTCACTATTGAATCTCTTGGATTTAAACGAAGTAGGATTGTCCTCTTGGCTTAGTTAAGTGACCTTTTCCCCTTTAATTATTTTAAGCTTGGGCACAACTTGTCAAACCGTCAAAGAGTGGAGATTCATTCATGTGCCTTTTGCCTTTTTTATCCAGATTGTCTTCTTCTATACACTTACAAAAAGGTAAGAAGAGAACAAGAAAGCAAAAAAGAAAAAAAAAAGAACCCCTGATGGTGTTCATCTTCGGTCTTTAATACTTAATGTTTAGCCTAGCTTTAGCCGAACATTGCAACTATCTTCAGTCTCTTATATTGATATTAGCTTCAGCTAGCGGGACTCTTGTAGTAAAGGAATTTTTTTTCTCTAGCTTTCCTTTTTATGTACAGTTAGATGGTATTTTGTGGAAGACCACGATAATTTTTTTTTTTTTTTTCCTATGGGTTTATAATTATGATGGTGATACTTCTTTGACCTGTGTATCACTATTCTTTTCCCTGGTACGGTCATCCGTGCCTCAGCCCTCAGGTTCAGTAAAAATCGTGAGGAACAACCTTCCTGGCAGCGTGAAATTGGATGATTTCAGTATGTCATTGAAGTGGAGCAAAATTGGTAACTTGCACATGTACATGATTCAGGTAAAAGTGCTGTCATCCCCGGTTAAAGTTTCTCATTTTATTGCTGCATTCATCATGTTGATTGATTCCATTGGGAAACGCTTTATACTTGTATAACTCTTCGTTGGTTATTTGGTGGAGATGGTGATACATTGACTGCAGAACTAATTATTGAAGAAATGCGTTATGTAGGACTACCCAAAATTTATAATACAGTTTTAGCAGATGTTAATTGAAAGAGTTTCTTTCAATATAAAATAGAAGGTATCCATATGTTATGTAATTATTAATATACAGTCAACGGTATCTATATGTTGCTGTTTAATTATTCGGAGAAGCTATTTGGAAGCATATGTGCTCAAGAACATGGCAGTCTGGCTATGTGACCACTTAAAGAATTGTTTTCTAAACCTGTTGAATATGGAGTCGAGTCTGTGCAATTTGGTTGAAACTCAGTTGTTGGAGTATGTGCTTTTCTGGACAAGTTAATGCAAATGAAGTGTAAATCCCATCTCCCCCATATGTTATGGGGGAGATGGTATCCATATACTATGTAATTATTAATTATACGGTCAACGGTATCTATATGTTGCTGTTTAATTATTCGGAGAAGCTATTTAGAAGCATATGTGCTCAAAAACATGGCAGTCTGGCTTCATGACCACTTAAAGAATTGTTTTCTAAACCTGTTAAATATGGAGCTGAGTCTATGCAATTTGGTTGAAACTCAGTTGTTGGAGTATGTGCTTCTCTGGACAAGTTAATGCAAGTAGAAGTGTAAAACTGTAAATCCCATCTCCCCCACCTCTTCCTCCCCCTGGCAAAATAAAATAGAATAAAATAAAATAAATCTTTGGTAGTGGTGGCTTCTTATTTGTACATGAATATTGTGCTAGTTTTCTTTCCTCCATCTATTAAGGGAACACTGAAGTAAGTTTGGTTTTAGCAGTTATGGTGTAACATAACTACATCTAAATATGTTTGACATAGGACATTAGAAAGGTAGAGGTGTTGTAGAATTCTTGGTACAAAAATAACTAAAGGGGTAGTAAGAACAGAGAAAAAGTAGCTATATGCATGTTATAGTGTTATGTGTTTCCCGCCACTAGGTATTGGTAGTGTCAGATTTCAGAATTTGTTCATTCTGTTCAATTTATTTATCATAGTTTTATCTAATTATTTTTTAAATCATAATTTGGCTACTTGTTGAGGCTTAATTTCTTGAAGCACTTCATTTTCTAGCACCTTCATATATATTAGACAACAAGGGAGACAAAGAATGAACCTTTTAATAGAATTATTATATCAGCTAAAAGTTAATGTATAGAATATATTTGTTATATATAAAATTGAATAAATCTGTTACCACATGGTCTTGTACCGTTAGCTAAATTTTCTGTTATCTATTTTGATAAAAGAAGTATGATAGTTTTAGTTGTGCATTTGTTCTCTAGTTCTAGTTGTGCTTTTGATCTCTTAATAAGGTATCGTGAATTTTTTGCAGCCAGCGACGTGGACTGCCATTGAAACTGTATTCTTGCCATATGCAAATTCCACGCGAAAAGGATTCCCTCTGCCCATTATTCTTGGTTTCACCCTTCAGAATGCTGAAATAATTTGTTCGAATGCTGGACTTATGGTTTGCATCACGTTTGCAGAATCATATGATTTTAGGCAGTCTCTCATCTACTCGAATAAATGGACTCATAAACTCTTGTGAGCAAGAAAATGCATCAATTTCCTTTTATGTACAGTGTTATTCCATATGTATGCTTCACTTGTAATCTTCGCCCACGGATGTAAAATCAAATGATACATGTAAATTGTTCAGTGAGCTGGTTTGAAATTATCATGAACTTGTACTTCAGAATTAAGAAATTATGTTCTGAATACAGTATCCATTTAAGGGTTAGCAGTTGAAGGATCTTGCACAGGTTGTTTTATTGATCTTCGAAATTACAATACAGTATCCATTTAAGGGTTATTTTAGTAATGCTTTTCAAACTGTTGAGGCCAATGTTTTAAGGGTGCGTCTGGCGACTGGCGCCTATGGACATTGATGGCCTGTCCAGGACGCTTATAAGTTTTACTGGTGTACTAAATTTGACAGGACAGGGTTTGCATTATTTTGTGGTGTGTGTATGGTTGCAGGATTAGGGAGGGTGTTTATTATGCTCAGGCCTGAGAGCCAGTGTTTTTATTTTTTTGGCATGTAAAAATTATGCCAGTACAGATGTTTCTGCTCATGGGAGCCAGTGTTACAGTATCTAATATATGGTTGTGTAGTCAAAATGGTATTTTACTATGTAAGGTGGTATATCTAACCTGGGAGTTGAGTATTGTACCTTTACCATAATACAAGAGCTAAGATAGTCCTCCCATGAGGGTACTGTAGAAGTCTCATGCATCAAAATAGACCAAACCAAATATGCAAGCAATTCATCATTTCTAGTTTGATTTAAATTTTGTACACTACTATTTGGATTTCAAAACTCTCTTTTGTCACTGCCCCACCACTTGATTCTCCTTGTTTAGAAAAATATGTCAGACATGAAATTATGAGATTATGAATTGGACACTTCATTTGGATAATCTTATAGAAATAAGTTGCTTTTTTTGTATAGTTAAGAATTGAAATCATTTAATATTTGTATAACAAAGATATTTCGAAAGGCAACTCTGTAATATATCAATACGATTCGTTTCTATACTCTGTCCTTTGAAATCAAGATCCAAGCCGTCGTACACGAACCAAACCTTTGTTGAAGCAATTCTTCTTCATCTTGTATTATCTCCTACTCGGCCCAAAATGGTGGCAAAAATAATTGCAGTACCCTTTCATCAACTTGCTCACAAAAGGCGAATTAAAAACGCACAGATGCAGAGCCAATATATGATGACGAATCTGCAACTACAAAAATCATGCCCCTTATAGCTCCAACATTATTAAATGGCGATGGTTAACCAAACCATGGCCTCTGAGTAGTTCGTATCATTTACAGTGGTATTTGCATTCACATTTATGGAAGAATTAAATTTTTCCCGCGATGATTTTTCTTTACTGTTCAACCTGTTGATGGGTTGGACTTCCACTAAATAGATTAGTATAGACTATAACAAATTGTTTAGATTAACAGTATATATATATGCACGCGGGGGCTTGTTTGTTTGTTTTGGTGCATTAAGAAAGTGAGTTTAAGGCTTAAAATTTGCGTTTGTAAATTAAAAAAATTATGTTTAAAACAAATCACTTGAATTCCAATAGAAACACGCACATAATTTTGTATACTGAGAAAGAAAAATGATTTTATATTTTTTAATGGAATGTGTTAGAAAATATAAATAAAATCGTAGTGAATCTTGTTAATATCTATACTCCTTCCATTTCAAAATATAAAAACTACTTAGACTTCCAAAATCAAAACTATTTATAATTTATACAATTATATATATTATACTATTATATATATTATACTATAATTACTATTAATTATAAAATTTAAATAAATTATATTAATTTAAAATATCTTAAATTAACGTTAAAAAACCGAAACTTCTTGTATATTTTAGAAAGGGGGAATATTAATCCTCTATTCATATGAATGGACTGACATTTTCTGTCGCACGCCACTGCCAATTACTCGTTATATGTATGCCCATCTTTTTGGGATAAAAACCACTTTTCTCTTTCTCTCAAATTTTATCATGGCAATAAAATCATCATATTGAACACTAATATTCCTTTTCTTTTCTTCTCTTCCTCTGTACATTGACAGGTAGGTAGGCACAGAGATTCATAAAATAGTTTAACTGGAGTTTTATTAATCTTTTTACCCATTGATGTCTGTTAGTTCAATTCAAATGAGAGAGAGCGGTAAAAAAAAATCAGAAAATAATTAATTAATTGTCACATATAATAATGAGGTGAGATTTGTGTATTATATATTATATATTATATTATATATATAAAATATAAATCAACACAGACACAAAGAGTGATGTTATCTAATGCTCAACTTAAAAGGTTGGGTCTTGGGAGTTGAGAGGTCTGCGAGCACTACCTTATCATGGAGATACTATAATTTCATAAGTTATGAAGTATTATATATTATGCATGTGATTAAAATTTGAATACTAAATGATGTGACAACTGATGTGGTATGTCTATGCCATTTATTTATGCAATTATTTTGAGTACCTCCTCCCAGACACATTAGAGAGCTTAATAGTTGAAACGTCAACTCCGCAACCAAAAAAGTATTTAATTGCATCTTGTAGTCGAACCAAATAGAATATTTAAAAAATCTACAAAATGCTTCTTTCCGAATTTAATTCACTCATTCGAATTTTAATATCAACTTTAATTTCTTAAATTGTGCTAGTGTTGATTTTAATTAAATCGCACGCACATAATATATACTGCAAAATTAATAAAAATTAAATAGAATACTTCAAAAAAAAAACGTTGATAAAATTTTAACGAAATAAAATAAAGTAATAATAATTTTGACATAAAATATATTAATTCCAACATAAATGATGTCATAGATATACAAGTTTAGAATATTAATATATGCACACTCTTAAGTGATAGTTACACACTTTAATATGTTAAAGAGATTATATTATCATTCTATAAAATCAATAAATACATTTTCTATCTATTCATTTTGTCTTTAAGTTTGTTATACATTTTATATATATGTGTATATATATATACACACACACTTAACACTTATATATGTATACAATTAGTTAGTCAATTAACTAACTACACTTAAATATATGTATACACTTAGTTATTTTAAATATATGTATACACTTAGTTAGTCAACCCCAATTTATGTATGAAACTAAAGTACTATATTACGTCAATTATTTTCTGAATTAATAACACTCCTTCTAATTTGAGATATTTCATAACATAATTTATTAAAAAAATAAATTAAATACATATACATAAAATATTAAAAAATAAAGATTTATAAAATGATAAAACTTGCTATCTTATTGAAGTGATACTTCACAATATAGTTAGAATAAGTATAAACATACAACAACTAAACACTATATTTATTTACACTTTTAAAAAGTGGAGTGTGACATTGAAATATGTGTCACGTCCCACTTTTTAATGATATAAATAGATATAGTGTTTGATTTAATATTTGGTTGTTGTTTTTATAGACTTGTCCAGTTAGTTAATTGGTCCCCCTAATTAAAAAGATTTTATTTTGATGGAATCAATTCATGAAAATTGTAAATTCAAAGCAAATAGAAAATTATTTAGTAAATAAAATTTTAAATATGGTAAATTATTTAAAAGAGCTAGCCGTTACAAATTTATTAACTTTTAAATTTCAGCGAATTTGAATCAAATTTTAAAAAATTGGAAATTGAAATTTTAATTTTTTAAAAAAAATAAATTTAAACCGAGGGATTATATCTAAGTAGGTACTAATAAAATTTATGGAAGTAATTTGAATTTCATGAATATAATTGATATATATATATATATATATATATATATATATATATATATATATATATATATATATATATATATATATAATATTTGAGTTTTGCTTAAAATAGGCAAGTGATGAATATGTTAGTTGACTTTCTATTTATTAAGGGTAATATTATTGCTTTGACATATAAATGTGTGTAACAATCAATTTAATTAAGGTGTGCACATATTATCACCTAATTTTATAACGAGTATTAAAAATATACATGTGCTGAAAATGCTGTACTTAAATATCATCCCTCTAAACAAAGACATTGGGTCATCAAATCTTTAATTAGTTTTATTATTATTATTATTGAAAATAGTCAAAAAAAAGAGTGAATTTTATTGAGCTTGAATATATTTTACAACAAGCAGAGAAGAATACAAGAATGAATTTCTTTCCAACCAATAAGTAAGAAAAGAAAATTCAGAATTTTGAGCCAATTTAACCATGTCATGAGCAATCGACCGAATTAGCAGAGTGGTGCACATGGACAAAGCTAATAAATTCAAAATAACATCAAGTTCATGCAATGTGCAATTAAAATATCAAAATAAGATTAAAACCAATTTCTTTGACTAGTTGGTATAGTGAGAAAAATTAAATACAAGTTGGTCACAAATAGAGAGAGAGGGAGAGAGAGAGCCGAATAGAATCTGTTACGACTAATTTATTTTACAAAAAGGGAATAATATTTTCAACACACTTTTTTTTTAAGAAAAATAATATGTTTTATGATAAAAATATATTATGATTTTCGTTGAAAATAAATACATATTATATTGTTTAATTACAATAAAAATTATGATATTATAAAAATGTGCGAAAAATATCATTCACCTCTATACAAAAAGAAAGGAGGCACATGAGCTGTTAGAGAATCTCCAACAGATGAATTATTTTATGGACTATATTTAGTCCATATGACATCATCAAATGTCATTTAGTCTTCAATCATTCCAGCAGATGGACTATCATGTGGACTATAATATAAAACAATTAAAATAATCAATGAATTCAAAAAAACTCTAATCATCTTCCACCATCCAATTTAAATATTATTAAAATTATAGTACATGGATTATCCCATTCCTTGATTTAGTCTTTCTCTTCTATCAAATATAGTCACAGACTATATATAGTCTGACTGCTGGAGCTCTAAGATAAATCCTAGACTATATTTAATCTAGGATTTTATTTTTAGCCATTGCTGAAGATGCTCTAATATCACCCAATTTATATACTCCTATAATTGAAATAACTTAAATAGTAGTATTGGAAACTCAAATCTCCATAAAAATGGAATCAAATCCTTAGGATTTGAGTTTTATACCCCTTTGAACCTAGTAATTATTCAATAGTTTTAAACAGATTAATCATATTTTTTATTTTATTTTAGTGGACTTAGAACTATAAATAATAAAATATTATTAAAATAATAAAATATAATTAATCTGAAATATCATGTGACGATATCAAAGACAACTCATAATTTTTCCTTTAAACCTAACTTTCTTTTAGAAAAGAAGAGATATGAGATGAGATGATATGACAACGTAGTTTCATATTTGTCCGAAGATTGCAGCATTTGCCCCTTATTATTTTGTTTCTAGAAATTACGTCATGAAATTCATAGACCTATATTATAATGTCTAGCAAGAAAAAATATATTATGTTTTTAAAGCATAGTTATCATTTATTTTACCATCTCACATAATGACGAGATTCACATGTGATGGAACCCGTGTAAAATTCACTTTTATACAAAAATATAAAATAAATAATCATTATATTCTAGAAACATAAAATAACTCCTCGTTTAACAAGCTCACAGTGGAGTATTACTGAGTGATGTGGTCCTTCACAGATACTACCAGTATTTATTATTCCCAATTAAATTGCCATCCTCAGTTCCTCACCATCATTGCCTTAATTACGCTCAACTGGGGTAGGTAAACCAACATTGGAGTACTGTTAAAGCTACACCTGCCATGTTTTTTGATTACCACGACCAATTGACCGTCACTTTGCACAACATGGAAAGTTGTTTCATTGTAGGCAGCAGCTAATAAGGCTTTAACATGATGAATTTTATGCTCTCTCCCCTTTTGGATTAGAAAAATAAAACAAACTTTTAGTATCTCAATTCTATATTTAATTGTTGATGATAATAAATAGCGTAATAAAATGATATAATTGTTACATTCATTCATTATATTAAAATTTATAGAACGAAATCAAAAAAATGAAATGAATTTTTTGTTTTAGTGATTTATCCGTTAGAATGATCACCAAATATATTTTATTTTAATGATTTTCACCTTATTCTTTTAATTCAAATGTAACATTAATGTTACCTACTACGTCTAAAAAGAAGCTAGCCAAACTTCGAAGAAGGGGAAGGGGAAATATAGAAAAACTAACTGAAAATGATAGGTTTTTATGTAGATATAATTTTATATCGAATGTGAATTGCCGATTACTTGAAATTGATAATTGATAAATACAATAGTAATGTGTGATTATTTTTTTTACTCTCTCTTATTTGACATATGAAAAATTCTAGACTTACCCACAAATCTTACCCGTATAAAAGATAAAAGAGTGTGACTCTACTTTTAATTATTAAGATAAATATAGTAAGACCATATTTCTTTATCTTTTCTGCAGATAAATTTTGTGGGTAAATATAGAAAAACTCTTTACATATTCACAAGTCATAGTATCATAAAAAATTTATCATCTTATATGAGAACACCTTTTAAAAAAATTATACAAAAGGGGAGAAAGAATAACAACATTCAGAATACAAGTGCATGATATATCCATCTGCCACGGCCGTTATATTACATCTCACTTGTACCCCTTTGTAACCCCCTCTCCCCTTAAAATAAATAAAAGGACCCGAACCCCACGAATAGCATCTCATCACGTGAGTCACATGCCCATGTGACCCAAGTCAGGCCCTATTTTGCTTTTCCCGTCTTTTTTATGCCGTACGGACACTAAAAAGCACCATGGCCACAGTTTCATGCACTAGCCTTTCCAAAAGGTCCCCTTCAATCTCTGCTACTATTTCACCCCCTTCCTCTTCAACTGCTGCTGCAACTGATCTTTCTTTTCGGCCAAAATCTTTATCTATCAATGCGTCTATGTCTTCAAGGACCCGACAATCTGTCGATGGAAAGCTTCCAATTCTCCCACACAATGTCTTTATCAATTGCGACTCATTAAATATCCGGGTCGCAGCCCAAAACTCATTTGTAGAAACCCGGCAAATCCAAGGCTTCCAAATATCTGCCAAAAGTTCATTCACGAGTTCGAATATTAGCTTTCTATGGTAACCGTGAATATTTAGGTCGGGGAAAGAAATTTTGAGGTGGTGATATATGGAGGGGTCAAGAGGGCGGGAATGAGGATACCGATTTGTGAAGGAAAAGGGCGTAAATTCACAAATGCCCGTACATTTTAGTATTCTTGAGATGTACTCGGCTAGTTCCTCTCCGGTACTGGCGGATCTCGTGGCCGTGGTGGGAGTACCGTTAGAATTGATGTCGTTTCGGACTGTGATTGGTTTTGGTAATTTGTACGTCTGGCTCAAACTTTTAGATAACCGTGGAAGAGCATCACATGCCTCAGACTGCTTTTGCACATCCTAACAATACAACACCAGCGTATTAAAAAACTAGCAAAAATAAATATTATTCTACCAAAAAGTAAAATTTTAATTTTAATCATAGATAATTTTAAAATTTTTATAATTCAAATATAAAATATTTGAAGTAGTCTACAATATTAACTATTATATTAATCAAATCAAATGTTAATTTTGAATTTTAAAATTTTATAAATTAACTAGAAAAAAAAATTACGAATTCTTTTTACGGATCCAGTTAGTAAAGTTATTTCATAATAAATTGGACAATAGACTAATACAGTCTTGACATATAGGCTATGAAGTGTTTTATCTCTATGTGTGTCAGTATTGTATTAATTTATTGTCCAACTTACAGTGAAGTTAATTTAATGTTAAAACTTGATGTTAACTGGACCCTCTTTTTACGGGGCGGATGCAGTATTCTTTTTAGGTAGTTTTTTCTACTTGCCTGTTTTTGAAGTAACCTTGTGCCCGGAGGAGATGACTCTTTTTTGACCGAAAGAAGAGTTGACACATGATTTGACAGTGGAGTTTTCTTGCATTTCTTATCCGAAACTTGGGCTGCTCTATAAGTTGATGATGGCCTAACCAACGACTCTTCTTGCTTGTTTCGAATCAAATCCGAAGTCTGTGGCGGCTTTTTGAGCCGTGGACCATACTTGTCACTAGCAATTTTCCTGCACTTTTGCTGTTTCTGTTGTTGATCCTCTTCTTTCCTTGGTACAGCTTGAGCCTTGGGCTTTGACGAAACTGTTGCACATTTGGATTGATTATTGGTACACGGAGATACTGACGATAATGATGGTTTTGGGGAATGACAAGTTTGATTGTTTTTGGTAACTGCTGGCTTGTTCTTGGTGTCCAAGAACCTCAGCCTTGGAGAGCAAGAACTGGGTGTGCCGGATTCATGATAATCTCCAATATTTGATGGCTTCTTTGATTTGAGAAGGACAATGTGTTGATCTCTTCTTTGCTCATCTGTACTATTCTTGACAGTATTAGTAATGTCTCGACCAACTCGCCTGCTAACACTTTCTTTGAATTGTTTCACAATCTGTTTTGCATAGTGACCAGGGATCATATTGTTTTCATCTTCTGCTGCAATTTTTGTGGCCAAAAACTTTGAGAACTCGAATTCTTGACAAGCAGCCAATTCATTGTCGTTAATGTTGTTGTTTTCCTTGATGATTTGAAGAGAAAACCTCTGATCAGCATCTGATTTTCTTGCTGATGATATTCTTGGCGTCTCTGGCAACGAACGGCATCCTGTCATGACATCATTAATTTCAGCAGAAGAGACGGATTTTTTGTTGTTTTTTGGACGGTTTTGTACTTGTTGACGATGTACATGTGACTTTGATGACGAAGGATGACTGAGAGATGAATAATGATTTGAAGATGATGATGATGAAGGGCGAGGAGAGGAGTTTTCTGGAAGAAGATCAAGACCCATTAATCTAGCGACTAAAGTTGGAGTTTTAGTCCCTGCTGGTGAGCTGCTGCTACATTCTGAAGAAGATAAATCATGAACTGTCTTTGATGATCTTGTGTGACCACTTGTGATGATCTGCATACCCGTCTGGGTATTCACAAACAATAATATTAATAACTCAAAAATACAACTTTGTGATCATAATTAATGACTTTACCAACAACTACTAGTATCATTTAAAAAAAAAGGTTGGGAAATACAATTCATATCTTAATATATACTCCTATATGCAAGACAAATAAAAATTGTATAGTTTAGAGTAAAATATAAAATTACTGCTAAGATATTCAAAAGTTCTGCATACCTTTTTCATGGTTGAAGAAGATGATAATGTAGCAGCTTCCATGAAACTGGTATTCTCTATCTCCAAGCTGTTCCTTGGTGCTTCTGCCCCTGCATCACAATTAAAGAACACTACCCATTAATCTAAAAAAAATATATTATACATATATATATATATATATATATATATAGAGAGAGAGAGAGAGAGAGATTGAGAGAGAGAGAGAGAGAGAGAGAGAGATGACCTTTGAGAGGAGGAATGATTGGTTCTTGTGGAATTAGGAAAGAATCAGGTGGCTGAAAAGAGGGCTGGTGGTGTAAATTGGGAAAGTGAAATCGATGATGAAAATCAAAAAGTTGAAAGAGAGAATTCAAGCAGCCAGCTGAAGTTCTACTAGTACTACTAGCACTAGTATCTACGATCTCTCTTTCAGAGGACGTTTTTCCTCTCTTGAAGGATCTGCTACCACCACCCAAATAGTACAGCCATTCTTTGCCCATAGCTATTTCTGCTGCTGCTGGGGGCAGAAATAATTTTCTAGCAGTACATGACTTTTCAATTGGAGACAAGAAAGAAGGTAAAGAAAGGGCTTCAGAAGGATATATGGATGGATCAGAATGAAAATGACTCACTAGACAAAGTGAGTAAAAGGCTAAAATATGGTGATGATGGGTTTAATATAGATGCGGAAAAGGCGGATCCATGAAATTAACTCAACCAGATTTTGATTAATTTGTGGAGGAAGAAGTACTAGCTAGCTAGTAGTAGTATGGATACGGAGTATGTTTTAATGATTTTGTGTGTGTCTAGCTTTGTGGGTTTAGTCGTATAGTATTTGAAGATGAAGTCGTCATCTACAGTGAATCTCACCCACTTCAAGGTTTTATTATAAAAGGCATGAGAAAAACCAACTTATAATATGCTATCCTCTTCTCTCTCTTATTGGGAATTGAAGTGGGGTTTCATGAAATGCAGGAGATGGATGACGAAATATATAAATATGACCAATTCCTGCGCTCTCTTATCGACAGAGGGAGGAAAGGGATGATGTCTCAAATTTTTTACATAATTTTTTTAATAATGTAATATCTGTATATTAATTAAGTATAATAATTAGTAACGTTATAATTTATTTATTTAATGTTAAATTATTGAAAACTCATTTAAAATTAAAAATTTGAGAGTTTTAACATTATACAAAAAATAAAATAATGAAGGAGCTAAGATTACCATGCAAATGGCCACACGCTCCCTTTTGGGGTTTTTAAACTTTAGTAATAAATTAAGGGTTCTCTTAGCATGTGCCCTTAGGACACATGCTAAGTGCGGAAAATAAGGGTAAGAGCACATGCTAAGCGCGAAAAACAAGGATAAATTTTATTTGTTTATATATTTACACGGAATTCAATACACGGAGTCCACTAGTATATTATTTTTTTATGCATTGAATTCAGTGCAAATACATAAATAAATATTATTATACATTGTTTTCAGCGCTCATTCTAAGAAAATCCATAAATTAATACTCCCAACTCCTACTACTAGCCTAGGCCCCAAATAGGTAATTTATGATGATACTCTATCTTTCGAGTTAGGTCTTTAATACATGTTATAAATCTGACCTTTTGGATTCTGAAAATATATATTATAACCAAGCTCTTGTCTAAAAATAAGCTCAATCCGACTTCAAATGAGTGATATATGACAAACTTTTAAGATGAAACTACAAAAATTGAAATTGTGTAACTTCGATGGAGTTGAAATTTTTGCTGGAGGTTCAACATGATATAAGAAAGTAAATGTATAAATTTTAGAATTTTTAGATAAAATATCAAATTAAGAAAAATATTGCAATTTTGTGCATAAACGACCCTTTTAAAAATAGTAAACAATGTTGGAAAATTAAAAGAAAAATATTTTGTGTGTAAAGTAATATTAACTAAGTTATTCCAGAAGGAATAAAAATATAAGATATTTAAGTATTTTTAATAAATGATTTGAGTTAAGAAAATTAAGGAAGATAATTAAAGAGAAATAAAAAAATATCATCATTTAATTTTACCGTCAAATATGTGATAAAAATGAATAAATAAGACTCGATAAGGATATTATGGTCATTTTTATGATCATGTTATGTTAACAAGTAACAATAATGATTAGATGTGAAACTAGTTATGGAAATTAATTAATAAATAATATCAAAAAATAAATAGTAAATAAGAAGTGATAAACAAATAAAATAATTATTTTATTTTTGAATCATGGATATGAACTAAGTAAATGAAGGAATAATTTAAACGAATGACATAAAATTATTTTACGTGACTACTAAATAAGGAATGATAATAAAAAGTAATTAAACAAATAAAGTAATAAAGAATACTTTATTTGTGGAGATTAAATAATATATATTAATTGTGAATTAGAGCATGAAGGTAATTGCTAAACAAATAAAATATCAACAAAAAGTATTTTATTTATGGAACGTGAAGATCGATGAGAACTACTATAAAGTGGTGATAAGAATAGTTGGTGAACCACAAATATGTGTGTAGACAATTAAATAAACAAAATAATAATAGGTATTATTTGTGGAGAATGGATAAAATATTTATGGGAAATTAATTAGGGAGAGTCTAATTATGAGTCAGTTGTATGTTAAGTTATAAATCGATTTAGGAATTCATGTGATTCGATAAAGACTAACCGGTAGACCGAATTACAACACATATAGGTTATTCGGAGGATGTTAGCATAGAGTTAAGTAGAGCGGACGAAGCATGCAAGTATTATAACTTGTACACTTTATTGTTTCGTACAAGAAATTGATACTCTATATTAATTAAAAGATGATTCATATTGAACTCAAATATCGATGTTCATGTTTATATTCATAAAAGATTAATTTTATATCCAAATGTTGACTTTGAAATTTAAATTATTCATACTTGAATGTTATAAAATATTACTCAAATCCTAATGTGTAGTCATATGTTGTAAAAGAGTGTCTATGCCATTTGATTCGGCTAGACAGATGATGATTAAAATCAATCATGCATATTCTTGAGAGAAATGTTTATGCTATTTGATTCGGCAAGATAGATAATGAGATAAAATCGTTAGAAAGCGATCCAAACTAATTGCCTTGGTGCGGTCTTTTGTGTTATGCTGAGTCGAACAATCCTCATAGCTGGGGTATTACTATTTTATGTCAATAACCCGACACACGCGAATTGCATGTCTAAACATTATGTATAATGTAATGTATGATGGGGCTGATCACCTCATGTACATATTTTTCTAAGGTTTTCAGTTAAACACTGATAAGCCTTGCATGCGTTTACGGTCCATAGTGACCATTTAGCGTTAATAATATCTAAATTTCGATGCATATTGATAGTAGGTTATTATCATTAAATTATTTTGTTCATGTCATAAATCATCATTCATTTATTTAAGATTTGAGATAATGAGCGTTTTGATTCATGATTATTATTACTTATTGTCTATACTTGCTGAGAAAATTTATTGCTCATTTTTGCTTTCCTTTAAATATTACAGTTAAGACTGAGAAACCTGGTGGTTTCGAAAAGGACAAGTGAAAGGAAAAAGTTGAGGAATGATAAATTTATGTATTAGTTACGTGTTAAATTTTTGTAGCAAGAATTATATTACCTTTGATTTAAGTTATGTAATGTTATAATGAAGGTCGTGTAAACCTGAGACGATTGTATTTATATAATATTATTTAATGTAAATTTTATGCGATGGGTTGATGTTTAGTTATAATGTATGTCTTGGATCAAGAGTACTAAGTTCGAGGTGGAGGTATCTGAATTTGGGGTTGTCACAGTTCTTTAGTTTGCCCTACGTTTTGTTAGCTTTTACAACCAGCTCTACGATTTTCAGACTTCACATTTTGCATGATTATGCGGTCTATTGTGTGACCTGTATTTTGAACTCTGCGATTTCAGAGTGTACTCTGCGACTTTACAATTTGCTCCGTGAACTCTGAAAATATTTTTTAATCTTCAACTATGTTATCAAATATTAGAGTTGCCTTGATCTTACATTCTGTTCTTTAATCTGCTGGATGCGATGGGTTGATGTTTAGTTATGATGTATGTCTTGGATCAAGAGTACTAAGTTCGAGGTGGAGGTATCTGAATTTGGGGTTGTCACAGTTCTTTAGTTTACCTTACGTTTTGTTAGCTTTTATAACCAGCTCTACGATTTTCAGACTTCACATTTTGCATGATTATGCGGTCTGTTGTATGACCTGTATTTTGAACTCTGTGATTTCAGAGTGTACTCTGCGACTTTACAATTTACTCTGTGAACTCTGAAAATATTTTTTAATCTTCAACTATGTTATCAAATATCAGAGTTGCCTTGATCTTACATTCTGTTCTTTAATCTGCTGGATGCTTTGCTCAACTTCAAGATCTGAATACTTCATGTTCTAAGAAATTTCTTCACGTGGACTTCTTTTGCTTTACAAATTCTGAATTGACTTTACAAACTTAGAGTTATCATTGTTAAACTCTCTTTGCTCTACGAACTATGAGTTCCTCCTTTTTTCCTTTAGTTTCCTGAGTTCATCTGATAATCTTCTTGTCTTTTTATAAATTAAGGTTTCATTTTCTCCTTTAAACTTGATCTTCAGTATTTCTTAAGTTTTCCTCTACCTTGATCAGCTCCCCCTTGATTTGGTACTTGATGTAGGTTTCTCAAGATCTTTGTCCTGTCCTCCCATTCCCATGATGGGTGTCATATGTCATCTTCTGCTAATTAACTCCCCCTTAATTGATCATTTGCTATCTTCAAGACTATTCGCTTTAGCTCTAGATCAGTTCCCCATTTTTTAAGCACTTGATGTTTGTATGTTTATGATTTTCACTTTATCTTTGTTGGGAACATTTATGTTGTAGTGGATATCATGTTTACTTCTAGTTTTAGTTAATTTCTACTATGTTCATTTTGCTACTAACTATTTCGTTGCTGAAGAATTCTTTTGATAAGATCACTCCAATTTCGTACTGCAGTGAATCTGTCTCTCAGTACCTTTGGCATTACGTTCTCTAATAGGTGGTAATGAGTCAGCTTATCAATGTAGTAACTCTACGTTCTGAAGTTACTCAACGATATTAGTAGCTCAAAGATCTGAGGATATTCTATTTAACTTCATTATACGATCTTGAGTACTTTGACTTATTTAGCATCTGTGACTTTTCACATTAACTTCTTCAGCTAGAGTCTTTTGTCCTTGCTATGCTGTGATGAGTCTGCTTGATATAACTCTACGAATTCTTCCATTTTTTTTTTATTTCGTGGAGTGATCCTTGTTCCCTTCAATCCTTTCTCCTACTTGAAAGTAGTTTTGCTGATATTCTTTTTTCTTGTCTTCTTTTTCACTTAGCACAGGGTCTCTTAACTTCTTTATTGATTTGTTCAGCTTTGTCCTTAGTGGCTTTTACAATCTTGGGGTTTACTTTTGAACTTTACAACCATATACTTACTTGACAATTCTGTCCTTCATGATCGTTGAGTATCTGATCGACTTGATTGACTCTTCTTATTCTGTAGTCTCCGTCTACTTAATAATTAAGGATCATAAATTTGGAGTTGATTCTTGAGATATTTGCTCACTGTCCCTTGTTTGCTTTATAATTTTTTTTTGCTGGGTTGGTCTTCTTCCCTTGTCCTTATGGCTTTGTATTCTGCGAATTGCTTTACGAACTTTGAGTATATTCTGTAATATTCTTTTTGCTTCTGAATTAAGTCTTCAAGTTTTCTTTCACAGTCATTTTGCTCAACGATTTGATTTTTTTGTTCTGCTATCTCGTGACCAACTTTTTTCGCTCGACGATCTTTTTGCTTGTCAATGTCTTCATTCAACTTGATGACTTTAACATTGTAGACTTTAGTCCTGTGAATCTCTCACTTGATGATTTCACTGTTTTATTTTACGAACTTTCAGTTTTATTCCTTTTTTGACTCTGCTGCCGAGTTTTGCATCGTAGACTATATCGTAGAGTTTATTTACTTTACGATTCCTTTTGTTTTGTTCCTCTATTATGTGATCTTTGCGTTCTCCGTCGTCGCTTTGTGATCTCTGTGTTCTGCTTCCTATTCTATTATAATTCTAAGACTGTATCAACCTAACAAGTTTGATCCCAAAGTCCTATTGCACTAAGCTTCATATGATCTTTGCATCATTCAGATCAACCTAATAAATTTGATCTTCTAATCTAAGTCCTTATACATAACTTTTATTTAAGGACTGTACAAAAATTACTGATTACAAATATACTTTAAACTTTAACTGTGTATGTCAACACAACATTAGTTAAACATTATCTAACTCATTAATAGTTATCAAAACACATTATCAGAACATTGACAAGCCCATCAATATAGTCATCATCAAATCAATCAATTTGTACTAACAATCTTCTCCTATTTGATTGATGAAAAAAACACAAGCAAGTAATTTCTACCTTAACAGATAATCAAGAATCAACCAAACAATCAGAACATAAATTAGCAAATTGTATTAAGCCACAAATAACCACTATACAGTGAGAAGCTGCATACAAAATTTATACTCTCTTTTGTAATATGAATTTTTTTAATATGCGTGAAAAATATATTTTAGACATCTTTCTTCGACCCTAGAGCACTTCATGTCTTATTTAAGTATCAAAATGGCTTTTTTTTAAGAATATATTTTATTACAATTCAATTCTAAGTGTACATTCATCTTAGAGCTTTAAAGAGAGTTAGGGAAAAGGGTCAAGAAAGAAACTAGAAACAAATCTAGTATAAATTTACTTTCGAATTTCTGTAACGCTTTCTGAATTTTTAATAAAAGATAAATTTAAACACCTTACACAATAAAAATAAAGGCATTTATGTATATCCCCTTTGATCTCCTCTCCTTTGCTATGCAAAGTAAGAGTCATACCAATTAAGTTGAACTTTGTTAGTCTAAAGTTCAATTGAAAATATTAATCTCAATATATTTTTTAAAACTTTTAAAATACAATTACTTGACACAAGTACACTAAATTTGAAGTGTACACATATTAGTTATAAGCAATGTAACCTCATCTCATGGTGTTTGAGTGGTAATATTCTTTTCATGGTATTCATGAGGTCGAAAAATTTAAATTTTCCTTTAACTAGCAAAAAAAGAAAAAAAAAAGAAAAAAAAGGTTAGAACCTATGTTTTTCCTCCCAAAAAATATTTACATCATGTGAAAGACAACAACTGTTCTCTGTGTAATTGTTGGTAGGATTCCCGACAGTGGTTGCCCGGACAAAATTGCCCCGGCCCATTACTATTCTTTACAAAGTCCCACTTGCTGAGTACGCTTTGGGTTGTTGCGTGGAGCATAGAATATATACTGCATGCCCAATAGGTTAGCAACTAGAAGGTGCCAGGCCTCAGACCCCTACTATGCATTCAAAATGTTTCTATATATTCTTTCATATGATAAGACAGTTGGTGGGTATATATATAATAAACTTAAATATGAGCATATATATCCATGAAATTTTATACATAAATTATACACAAAAAAATACACATAAATAACATTAAAAAAGAAAAAAAATTATAATATCTATTATTAAATATTTTATATATTTTTATTAATATATATTATATAAATTTTATTTTTAATATATAATTTTTTGTGTATAATTTATGCCTTGTATAACAACCCTATGCAGGGGATGGGCGCCCACCTTTCTCACCTGACAAAGGGTGGTGATCGCTCAAAGGAATACATAATTACATCTACAACAATATGGACAAAAAACTTGCATCAGACTTTCATGAACACTTTGTCTATAAATACACTATTATATATATGGCCAATTCAATTCATACGATCCCAATATAATTACCTATTTTGTACCATCTTAGTACATACAATCTCATTTTAATTTTTTGAAATAAGTTCGCAAAATTTAAAAACTTCATGTTTAGATAGTTTACGTGTAAGAAATTATGATTATATTAACTAAAAGTAAATATATATTCCTTTAATTTAAAATTTTAAAGTTTATAAATCTACTTAAAAAGATCAAAAATGAAACTCTTTAAATAGTATTAGTGTTTAATCCTATAATAAAGACCAATGACAAACTAGAATTATAGATAAATAATAAATATAAGTAGAGATGTAAGCACAAAGGTCCAAAGTTTTGCTGAGCTCTATGCCAATTTTACATGCTAAGAGCGTATGGAAAGAACAAAAAATCATATCCTGAAATGATAAATTAAGTATTAATTGTTACTCTTAGTTTAATTCATATTTGATATATATCTAGCTAGATTCATATTGTGCGCAAAAGATTCCTAACATCTATGTCGGTGAGAAAGACAGAGAGATAAGATTTCTTATTTGAATTCAAATAATATTCCATGGGCCGGCCGGGGAAGTCACAAATTAAGTAATATAGTACTGTATTTTTTTAGTAAATAAAAATGGAGTGCATTAATGCATAGAGCATTATTATGAGCAAAGTGCATTATGATATATTTGGAATGGGATAGTGTTTAGAGGTCGATGTTCTCTGAATTGGTTATACAAGAATTAGGGGGAGGACCGCCCAGGATCAGGTTGGTATAGGGCTGGGCGGTTAATTTGTTTGAGAGTGGCATGGGATAATACATGATACATTCCAATTCTATTACTCCCAATAATGTGCTAGTGTGATAGAGGGAGGTAGGGCAGCTCATTGATTGAATATTTGGATTCAAGCCCATCCAATTTGGTCTACTTGTTATGTTTTTTGAGGTAATTTCTGCTATGTATTGTGAAAGTTTTCAGCGTAATTATAATTGCGAAGTAAATGCATATATGATATAGTTAGAAATTAAGAATGACTTCATTTTATTTTATTATATTTTATCGCATTGACTTCCCCGTTGATTGCAAATCCTTTTTTATCATATACTTGTTCACATGTATATTATTTTCTTTTTTTAGGCTCAAAATTAAACTATAAGTTCCTCTATTAAAAATTAGATCATACAAGCTAAGTCCCAACAAATAATTAATTTTATTTTTACTACCTTGTATTCATTTCAATTTTTTTATTAGAGAGTGACGGTTTATTCTGAGTTGAGTTGAATTTTTTTTATACAATGGACAAATAAGACCGACCTTTTGCTAGAAAACTCATTAGTATAAACCCTTTTCCCTAGTGTAAATTTCAAGCGTCTTCTTAGAACTAACAGGTTAATTACCACCAAATATAACAACACAGAACTTAAGGAAATAAAACAAAAAAGAATTATACTAATACATGTCAAAATGTCACAACTTCGAATTATACAAATATTACATTAATAAATGCACCCGCACACTTATTTGATCCATGTGTTACAGACCCATGCATATCCAACATTACTGATTATTAAAGAAATTATTTGATCTTGTAAATAAAATACTTGCATATATGGTAGGGTAATGAAATGTCATGCTATATATGAGCAGCTAGCGCATCTTAGGCAGGCCTATGACCAATTCAGTCTCCACCCCCGAACTCTGACTACTTCGGCTGAATGTCGCAATTTCTTTCTGTTTCACATGTGTTGGCGGCCATGGTTTCACTACAAACTAACAATATATATCATCAAGAAAACAATTATTATTTGCATTATCATACTTAAGTAACTGTACAACAAACTCCTCAATATATATAAAAGTGGAAAAAGCTATATATCTTTATATACTACTAAATTTAAGAAAATAAATCCTTTCAAAAGTTTACCTTTTGTATTAACCTTGCATTTTCTTCTGTCAAAAGTCTCTCCTGGATTCGGGAAGGGGATCAAAAATGTTATATATTGTTGATGAAAGTACCCTTGTAGTTAATTAAACTAATCAACAAATGCATTGATCAAAGTTCCACCACACACCATACCTTTGTTTTTAGTTTTTCTATTTCCTCCTGGAATAACTGATCCTGGAAGTAAACCAATGCACAAATATAGTTTAATGTCGATTGTTTTTTTTCTTTTCAAATCGTTACTCATTAACAAATATCAATTTGACTGGGATAATCGAATGAGCAGATCAAAAATTATGAAACAATAATCATAAATTTGAAATACATTTTTTAGGACGATCATATATATATATATATATATACCTTTCTTGCCCTAATGTTTCTTAAGCTTAGTTCCAGCTGGTTGTCTATCTCCTGAAGTTCCTCCATTGTGCATGAACCAATATTTTGCCCCAAAAGCTTCCTATACGAGACAATCCCAAATTCTATGTTCAAGCAAGAAATTTAACATTATAAGGATATTGCATAATTACATATGGAATTAAAGGAAAATTAAGTAACAAGACAAGATTTTATTAACCGTTGAGAAACTTCAAGGAGCTCTATCTTCTTCAAAATATTTGCTGTTTCATGCTTCAAATGCTGTAGAACCTAGTATTTGAATTAATCAGAATGCCTTAGAACCAAGTATTTGAATTAATCAGAGAAGATCGAACGAAGCACTGTTTTTGTGAATAGCAACGTTGATATGATCATTGAGGATTAATTCCTAGAACTCATGCAGAGAATAACAATGCATCTGATATGATTAGGTCAGGAGTTCAGGATATTAATAAAAATTAGGCAGGCCGGAGCATGTATTGTCCATCATCACATCCAATTTCATTATTTCAATGCTTTCGTTGTACTACCATTCTATATGATCTTTCTAATCTATAAATCCCTCCGCCCAAAAATGATAAGTCTTATTTATATTTGACTCGCAATTTACTATTATTAAAACTATAGTTTGTTATTGCGAACAAAATTATGTAAAATTGTGGTCGCTAGCAAACCTTAATTTGTTTGCTAATTTTTTTTTCAACAAGTCATACAGGAATCTTATTTCATGAAGGAGAGGGAGTGTAAAATAACAATAACCACCTCCATGAAAAGGACTAAACTTGTGAAATATTTAATTTTGCTTATAAAGAAACTAAGAATTCTAGCATTCTCATGCCTAAAATAACGTAAATTTAGAGTTCGAAGGTCTTGCAGCAGGCTGGTTAGCGGCTGTAACAGTATTTGAAGCCAGAATATATAGCATGAATGACTTATTAACTATATATGCATGATGAGACATATATGGATGATAGGATAAAGAATAGAAAGCCAAAGAAAGATTAAGCACTCATGCATGTGTAGTAGTCGTCTTAATTAAAGAAAGAATTGGTTACAACTTTACAAGCAAAAATTAAACACGACATATGTTGCATTGATTAATTTCCAGCTTAGCATGGAGTAGTAATAATCCTACATAAACAAACTGCAGCCTTTTCCTGCATGTTCCTTGTTGTTTCCCAACCAAATTTGACTCTTAATTTTACGTGTTCTAAAACTTACTGACAACTAACAAACATGCATAGGATGGGATAAGGTCTTGAGAAATGTCTTGTTTAGTGGATAGCTCATAGTTTAGATCACTTGTAAGACCCCGAATTTTATGAAATACAAAATTTAATTTTTCTTCATATATATATTTTTTGAAACAGTAAGTGGTTAAATTAACAAAATTGAAAGTTAAGGATGTTATGTGCAAATTTTATTTTGTCGGACAATATTCGCTTTGTCGGGGAATATTCGTTTGGTCGGGGAATATTCGTGCCGTACGACGGCGCCGAAATAATAAATTATTGGTGGACCCCACAACGAAATATTTGTCGGATATAGAAAACGACAGAAGTAACCTTTTTAAATAAAAATAGTCAACGGAACTGTTAAAATACCGGTGATAAAAGAATAGTAGCATACGGTAGTTTATGGTATTTTCTGTAGCACACGGTACTCTACAGTAACACACGGTATTGCATAGTGTCTCATATTATTGGTCTGATAATTGACACCGTAACTGTTACGCATCATTTCATCGATAATTGTCACTGCATAATATTTTATATTATCAATTCAATAATTGTTGTTACACAGTATTTTGCATTATTGATTTAATAATTGTCATTACACTGTATTTTATATCATTGAGTCAATAATTGTTGTTCACTATTTTTAAAATTATTGAACCTAATAATTGTCACAGTAACATATGCACAGTAATTCACATTATTGAATCAATAATTGTCATTACACAGTAACGTATGCTTTATTTTACATTATTGTTATCTCTATTATGATGTTATTTAAACAGTTGTATTTCATTAATTTATTGACTTGATATCTAAGAGCTAACTATACTGTATTTATAACAATTAGTCATAATAATTGAATTGATAAAGTTATTTGTTTATAATATAAAGTTAGGTGATTATTAGGTGATATGAAATGAATGGTGTAGATTAAAGTGTGAATTATTGTTGAATAATTGAATTGATTTGTTTATAATATAAAGTTAGGTGATTATTAGGTGATATGAAATGAATGGTGTAGATTAAAGTGTGAATTATTGTTGAATAATTAAATTGATTTGTTTATAATATAAAGTTAGGTGATTATTAGGTGATATGAAATGAATGGTGTAGATTAAAGATAATATAATATTTGAAATGGATGGTGTAGATTAAAAGATGATCTTTAAATGAATGGTTTAGATTAAATGAATGATAAGATTTTTGGCTATAAATAGAAGCCTTAACTTAAGGATTTTTCATAAACTTCCTTACTTGTTCTTTCTTTCTCTCTCTAAATACTTCTTGTGAAAGTTCTCTCTAAGTGTGCTTAAGTCATTTTGAGTATTTGTGAAGATCTATAAGTATACGTGTACTGTTCAAGTTAATCAACCTCATTTAAATCAATATCCAGTCACGTGTTGAGGTAAGGGATACCATCTTTTTCATCTTCCATTATTCAAACGTACTATGGTAAGGGATTATCATTATTTGATTCTCGATAATAATATTGTTTCTTCCTTACTCATAAGACGTGCCTTTTATTTCCATGTATTAAATTGTGGGAATAACCTTACGGAGCGGATTGCCGCCTGTTGGTGAATAACCTTTCGTATTCATTCATTATTAATCTCTGAGAATAACCTTACGGAGCGGATTGCCGCCTGTTTGGTGAATAACTCTTTGTACTCAAATTCTATTAAATTGTGGGAATAACCTTACGGAGCGGATTGCCGCCTGTTTGGTGAATAACTCTTTGTACTCAAATTCTATTAAATTGTGGGAATAACCTTACGGAGCGGATTGCCGCCTGTTGGTGAATAACCCTTTGTATTAATTTTCTTCACCTTTTGTTAATCAAACCTGCTACGGTAAGGGATATTATTTTCTTTCATACTCCTAAATCGAAATTTATTATGGAACTATTGCTTCTATAATTCCTGAAAATATTATATGTTCCATAATAGTTGAACTTCATTATTTCAACTGAACCTTCCTATTTACGTGAACCTTTCTATTGAATTGTAACCGTTATTCTGAACTGTGGATCTTGAATATCATTTTTAAATTTCACTTCACATCATGTTGACAATTTGGACATTATTTGAATCTGTACAAAGTAAACTTCCGATACTTATTGTTATCCTATTTCTTCTGTTCATCATTTATATCATTCTAATCATCCAAAAATCAAGCTGTTGTGAATATCTGTGGCCGGGGGCACATATGTGATATATTTGTTGAACAGATGATAGGTTAAAGGCGATATAATAGGTTAAAGGCGATACATCTGTTCGGTGTCTTTTATGGCACGTGGTGAATGTTCTCTTTGGCCCGTAGTGCAAAGATGAACTGTTGTTTGGTATGATTATGACCAAAGGCTGAATCTGGTATAATCATGACCGTTGGTGCTATATTGAATATCTTTGGCCCGTAGTGCAAAGATGAACTGTTGATGTGCATGATTATGATCAGGAACTGTGAATTTATATTATCATGACTAATGGTATTTCAGATGATAAAAGTTGATGATGTTTTTACGAAAAAGAGAACCGAGTGGACATTATAGTCTGCATTATTCTTCTAATAGATTACTCATTCCGCTGCTATTATTGATCTGAACGTTGTTTAAGAATTTAACTGCAGTTTTTGATATAAACCTTGTAGTCTATTGTATTCTATCAAGAACTCAACTGTTGAAGACTAATGATAATTTATTCGTCATTATCTTAGTCATGATATTCTTTACTGGGCTATTTGAGCTCACCCTTTCTTTTGTTCCATTGTTTTTCAACAGGAGATGAAAACATAACAGGGTCTAGCCGGGGAATGGAGTGAGGGTCCGAGGAATAGTTATCATAGTCTTCACATTTTGTAAAATAGTGTAGCAATAATAGTGAAGACTTAGTTGTGTATTATTATACACTGTATTGTTGTACGTTGTGCTTTGTTGTAATAATTTTGTTGTAGTCTTTTGACGACTCAAGTTTGGGCTGTGTGGGCCCAGATTTGGGGGCGTCACAGTTGGCATCAGAGCTTAGGGATATGGTCTTTAATGGAGATCTGGGGTTAGAACTAGGAGGGGAGAGACGAATAGAATCAATCACTAGTGTGTCATACCTAAATTAGATTTATTTTTTTTCCTAATGAATCGATTTGAATGTAGGAACATGAAGAGATGAGTCAGTTTATTTGAACTAACATTTATTTTGTGACCACAGTTAATTATGGCATCTGGAAATCAGGAGGTTAACTATGAAATTACCGAAACAAATGTAGCTGCAAAACAAGAGGCGACGAATAATCTTCTTACAAACTCAGAGTTGAATCATTTGCCTAAGGCAAAAATTATGCGTGTTCTATCCAGTAAGGATGAAGGTGAAAGCTCTGCTACAGTCGTTCCAGATCCATTCTTAGAAGCAATTAAAGGAAGTAACGAACTTGCGGAAATTATTGCCTTTAATTTACTCACTAATTGGGAGAGTGATATCACCTGGTTATGCTCTATAACAAAGGATCAGAATATATGGACTTTTCATATTAGTCTTTGGGATTTATAGTGTTCCAGCTATGATTTTCAAGATTATTTAAAAATGATGTTTCTATACTTTTGGGCGTTACAATTTAGAGGAATTCAGGTTAAGTTAGTCACTATCGTGGAAACTGCAGTCTATCGAAAATACTATTTTAATGGAAATCATTGGTACCTTACTACTGATGAAGTTGATGAACCCGAGAAACAGTTTGCTAGAAAATTATTCAGTGGTATTCCCATGGTTGAAATACGTGAAGATCCGAATGAAGTATTCGGGATTCGATTTGACGATAACAGTCAAGAAACCGAATGAGGTGATAACCGGTAAGCTATTCATAAATTCTCGTGAAGTCTATGCCATATTAGATACTGGCTCTATCCACTCCTTTATCTTACCTATATGTACTCAACGTTTAAATTTGACTATTGAAAACTTAAATCTTGTCTTATCAGTTGAAAGCTCATTGGGAGAAATACCTATTACATTTACTATCTATAAATCTTGCCTAAGTTCAAATCAACAACCTCACATTACCTGTTGACCTTATTTCTTTGGAGATGCATGAATTTGATGTGATTTTAGGAATTGATTGGTTGACTACCCATCATGCTAAAATTGATTGTTTTCATAAGATTATTAGTTTTCATATTCCTAATCAACCTGTCATGCAAATTCAAGCAACTAAACCATTGAAATCTATAACTGTTATTTCTAGCCATAAAGCCATTCGTTTATTGAAAAACGGATGTCAAGCCTTTTTAGCTCATGTCACTGATTTGAACAAAAATACGTCAAACTTAAATGATATTCCCATTGTTAATGAGTTTCCTGACGTTTTTCCTGAAGAACTTCCTGGCTTACCCCCAAACCGTGAAATTGATTTTTATATTGATCTTGAACCCGGTACCAAGCCCATTTCCAAAGCTCCCTACCGAATGGCTCCCATTGAACTTCAAGAGTTAAAAGTCCAACTACAGGAATTGTTGGATACCGGTTTCATTCGTCCGAGTGCATCACCTTGGGGTGCTCCTGTTCTATTTGTGAAGAAGAAAGACGGGAGTATGAGATTGTGCATTGACTACCGAGAATTGAACCATGTCACCATCAAGAACAGGTACCCGTTACCTCGGATTGATGACATGTTTGATCAATTGCAAGGCGCTCAACATTTCTCAAAGATTGATCTCCGTTCTGGATATCATCAGTTAAAGGTTAAAGCTGAGGACATTCCAAAGACTGCTTTCAGAACTCGTTATGGGCATTATGAGTTCTTAGTCATGCCTTTTGGACTAACTAATGCTCCTGCAGCTTTCATGGACATGATGAACCGGATATTCAAGGAACATTTGGATCATTTTGTGGTTGTCTTTATTGATGACATCCTCATATACTCCAAGAGTCGCGAGGATCATGAACAACACCTGAGATTGATACTACAAAAGCTCCGTGAAAACAAATTATATGCCAAGTTGAAGAAATGTGAGTTCTGGCTTGAGGAGGTCGCGTTTCTTGGGCATGTGATTTCTAGTCAAGGAATATCAGTCGATCCTGCGAAGATTGAAACGGTACTAAATTGGGAACAACCCAAAACAGTAACCGAAGTCCGAAGTTTTCTGGGTCTAGCTGGTTATTATCGGAGATTCGTAGAAGGATTTTCTCGAATCGCCACTCCATTAACGCAGCTTACTCGGAAAAGCACAAAATTCATATGGAGCGAGGAATGCGAGAAAAGTTTCCAAGAACTCAAGAAGAGACTGGTTTCAGCTCCTGTTCTGACCATACCATCAGGATCAGGAGAATTTGTTATCTACAGCGATGCTTCTGGCAAAGGTCTAGGCTGTGTCCTTATGCAACATGGAAAGGTTATAGCCTACGCCTCTCGACAACTCAAAGATTATGAGAAAAATTATCCTACTCATGATCTAGAGTTGGCAGCAGTCGTTTTCGCGTTGAAGATCTGGAGACACTACTTGTACGGAGAAAAAGTGGATATCTATACGGATCATAAAAGTCTCAAGTATTTCTTCACCCAGAAGGAACTCAACATGCGACAACGACGTTGGCTTGAGCTGTTAAAGGATTATGACCACACAATCCAGTATCACCCGGGAAAGGCGAACGTTGTAGCTGACGCTTTGAGCAGAAAATCTTATGCAAGTACAAGTGCACTGCTGACAACACAAAAGTGTATTTTGTACGACTTGCAAAAGATGGAGATAGAGCTAAAGACACCAGGGACCCACTCGAAGATTGCTCACGTGCGAGTAGAACCAACTTTAATCGATAAAATTAAAGCTGCTCAAGCTACCGATCCGGAACTGATAAACATGATAAAGAAAGTACAAGAAGGTGCCATTCCCGAAGCAAGAATCGACGAGAAAGGAATACTTCGAGTCAACTCTCGACTCTGTGTTCCTAACGATCCTGAATTAAAGCATAAAATCATGATGGAGGCACACAACACGCCGTTTGCAATCCACCCAGGAGGTACCAAGATGTATCGAGATCTTCGACATACATTTTGGTGGAACAATATGAAAAGAGAGATTGCGGAGTTTATCTCAAGGTGCCTAACTTGTCAACGTGTCAAGGCGGAGCATCAAGTTCCTAAAGGTCCATTACAATCACTTGAAGTTCCCGAATGGAAGTGGGAACACATCAATATGGACTTCGTGACGGGTCTTCCAAAAGTTTCTCAAGGCTTAGATGCAATTTGGGTGATCGTAGATAGATTGACCAAATCTGCTCATTTCTTGCCTATACGAGAAAACTTTTCACTTGAACGTCTTGCCGGTATGTACATAAATGAGATCGTGAGATTGCATGGCATGCCAGTTTCCATAGTTTCTGATCGAGATCCTAGATTCACTTCACGGTTTTGGATCAGTCTACAAAAAGCTATGGGCACTGAACTACGTTTTAGTTCTGCATACCATCCTCAACCGGACGGACAATCGGAAAGGACGATCCAGACCCTCGAAGATCTTTTGAGACTTTGTGTATTAGACTTCAAAGGAAGTTGGGATAAGTACTTGCCATTGGTGGAATTTTCTTACAACAACAGTTACCAAGCAAGCATAGGCATGGCTCCATTCGAGGCTTTGTATGGAAGGAAGTGTCGCTCTCCAATATGTTGGAATGAGGTAGGAGAAGCAAAATTGTTGGGACCCGAGTTGGTACGCTTGACGACCGAAAAGATCCAAATGATCCGACAACGAATACAGACCGCACAAGAACGACAAAAGAGTTATGCTGATCTTCATCGGAGAGACGAAAGTTTCAACGTCGGAGATCATGTATTCTTACGTGTTTCTCCATGGAAAGGGGTTACGAGATTCGGAAAGAGAGGAAAGCTCAACCCTCGATTTATTGGCCCATTTGAAATCCTCGATCGAATAGGAACCGTAGCCTACAGACTAGCCCTACCACCAAGTATGTCTCGCATCCATAACGTTTTTCACATATCTATGTTACGTAAATATGTGAAGGACCCAAACCACGTCATTGAGTTAGAACCAGACGTTATAGCAGAGGATTTAACATACGAGGAGGTACCTGTTAAGATCCTGGATAAGAAGGAGCAGATCCTACGCTCAAAGGTTATATCTCAAGTTAAGGTTTTATGGAGGAACCAAGATACTGAGGAAATGACCTGGGAGCTAGAATCTGAGATGAAATCTAAGTATCCTTACCTCTTCGATATGTCAGGTACGTCAATTTCGGGGACGAAATTTCATAAGGAGGGGAGGTTGTAAGACCCCGAATTTTATGAAATACAAAATTTAATTTTTCTTCATATATATATTTTTTGAAACAGTAAGTGGTTAAATTAACAAAATTGAAAGTTAAGGATGTTATGTGTAAATTTTATTTTGTCGGACAATATTCGCTTTGTCGGGGAATATTCGTTTGGTCGGGGAATATTCGTGCCGTACGACGGCGCCGAAATAATAAATTATTGGTGGACCCCACAACGGAATATTTGTCGGATATAGAAAACGACAGAAGTAACCTTTTTAAATAAAAATAGTCAACGGAACTGTTAAAATACCGGTGATAAAAGAATAGTAGCATACGGTAGTTTATGGTATTTTCTGTAGCACACGGTACTCTACAGTAACACACGGTATTGCATAGTGTCTCATATTATTGGTCTGATAATTGACACCGTAACTGTTACGCATCATTTCATCGATAATTGTCACTGCATAATATTTTATATTATCAATTCAATAATTGTTGTTACACAGTATTTTGCATTATTGATTTAATAATTGTCATTACACTGTATTTTATATCATTGAGTCAATAATTGTTGTTGCACTGTTTTTAAAATTATTGAACCTAATAATTGTCACAGTAACATATGCACAGTAATTCACATTATTGAATCAATAATTGTCATTACACAGTAACGTATGCTTTATTTTACATTATTGTTATCTCTATTATGATATTATTTAAACAGTTGTATTTCATTAATTTATTGACTTGATATCTAAGAGCTAACTATACTGTATTTATAACAATTAGTCATAATAATTGAATTGATAAAGTTATTTGTTTATAATATAAAGTTAGGTGATTATTAGGTGATATGAAATGAATGGTGTAGATTAAAGTGTGAATTATTGTTGAATAATTGAATTGATTTGTTTATAATATAAAGTTAGGTGATTATTAGGTGATATGAAATGAATGGTGTAGATTAAAGTGTGAATTATTGTTGAATAATTAAATTGATTTGTTTATAATATAAAGTTAGGTGATTATTAGGTGATATGAAATGAATGGTGTAGATTAAAGATAATATAATATTTGAAATGGATGGTGTAGATTAAAAGATGATCTTTAAATGAATGGTTTAGATTAAATGAATGATAAGATTTTTGGCTATAAATAGAAGCCTTAACTTAAGGATTTTTCATAAACTTCCTTACTTGTTCTTTCTTTCTCTCTCTAAATACTTCTTGTGAAAGTTCTCTCTAAGTGTGCTTAAGTCATCTTGAGTATTTGTGAAGATCTATAAGTATACGTGTACTGTTCAAGTTAATCAACCTCATTTAAATCAATATCCAGTCACGTGTTGAGGTAAGGGATACCATCTTTTTCATCTTCCATTATTCAAACGTACTATGGTAAGGGATTATCATTATTTGATTCTCGATAATAATATTGTTTCTTCCTTACTCATAAGACGTGCCTTTTATTTCCATGTATTAAATTGTGGGAATAACCTTACGGAGCGGATTGCCGCCTGTTGGTGAATAACCTTTCGTATTCATTCATTATTAATGAGCGGATTGCCGCCTGTTGGTGAATAACCCTTTGTATTAATTTCCTTCACCTTTTGTTAATCAAACCTGCTACGGTAAGGGATATTATTTTCTTTCATACTCCTAAATCGAAATTTATTATGGAACTATTGCTTCTATAATTCCTGAAAATATTATATGTTCCATAATAGTTGAACTTCATTATTTCAACTGAACCTTCCTATTTACGTGAACCTTTCTATTGAATTGTAACCGTTATTCTGAACTGTGGATCTTGAATATCATTTTTAAATTTCACTCCACATCATGTTGACAATTTGGACATTATTTGAATCTGTACAAAGTAAACTTCCGATACTTATTGTTATCCTATTTCTTCTGTTCATCATTTATATCATTCTAATCATCCAAAAATCAAGCTGTTGTGAATATCTGTGGCCGGGGGCACATATGTGATATATTTGTTGAACAGATGATAGGTTAAAGGCGATATAATAGGTTAAAGGCGATACATCTGTTCGGTGTCTTTTATGGCACGTGGTGAATGTTCTCTTTGGCCCGTAGTGCAAAGATGAACTGTTGTTTGGTATGATTATGACCAAAGGCTGAATCTGGTATAATCATGACCGTTGGTGCTATATTGAATATCTTTGGCCCGTAGTGCAAAGATGAACTGTTGATGTGCATGATTATGATCAGGAACTGTGAATTTATATTATCATGACTAATGGTATTTCAGATGATAAAAGTTGATGATGTTTTTACGAAAAAGAGAACCGAGTGGACATTATAGTCTGCATTATTCTTCTAATAGATTACTCATTCCGCTGCTATTATTGATCTGAACGTTGTTTAAGAATTTAACTGCAGTTTTTGATATAAACCTTGTAGTCTATTGTATTCTATCAAGAACTCAACTGTTGAAGACTAATGATAATTTATTCGTCATTATCTTAGTCATGATATTCTTTACTGGGCTATTTGAGCTCACCCTTTCTTTTGTTCCATTGTTTTTCAACAGGAGATGAAAACATAACAGGGTCTAGCCGGGGAATGGAGTGAGGGTCCGAGGAATAGTTATCATAGTCTTCACATTTTGTAAAATAGTGTAGCAATAATAGTGAAGACTTAGTTGTGTATTATTATACACTGTATTGTTGTACGTTGTGCTTTGTTGTAATAATTTTGTTGTAGTCTTTTGACGACTCAAGTTTGGGCTGTGTGGGCCCAGATTTGGGGGCGTCACATCACTGATCTATACACAAGTCATGAACCAAATTGACATAAGTAGTCTAACCTGCAAGTGTTGTTCAATCTCAGTAGTATCATTGCTTTGGTTTTCTTTGGCAAATTCACGGTATCTCCCTAGCGTCTTTTCTATGCTGATACATCCAAACACAAGATGCCATTAATTTTAATAATAAATACACGTTTTAACTGAGTTGAAAACGATGAAAATTTTAAACAATCACCAGAGTTTAACATAGATCACAAAATCCAAATCCAAGCTTCTTTTTCCCCCTTTTTTTTGGACATGAGAAAAAACCCAGGCTTATTGAAAATCAATGTTATCAATGACAAGACAAATCAGGCAGAAAATACAAGTTCATTTTGCGGAATTTAGAGGGATCACTTTTGATCACGAGTGTACATAAAATAGTGTTGCATCTGCATATTATATGCTCGACTCTAAGGTAGCCCATATATAAGCTTCTTTTAGTTCTCTACAATCTGTTAACAAATTTCACAGGAGTCTAGACACTAGACTAGGGTGTATTGCGCATGATTAAGTACCACATTGCAAGAATCTTATCTACTGCAAGGAGTTCGTTTTCTAGGGCATACTTCTATTTTTACAAATGGCCTTACAAGAACACCACCACATGCCTAAATACTCCAAGGCCAAACTTGTTATTAGCTAACTTTATTTTAGATAATAATGTATTAATTAATGCTTGGAGAGTTCTATATTTTAGATAATAACGTATTTCTTGTTCTATATTTTATTCTAAGGATTTTTTAAGTCCTTTTAACCCATAATACCCTTGGTGACTATATACATTCTTATATTAAGTTGAACCCATGTTGTTTTGTTCTAGTTAGTTCTTGATTCCTGTCCGTAGAGAGATGTAAATATAAATTTAAGCTAAGACTAAAATGTAAAATCGGCCTCTTTGTTTATTGCCTTGCGAAGTTTTCATTTTTGAGTTAATGGTATTAGTCGGAAACACTTTCTCAAAGTTACAATTAGTAATGTTAGACTGTACTTTTTTTGGCTAATTTCGCATTACTAATTATACCTTAACGGTGCGGTTTGTACTATTTGAAAGATTTTGCTAGTTAATCAAATTAAAAATTTTAAAAACACAGGCACAAAAAAAAAGGATAATTTTATAGTTTAGTCTAAAACCACTACATGAAGAAAATAGACAATCAAATTGGTCCAAGACGGAGCGAGTCTAACTAAGCCTCCAGTGTATCCTCACAACTCTTAAAGCTAAGGCTCAGTTTATACTTGATTCGATTATGCCTCTGGGGGCCACAATTCGTAACACGCCATTCGAATATACAATAAAAGTGTTATTATTAAATATAAATGATTTTCTTGTCGTAAATAAATCGATATATTTAATATAAAATTTATATGAGTCAAACATGTGTTATCAAGTATTTAAAACTTTAATTTGATTATATACATTTATTTAAAATATTTACAAAATAAGTAAGATATGATGTTATATCGTTTACTTTAAATATTAAGTTTTAGTTTTTTTAACTATTTTTCTAAGCATTTTATTTTGTATGCTGTTAAATATATTTTTTGTAATGAATAAATAATTAAGTGAATTGTTTTATATTTATATCTTTTTCTTGATGAGCAAAAGATTTATCTATTTATTAAAAATCAAACGAAATACACCTGACAGGCTCATAATTAGTTGTGGATAGGGCCACATACATAGTTCATTATATATAGTGAAGACCAATACATAAGAATACAACAAAGCCTCAACACCAAATCCAAATGCAAAAACTTGTGTTGTATTTTTATTTTATTTAAAATTTTTAACTTGTGTATTAAATGGGTTGATATATTTAACACGATTAATAAAATGATTATCAGTAGTGTTGAGGATCTTGACATAGTTAATTAAACAAATTTGTAAAAACTGACTTATTTAGTGATATATTTAATTATGACTTGACACGATATAAATTCACCTAACACAATATCTACCCCTACTCTAAGCAGTCAAATACTAATATATTTTCCAATACAGCAATCAAGATCAAAGTGGCGGCCTGGAGTTAATATGGGTGGCTGTTGACTCTACTTTTACGTATAAATATTTGTTTATCATCATGCGTGTATATCTCTCAGTATGTGACCTTTCTTTTCTCTCATCACAACTGAGATAATAACTACAGATGTTATTACGATTGCAGACACTACTTGTAAAATTTAGAACAATCATTTTATCATCATTTTTGGATTTGCATTTTTGATGTAATTCAGACTTTGGAACTAAATTTAAGTGTATAGACACTAATACACGCCCCTTGCTGCGACAAAAGACATATATATATATACTCTCCACAGCTCCTGCCTCCTAGTTAGCTAGGCCTTTTTTATTAGTTCACTGCATGTTATCATAGAGATAGGCTTTCTAAAATTACCCTGTATGATATAAAAAAATTATCCTCTAAGAGCGTATCACTATCAGCATAAATCAACTCAAGTAAAGTTATTCTGTTTAAGGTACGAAAATTACTCCCGTTAAGTCACTTCTCAAATTAGAAATATATTTTTGACTTAAAAATTAAAATATATTTAAAAATTTTAAATCTTAAAATTTTAAATTAATATGAATTTATTCAAATTTTGAAAACAACAAATATGTTAATATTAATAGTTTTCTTTAGGTAGTACACAATAGTTATATTTTTATATACTAAAATCAAATACTAAATTAGTATCTTTTTGCAGTTTTAAGATTTTATAAATTGACTTAAAAGTCAAAATGTGTTTCTTGTTCTGGGCATGAACATGGATCGCATGTTAGACTGCAAACCAAAAATTAGTTTTCAAATAAATATAAGTTACATGTCCTATGACAGGTATTTGGGACTAACAAATTAGATACAGAACCTATCTCCACTCTAGGCTAGCTCTTGTTAGATTGAAGTGGAAATTAGGCAGATTGACTGCTTGCAACAAGTTTCATTTTGATGAGCATAGTTATATATTGCGATTTTTTTTTTATCGATTAATGATCGTAACGTATATCAATATTTTTAGAAATTGATACACAAATTAAAGGAAACATACCTTCAGAAATTGGTACAAATATTTTCAGACAATGAGCGCTAAACAATAAAGCAAAAACCCTAATCTAGTAGGGTCTACAAACTCGTACAAAAGTGCTCAACCAAATCAACATCATCAAGCACCATATCCTATCAAGGATCTAACCATTTGAAATACAGGGATTAGGAAAAGAAAAAAGTAAAGATGAATTTTTTGTTTTTAAAAAGAAGATGAATCATATTACTATATTAGTGTATAAGTGATACAATGGAAAATATCAATAAAAATTTAGAATTTTTATATATTTTAGAATTTATAGAGTTTTAATTTATTTGATATATTTTTATTTATGAAAATCCAATACTTTTAGATTTAGTATTATTTTTAATTTAAATTATTTTTAACTAGTCGTAAGAAAGTTAATTAATAGATTTTATTATATTTTTCAAAGTAACTATAGAAAAGTACCTGGACGTATTAATATAGATTTTTTGAGACTTTTTTATTAATTCAATTCTTAATGATATTACTTATTATTTTTCTTGAAGATTTTTCTCTCTCGTGTCAGTTAGGCTTATTCTTTCATTAGTATTAGAACGTTATCTAATCCACTTGTGTTAGCACGTTAAATTGATCAATTTTTTAATATATCAGTAAGTCATGTAGTTAATAGTTCAACTATATAAATCGATCAATATATATATTGGATTAGGACGACCAACATCAAATAAATGCAGGATTCAACAACGAAAATGAGACCAATACATTTTCCATCCAACATGTAAATTCTAAAAAATGTAGATGACAACTTTTTTTGAATGGTAATATATGCACATTCTAAATTCATTGTTACACACCCTTTTATGTTAAAGAGATAATATTAACCTTAATTAATTGAAAGTCAATTACATCATTCAACATTTGTACATTTTAGCCTCAAGCTTATTATACTTAAAAACTCAAAAAAATAACAAAATCTATAATATTTGAAATTTTATTGACTAAATAATTTTCTATTTACTTCAAATTTTAAATCCGTGAATTGATTTCAAGTCAATTTTTTATTTTTTTCAATTAGCTAGACCAATTTGACTATATTGTAGAGTATCACTTTAATATGATATTAAGCTAAATTATATATCATACATGTCTTAAAATATATGAACAAGAAGGTTTACCATTTATAAATATTTTTACTTATTATTTTTTCTTATATAGTCTTAAATTTAATTTTTTAATATATTATAATATAAAATATTTCAAATTAAAAAGAATGCTATTAATTAAGAAAATAACTAGTTTAATATAGTAGTTTAGTTTCATACTCTCATATATTAATTGTTGAAGATCATGATTTGAAATAGTAATTAAACTAGGTGTATACATATTTTGTCTTGTAAATATAACGTGTAATAAATTTAAAGCGTAATTAAGTATCCTAAATCCTAATTAACATCTCCATGCTGCAATATGATATATGAAGAGGGGTGATGTACGTCATTAAGGTACGCAAGTATTTACATAGTTGTACTTTTATACAGGGGCGAAGCCAGAAAACTATTTCAGTGGAGTCAAAATTATTATTAAGCTATAAATAATTTAGCGAGAGTTTGGGGGCAGCGCCCCCGAGCTAATTTTTTTTAATACTTTTGTACTCTCGGATCACACACATATATATATAATATATACTATATTACAATGACAATATAATAACTAATAATATATGGTATAAAGACATTATATTGACTCATATT
The DNA here is from genome assembly GCA_947179155.2 of Hedera helix. Classification (NCBI taxonomy): domain Eukaryota; kingdom Viridiplantae; phylum Streptophyta; class Magnoliopsida; order Apiales; family Araliaceae; genus Hedera; species Hedera helix. Next base: position 24,771,936 of record OX359283.1, read on the forward strand.
AGATTTTTCTAATCACAACTGTTCATAAATAATTAATTTATTAATTATTTTGAAAAATAATATAAATTAGATTATTATTTAGTTTAAAAATATTATAAAAAGAGATACATATATTTAGGATATATGAGTCATATGATTAAAATTTGAGTAAGAAAGTTATAAATTTTCAATTTGACTCCGTATAATAAAAAATTTATAAAATTTGAGTGGTGTCAATTTATATATAATACTTAAAAATTTTAAAATTTATCCTACATTATAAAACAATTTTTTTTCCCAGTGGGGTCAATTGACCCCACAAAAGTCTATGTAGCTTCGCCACTGCTTTTATATATCCTTTCCATCAAACTCCATTTGTCGATGAACAGAAAAAATTGTAAAATAAGCTTTTAGTTGGAACCAAACTCATTTTATTTTTAGTCTAGTTTTTTCAACAAAAAAGAAATGGGGCGTTGATATATGTGCACCCTAAATGTATTCTTGCACATCTTTTTTGTGAAAAAGACTATACTACCCTTAATATATATAAAATCAATTAACAAATTTACTATATATCTATTTTTGGAGCTTTTTAGAAGAGTTTTCTCTCTGAAGTACGAGCCATTTGATGCTATATACAGGAGCAACGAATATAGAATCTACGGAAAGCAGTAGCTAGTATATATGCATGTACTATCTTACTTACAGAATTAATAAACTACATAAAAACATCAAATCAAATTGTAACAAACCAGGATACCTGATGGATAGAGAAATTAAGATATTGCTTCTTGAGCTAGCTAGCTAATACGAAGAAAAAAAGATGGAAAATTGTACTGGAGGTCTCTGAAATTTCACCACAAGACCTTGCCATGACATGTAGCTATTGTCACACACACACACACACACACACACACACACACACATATATATATATATATGTAACAGAAATATATATCAAAGACTCAAAATAAAGTTGATAAATTCAAAGGCAAGTAGGCAACAAGTACACATTGAACATAGTGAAAAATTAATACTAGTACAATATAGATTATTAAGAAAATTAGCAAGACAGCATTTTCTAACATATATATATGTATATATATCTATATATACATATATAGTTAAATAAAAGACATGTACATACTTGGAGGAGCTAGAGAACTCATAGAGCCTTCCATTCTGAGAGAAAATGATCAAAGCAACTTCCGCTTCACACAAAACTGATAGCTCATAAGCCTTCTTCAGCAGCCCGGATCGACGTTTCGAGAAGGTCACTTGCCTGCTTGTTGCATTCTCTATCCTCTTCATCTCAATCTTTCCTCTCACCATTATGTATTTATCTCCTTAACCCTCTAAATTAATTTATTAAAGACCTAGCTCCATTAAATAAACAACTTATTACATATAATTTCCAAAGCCTCGATCGATTACCAACAAATTAATAGCATTAGTACGTAGTAGTTGAGCTGAGAGCTAGATGAACGTAAATGAGTATTCACTAAAACTGACACCTTTAATTTAAACCCCACGTACTATACTCAGTTTTAAGATCCTTAAAAATGCAGTTACGGATCCAAAACTAAAAGCAACTCAATTTAAATACCTAGGCAGAATCCAAAAAATGGATCCATAACTACGAAAATAAATTATTTCACAAGAACAATGATCAAAACCCTGAAAGCCCTAAAAAAAATTCACCAACAATGGTAAAAGGACTCACGTTTGACTCGATAAATAATTAACTGAGGAGTTTGCGTCAAAATTAATTATTTCGCAATCCTTCAACACAACCAAAACAGATGATATATAAATTTTGACCATTTGACAAAAACAGTCCTAGCCCAGAAAACCCTAAAACATAAAAAGCTTAGAGCACTCTAAACCTAGAAAAGGGTTGAGAACACAAAAACATAGTATGAAGCAAAAGAGATCAATTCTTCTTTAAAAGGGATCTTTTGATATTTGATGATGTATCACTCTTTATTTTCAGACCACAAAACTCTTTTTTTCCCCCTTATTCATCTTTTATCTATCTTTATATTCCCCGGTCTTTCTCTATCATGGCCATATATACCCAACAAAAAAGGCAAAGCACCTAAAAAAATTAGAGCCAAGCCCATTGATTAGAAACATGAAATTCTCTACTATTATCTTGTTTTGGCAAACTAAGGAAAAAAATACAGTTATTATTATCAGCCTAATGGCTTCGGCCAAACTAAGGAAATGCTATTAGAGGGAAAAAGGCATATTACTATTATAGAAATGTTTTCAGATTCATTCAAAAGCATAATAACAAACCAAGAAACTTTAATGGAGCGACCGATTAGATGTCGACAACGCAGTATTTAATTTGTAATCATCCATGTCTTTCGGCATAGTGGACAATGGAATAGGACATGTCACTTGGCTCACCCTAGTCCCCACCTCCCCGCCTTATTGAGTTTTTTTTTAGTGCAAAGGTTTATCAAGGTAATATTTTTTTGGTGTATGTTCTTTTTATAATTTTTTTTTTGATATTTTCATACAATCTTATTTAAATAAATATAAATTGTATTTTACTAAATATAAATTGTATTTTACTATTTGTAAGAATAAAGAGACTTGTGAGACTATCATTTTTTCTTACTGAAATATCAATTTCCTAGCTAGCTGTTTTTTTTTGTGAAGTTATCAGGGATATATTTAATTAAATATTGTTAAGTTTTATTAATGTTATTTTCTTACACTATATTTCTAAGTTTTGAATGAAAAAAGAGAATAAAAAAATTAATAAAAATAAAAAAAATAAAAAGATGAAAAATATTTTCTTCAGTTTATAAATAAATAGGAAAGAAAATTTAAGTTTAATATTTCTATTTCTATTTCTATTTTATCCTTGTATTAATAACATATTTACTCCGTTCTAAATTATAAGATCAATATTAAACTCTAACTTTTGTTTTTTATAGTAGGATATGATGTTTGTAAATCCCCATCTTTTGTGATACTAGGGGATAAGTGATAGATGATAGATGATAAATGACGATATGGGCATTTATAGAAATTTGCCACAGGATGTAATACATGATGTACTAAATCAGTAGGATATGAATATAAATATTTTATTAAATGTGTTTTACTATTAAATCTTGCATTATATATAGTTGTTCATAATAGATGATGAAATAACAATATAAAGTGTTATTAAACAGAAAATGCCACCAAGATGTAAACCACTAGCGCAATAGACACAAGAGGAATTAGTCAATAACGAACAGGGTCAGGCAGACCCCATGCCAAGGTTAGTAGATTTGCTAGAAGAGGCATTCTAAAGGAGAAACCCCGAACCGATAAACCTAAACCCCAACCCCCAGTGGTTGCCAATTTCAAGGATTTTAAAGTAGTGGGGCCATTTAAATTTAAGGGAATGATAGACTCGATAGAGGCCCAATTTTGGGTCAAGGAGATAGAGAAGGTGTTTAAAATTATAAGGGTAGTAGAGGATCAAAAAATAACATTTGCGATATATCTGATGAAAAGGGAAATGAACTACTGGCCGTGGGAAGCCAATCGACAGAGGGCAGGAGAAGGAGTGGTATAGTGGGAGAGGTTTAAAGAGCTGTTCTTCGAAACTATTTCCCGAAAAGCATGCAGAAATGAAATTTTTGGATTTGAAACAAGGTGATATGTCTATGGTACAGTATGCTGTGAAATTTAACGAGTTTGCGTGATTTATGCCACATCAAGTCGACACCGATGAGAGAAAGACAAGACGCTTTGAGCAAGGGCTGAAACCTTGGTTGCACAATAGGTTGACAATTTTCAAATGAATTCATTTAGAGCTTTATTGGAGAAAACAATTATTGCTGAAGGAGGGAGTGAGGCTCTAAGTCAATATCAAAAGGAGAAGAAAAATAAGAAATCTGGAGGGGAGAACCGAGGAGGGAACAACGGTGCAAGTAACTTAAGGAAGGAAAAATGGGAAGGCAACATCGGCAGCAATAACACCACCACCAATAACAATAACAATTAATCAATCAATTAATTAATCAGGGAATGGACAGGGACAATTTAAGAAAAGAGGTGAGGTGTGCTAGAAATATGGAAAGAATCGCTAGGGCGAGTGCCTAAAAAGGAGGAATGTTTGCTATAATTATGGGCATGAGGGACACATCTATCCCAATTACCTAAATTCGAAGAAGATAAAGGGGTGTTTTGCATGTGGAGTGATCGACCATCAGATCAGAGACTGCCCGAATAAAGGAAAGACTAAAGGAAGTGGCAACATGGAAGGAAACCACAAATTAATGATCGATGGACCAACACAGCCAAGTTGACCGACAGTAAGAACTTTCAATATGACCGTCCAAGACATTGTGACATCTAAGGATGTAGTATCAGGTATTATCCCGATCAATAATATTAATGCCTATGTGTTATTTGATTTGGGTGACACTTGTTTTTTCGTATTTGAGGAATTTGTTAGAAGACTAAACTTACCCCAAGAAAAACTAGAATGTCCTTTAAATATAGAAGTGGCAAATAAAGAAGTGATCCCTATAGAATATATACATCGAAATTGTTGTGCAAAAATTAATGGACATTACTTAAATATGGATTTATTTTCGATCAGGTTAAGGGAATTCAACGTTATCTTAGGGATGGACTGGTTATATAATCATGGGGAGGTCTTTGATTGTTAGAGAAAAAGTGTAAACCTTCAGACCTCGAATCGGTCCAAGGTAGCATTTTATGGTAGCACGTCGCCACAACAGTCTTGTTATTTGACGATGATGTAGGCCAATAAGTTATTAAGGAAAGGATGTATGGGATATTTAGCCCATGTAATAGATACTCAAAAAGTAGGAATAAAAATGAATAAGATACCTATAGAGAAGGAATTTCCAAACTTATTTCCAGTCGAGTTACCTGGTCTTCCACCGGATTGGGAAATCGAATTTGCAATAGATTTAATGCCAGGCACGACACCGATTTTTTAGGCTTCATATCGTATAACGCCGATAGAGATGAAGGAATTAATGATCCTGTTACAAGAATTATTAGACAAAGGTTACATTCTGCCAAGTGTGTCTCTATGGGGAGCACTGATTTTGTTTATAAAGAAGAAAGAAGGTTTTTGCGATTATGAATAGATTACAGAGAGTTGAATAAGGTCGCGATAAAAAAATAAGTATCCCTTACCCTGAATCGATGACCTTTTTGATCATCTTAAGGGAGCAAACTACTTTTCAAATATAGATTTGAGAACCGGGTATCATTAATTGAAGGTGAGTAAGGAAGACGTGCCTAAGTTGGCTTTTAGAGTGCGATATGAGCATTATGAATTTTTAATAATGTCATTTGGATTGACGAATGCACCAACACCATTTATGGATTTAATGAATATAGTGTATAAACCTTATTTAGACAAGTTTGTTGTGATTTTTATAGATGATATTCTAATTTACTCTAGGCCCAAGAAGAACATGCAGAACACTTAAGATTGGTGTTAGAGACATTGAGAAGGGAGAAGTTGTACGCAAAATTTTTGAAATGTGAATTCTGGATGAAGAGAGTGCAGTTTTTGGTATATGTGATTGATAAAGAAGAAATATCAGTGGACCCTGCAAAAGTAAAAGCTGTGATTAATTGGGAACAACCGAAGACTCAAATAGAGGTGCATAATTTCTTAGGGTTAGCGGGGTATTATTGAAGATTTATTTAAGATTTTTCTAAAATAGCGGTATACCAATTTGATAAGGAAAACAGTAAAGTTTGTGTGGACTGATAAATGTAAGACAAGTTTTCAAAAAATAAAAGAAGAGGTTGAGTGAGGCACCAGTGTTTTCCTTACCAGACAATATAGAGGGTTTCGTAGTGTATAGTGACGTGTCATACAAGGGGCTCGGATCTAATGCAGAACGATATGGTTATCATGTACGTGTCACTATAGCTGAAAGACTACGAGAGGGGATATCCGACCCATGATTTGGAATTAACGACGGTGGTATTTGCTTTAAAGATTTGGAGTCACTATTTGTATAGGAAAAAATGTGAGATATATACGGACCACAAGAGTCTAAAATATATCTTTACGCAGAAGGAACTAAATATGAGACAAAAAAGGTGGTTGGAGCTGATTAAGGACTATGATTGCAAAACTTTATATCATCCAGGGAAAGTGAACGTGGTTGCGGATGCTTTGAGCGAAAAGTTAAGGAAAAGTTATCGGTGTTGACAGCTCAAGAGAAGTTGATAGAAGAAATGACGAAAATAGAGATAGAAGTGAAGAGACCAAGGGAGACAGAAGAGAAGTTATTTAGGATGGAAGCTCGATCAACATTGTTGGATAAGATAAAAAAGAATGACGAGGAGCGTGAAAGGATAAAGAGGATGATAATAGAAAATGACGAGGAGAAGTTTAAGGTGGACAAAGAAGGAATACTGAGGTTTGAATAATGGGTATGAGTTCTGGTAGTATCAGTATTGAGGGTAGAAATTTTGTACAAAATGCATAATTCAACATATTCTGTTCACCCAATGAGCACAAAGATGTATCGAGACCTTCACCAACACTTTTGGTGGCCCAATATAAAACAAGAAGTTGTTGATTACGTCAACATATGTTTAACCTATCAGAGGATCAAAATAGAGCATCAGAGGTCGTGCGGTCTATTACAACCGTTGGAAATTTCAGAATGGAAATGAGAGCATATCACGATGGATTTTATAGTGGGACTTCCAGTCACTCCGAGAGGTTACGATGCAATATGGGTTATTGTGGAAAGACTGATGAAATCAACATACTTTTTGTCGATAAAGGTTCGATCTAATTTGCTTCAATTAGAAAAACTGTACATAAAAGAGATTGTGTCAAGGCATGAAGTACCAATATCTATTGTGTCAGACAGAGACCCACATTTTGCATCGAACTTTTAGAGGAGTTTACAGGAACACATGGGAACTCAATTAATAACTTATTAGATCTATGTGCAAGATTAAGTAATAAATTAATTAAGCTTGGATGTTAAGTCTTGTGTGACATGATGAATAATAAAGACATATGTAAGATGATGAATTAATAAAATATTGAATTAATTCATAAAGGAAGGATTAATATGAATCTAAGATGATAATTAAATAATTTATGAATTAAGTTCATGATGAAGATTAATTAAGCATAAGTATTATGTGCGTGAAACTAGAAAGGAAGTAAATTGGATTAATCTAATATATGTGTGCATGGTTTGGGAGTTTAAGTAACTCAACACTTGAATATTAATAGAACTTATAGAGAATTACAAATGGCCCAAGTTAGAGCCCAATTTAATTAAAGAAAGTCTAACCAATAGTCCAAGTCAATGTCCAAATGTTTGACCCAAAACTTAAGCCCCATTTATAGAATACTTAGAAGATAAAAAAAAAAGAAAAAAAAAAAGAAATTAGAGGGAGTAACCGGCCACTCCCTTTGGAGTACTCATAATTTTGAGCTTTGTGACAATTTATGTTTATTCCTAGAGCCTTGCAACAACTTTTCCTTATTTTCCTCCCCAGTGTCAACTTTTTCCTATATTCATGGAAGGTTGTTGGTAGGTTAATTAGCACTAATTGTCCAACATTGGGCGAGTAGAGCACTTAAATGAGATTATTGATGTTCTATAAATAGAGTCTTCCACCAATATATTAGAAAGTTTGGCTAAGTGTTGGTGAGTTCAAGTGAGAGCTAAAAATGAGGTGAAAACTTTAAGTGTAGAGAAACTCTTGGTGGTTAGAGGAAACCAAGGAGAAGGAGAAGCCATTGAGGAGCTCAACAAATTCTCAGCAAGAAGAAAGTGTGCATTAAGGAGGTATAACACTCTCTAACATAAAACCTTAAGTTTTGTTAGTGTATTTTAGTTATATGATGAGTATACCATGCTTGGTTGTGGGAGGTTATGTGTTGTGGGAATCATGGTGGATTTCGAAGGCATAAGGTGGTTATAATGGAGATTTTGTGTTTAGATCTTAGCTTAATATGTGAATGTATACATATGATGATCATACGTGTTGATCTTTGTTGTAAAATGGTTTCCAAGTTATGTAACCCTAAATATGCCTATTAAATGTTAAGATTTATGATTTGTATGTGAAGATCTATGAAATACAGAATTAGTCCAAGTGGAACGAACGAAAACAGAGTTAAAATGAAGTTATGGTAACATTTCTAGCAAGATATGTGGAAAACCCTAGTATTGGATCAATGATTGGATAAATGATTTTGAGTATATTAAAATTCAATGGATGATGTTAAAACATGAATAGAGATTGGACTCATTGGAATGTATAAAAATCAAGTTATGACACTTAAAAGCATGAAGGATGAAAATCGGTAAAATTGAAAAAGTTAAAAATTTAAAGCCTTGAACATTTTAGAGAATAGCTTTGGGGCGCTGCCCCAAGTTCATTTCACAGCATCGGGGCGCGCTAGTCCAGAAATTCAGTTGACCCGGATCCGAGTTAAACCAGGTCAAACAAAAAAAGAATATATTTAAATAAATAATAATAATAAATGAATAAATAAATGAATAAATAACAATAAATAAAATGCCAAATGATTAAACAAATAAAATAATAATTGAGATTGTTTTATTTGTAAAATAAGAAAGAACTAAACAAATAAAATAATAATTGAGATTGTTTTATTTGTAAAATAAGAAAGACCTAAACAAATAAAATAATAAATATTATTTTTTTATTTATAAGAATGTGAAATGATTAAACAAATAAAATAATAAATTGAATTATTTTATTTGTAAAGAGCAATGAGAATTGATAATTTAAAATTATTTGAAAGATTTATGGAGGATGATTGAACAAATAAAATTATAATAATAATTACCTTATTTGTGAAAAATAATGATGATGATTAATGATAAATAATAGTAAAGTTATTGAGATTATTTAATTGATAAATATTAATATTAAAGGGAAGGAATCTGTTAAGCGAATGAAATGATAAAGTTATTTTATTTGTGAGAAGTAAAAAGATAAAATGATAAAGATTGATTATGACGGTTAATTAATTAAACAAATAAAATAATGAGATTATTTTATTTCCGAGATGTAATGATAGTAATTAAGATTATTATACATAACGAGAAGTGTTTACCTAATGAGATTATAAACCCTTAAATTTGATTATTGATTATTGCTAGTTATATATTTGCTTAACAAACTCGCTGCTCACTCTTGCTTTATATACTTTACTTACAATTAAGACTGAGAATGCCGGTAGCTCCGGTAAAGACAAGGAAAAGGCTAAGGCAACAAAGTAATTTAAGTTAAAGTTTGGATTTGAATTGTTTATAAATGTTATGAACCTTTATGGTCTTTTGTATTAGATAGGTGATACAATGTAAAGGTTATCATAATTTGGGATATTATGTAAGTCTTAAGTGATGTAATTATTTATATTATGATGTATGGATTGGTATATACTTTTGTTGTATGCATGGTAGCGTGAGCACTGAATTCGAGGTGAAAGTACCCGAATTTGAGAGTGTCACAACTTGGTTGATGAAGATTCCTTCATAAGTCTGCTTAACTTGAAGTCCAAGAAAGAAATTCAGCTCACTTATCATGCTCAATTTGAACTTGCTCTGCATTAGCTTGACAAATCTCTCACACAATTTTTCATTAGTTGAGCTAAAATTAGTGTCATCTGCATATATTTGTACTAAAAGTGTTTTATCTTTATGCTTTATAATGTGGCGTCTACCCTACCTCTCGTGAATCCTTTTTTAATAGGAAAATTTCTAAGAGTTTTATACCATACCTTAGGTGCTTGTTTTAGACCATATAACGTTTTTTCTAATATGTAAACATTATTAGAAAAAGTTAGATTGATAAAACCTAGATGTTGCTCGACATAAACCTCTTCCTGAAGTTCTCCATTAAGAAATGCACTTTTGACATTCATTTAGAAGACTTTGAATCACATATAAGTGGCATATGCAAGAAACATTCTGATGACTTCTAATCTAGTAATAAGAGCAAAGGTCTTCAATTTCTTATTCCTGTGAATATCCTTTAGTCACCAATCTTGCTTTGTTCTCCATGATCACCCTTTCTTTATCCATCTTGTTTTCGAATACTCATTTTGTGCCAACGACTTGATGGTTTTTAAGTCTTGGAATCAATCTCTAAACATTGCTTCTTTTAAATTGGTTCAACTCCTCTTACATAGCTCCGATCCAACTTTGAATCTCTCAAGGCCTCATCAATCTTTTTGGGCTCCATTTGAGAGAGATAACTTAAGTATAAGCATTCATTCTGAGTTGCTGAACTTGTCCTGATCCTTGTATTGGGATCTTCGATGATTAGGTCTTGGATGTGATCTTTTGCCCATCTACTTCCAGTTGGAACATCTGGCCTTGTGCCTTCTTGCCTGAGTTCTTTAAGATTTGGTTCTTATTGAATAACTTCCTCATTTTGCAGTGTCTCAATTTTTGGAACTATGTGATCTATAATTTCCTCATTTGGAACTACGATCATTGGGTCTAGCTCTACGACCTCTAAGTCTTTGATCGCAGAGTTATTCTGCTCTACGTTTGTTGGTTCCTGCTATACGATTTCATTGAACGATACAACTTTCCTTAGTTCTCCTAAGTCAAATTCATATAAGTTGACATAAATAAATACTTCAGAGCTCAACGATTTCTTGTTAAACATTCTATATGTTTTGCTTTCCAAAGAGTATCCAAGACATATTCTTTTGTCTAACTTAGGTTGAAATTTGGTCAAATATCTTTTTCCATTATTGAGAATATAGCATGTACATCCAATGACATGAAAGTAGCTGATGTTAGGTTTCCTTCCTCTCCACAACTCGTAGGGTGTTTTCTTATGTAGAAAGTGAATGAGTGATATATATGTTCTAAGTGTAGCATGCAGTGTTAACTACTTCAGCCCAAAAATATCCAGGGAGGCAGGATGCTACAAGAACGGTCCTTCTTGACTCTATAAGAGTTCTGTTATTCCTTTCAGCTACACTATTTTACTGAGGAGTTCTTGGTGCTAAGAAGTTTTGATGAATGTCATTGTATTCACAGAACTCATCTACCTCAGAGAAATCAAATTCCCTTCCATGATCATTTCGTATAGCTTTAATCTTTTTGCCCTTTTCATTTTCAACCAGTTTGAAGAATTTAATCAACTGAGAGTTGGTCTTATCCTTAGAGCTTAGAAAAAATACCCATATGAATCTTATATAATCATCTACTATAACCAGTGAGCATATTTTTCTTCCAAGATTGAAAATAGGGATAGGCCCAAAGATATCCATATGTAACAGTTACAGGGGCCTATCATTAAAGTTAACTGTCTTGCTTTCGAATGAACGTTTGGTCTGCTTTCTTAGCTGACATGCTTTTTAGGGTCTTTCCTTGATAAAGTTGAGCTTTGGTAACCCTGAGCTAGATCTTTGTGGGCAAGCTTCGACATGTTCTTAAAGTTTAAATGTGGCAATCTTTTATCCCACAGTCAACTGACATCTTCTAATGCTTTAGCAAAGAAACATACTATTTTTATTGAGCTTAGTTCTGCAAGATTAACCATATATACGTTGCCACCCCTAATTCTAGTCAGCTTCAATGAGTTAGTTTCCAGGTCTCTAACTGGACACTGGTTGTTGAGGAATATTACTTGATACCCTTTTTCACATAGTTGGTTAATACTTATTAGATTATGCTTCAGTCCTTCAACATATGTTACTTTGATAAACAATACTACACCATTTCCAATTGAGTCGTATCCTCGAGTCTTTCCAGAGTTGTTGTTTCTAAAGACAGTTGCAAAATCATCTTTTTCTTTAAAGTTTGACATGAGAGCCTTATTGCTAGTCATATGCCTTGAGCATCCATTATCGAGATACCAGATAGAGTTAGTGGAGCTCCTTACCTGTAAGACATGTTAACTTTTACTTTGGTACCCAAACTTGCTTGGGTCTTGATTTAGTAGTTTTTTAGGCACCTAAATCTACTTGAATTTAGGTTTATTGTAAACAGGATAACAACCATTGAAATAATATAATGTAGCTACATGACCATGATCATGACAGTTATAACATCTTATATGTTGCATGCTTGTGTATGTTTGTGTATTTTTCCTCTTTAAGAACACATGTAGGCGATAGAGACTTATAGCTTTTCTTTTGTTCTCATATCCCTTTTGCTCCCACACTGTTCTACGATTTTGAGATTTCGTAAGGTAGAAGCCAACGCTAGGATTCTTGCTAGGTTGGTTCGTGGAGTAAACATAACCTGACTCTACGATCTTTTGAGACTTGAAGGTAGTGTTTGGTTTACCTTGCATTTTCTTGAATTCTAAACCAATATGTGATTTGTTGTTCTTAGGGATTACAACTTGATTAACAGATGTAGAATAACTTGGAATAATAGGCTATGCAACTTTTGTGGATCTTACAAATATAATACTTCTATTAGAAGTAAAAATACTATTATTGTTAGTCTCTTGTACTGTGTCCATATTATGATATGAGGATAAATCCCTAAATCTTAATCTTGATTGGTCTGAGATTGCTCTTTGACATGTGATCAGGGAGTTCATGATAGAAGAAGAAGATCGATTCCACATAGAGATAGTATTCTCTAGTTCCTTAATCTTATAACCTAAAGCTGATTCTGTCCATGCAGATTGTTCAGTTATTTGTCTTAATTTCTCATTCTCAACTTTAAGGTTGGAAAGAGAGTCGACACTTCATAGAGTTGTTTCTAACTTTGCTTGAACTTTCTCTATCTCCTTCTAAAGAAGAGAATGGTCCTTTGATAGAATCCTAAATCATTTCATATATTTATGCACGTTTAATGTAATGTCACATAATGTTATTCTTAAATCATCAATATCTATAGTAGGTGAGATAAAATCAAATACATCACTGATGTCAATCTCTAGACGATCAGTGGTCTTGCTGACACCTGTTTCTATAGTCCTGAGACATAGATTGGCCACTTGATTTCCTTCATCATCACTGGATCCTGAGTTTGAGTCATCCTCAAAATCACTCCAAAATCTTTTTGCTACAAGGCCTATATCTTTCTTTTGAAACTTTTTGTAGCCCTTAAAATCCTTCTTTGGGGCTGATTATTTTTTTCTTCTTGTCTTTCTTAAGCTCATATTTTCGAGACTGGTTTTCATTCTAAGATGTAGTGGCTTGGTTTTTTACAGTTGTAGCACAAATCCTTATTGTAGTCACGACTACTATTGTTGTTGTATCTTATTGGTTTGCAGCCTCTGCCTCTTTGCATGAACTTTTTAAGTCTTTGGGCCAACAAGACAATATTTTCATCCTCATCCTCATCATCATTAGATTCCACTTCAACAGGAATTTTAGAAGTTGTCTCAAATACTTTAAGAGCAGCTCCTCTATCTTTCTTCTTGGGCTCTGATGTGACCTATGGTCGTTGGTTAAGTTCCAACTCATAGGTAAGAAAATTACCGTCAAGGTTTTGCGCAGTTATCTCGTATAGATTCTCAGACTCTCTAATTGTAGTGATTTTTGCATCCCACTTACTTGGAAGTGCTCTCATGAATTTGATATTTAGATCCTTATTTGGGTAGACCTTCTTGAATGCTCTAAGGGAATTGGGCAATATATTGAATCTTTCATAGGTTGTTGTTATGTTTTCCCCAGAGATGTGAGAAAACATCTCGAACTATTAGGTTAGTAGGGACTACTTGTTTTCCCTGACTTACTCGGTTCTTTCATGCATAACCAGTAAGGTTTCCCAGACTTCCTTTGCTATTTTGTAGTTGACGACATTTTTAAACAACTCTTCTTCTAAAGCCATGAACATAATATTCTTAGCCCTTTTATTGAGCTGTGGGCTTCTTTTCAGTTTCTTTCCATTATGCTTTCTGTTTGACTTCTATCTTGTTTGGATCTTCTTTAGTAGGAGCAAACTTTGTGAGAACATAGGGGCCATTGATCACAGCATCAAATAAGTCTTCATTGATAGCATCTATGTATGCATGTATGCGAACTTTTAAGTTAAATTTTTTTATCTTTATTGCATAGAGGTGGCTTATTTCCACCATCAAGCTCAGAACTAGTTTTATTTTGTGTCATTGATCTATTCAAGCTGGTTGCGCTTTATTCAAGAGAACCTGCTCTGATACCACTTGTTGTTTCCTAAAGGCACTAATAGATCTAGAAGGGGGGTTGAATAGATTTTTAGAAAATTCTTCCGTTTTAAATAGTGATTACTAGATTATAAATTAAATAAGTTAATTTATTTAAGCACATAGAAATATTGGCTTGAAAACCCCTTCAAGATTTATGGAAATCTTAGTTATGAATTTTGGTTAACTTGTGGAAGTTAGTCATAACAGATATAAAATAACGCAAAAGTTAAAGTGTTGAAAGTAAATAAGACATAGAGATTTTAAGTGGTTCAGTGCACAAAGATCTCCTAGTCCACTCTTTTACTACTCGAGTTAGGAATCCACTAAGGATATGGTGATCACAAAGATCAGTGCACACAAAACTATTATAATCATCTAAGAACTCTTCAAGTCACTAAGACATGGAATCACAACACTCACTAAGACTAGTTCATTAATAATTTTTCAAGTCACTTAGACTTGGAATCATAGCGGTCATTACGACTAGTTCACTAAGAATTCTTCAAGTCATTTAGACTTGGAATCACAAAGGTCACAAAAACCAATTCACAAAGAGAATCATTGTCTGTGAGATGCTGCTAAATGGATTTAAGTCCGATGTAGACTAACTTAGCAGTAGAACAAGTTATTCCTGATTATAGAGTAGAGCTTTTAAGATTTATACAGCAGCTCGGCTTTTTAATCATTCATCGTTCCTCGTTGGTTTGAATCTTTATGTTCTTTTATAGAGAACCTTGAGTTCTGCCCATCAAAATGTAGCCATTTGTTCATTTAATGCTCCTATACTAGATGTAATATCTTGAATATTTGTAGAACTTATAAATATGATATTAAATGACTAAAGCTAGTTATAAGTTAATGTCGAGGACGAAATTCCTGTAAGTAGGAGTGAATGTAATATCCCAAATATTTAAAATATGATATGACAAGATCTGATTAAGATTGTCAATTCAAAACCTAAGAACGATTGCTCGAGTATACCTTGAGCTATCTTAAAAAATATATACGACTCAAAAATACGATCGTATACAACTGTAGGTTAAAACTTTTAACCTAAACTATGTGTTACGTGATTAATATAGCTTGAATTGAGCTTTTAAATGTGTAATTTGATTATTCTATGTGTAGAATTTTGTGTTTTGGTTCACACAGTTAACCTTAACACTTAATAAAATCAAGAAGTCAATTTAAGGTAAAAACCTAAATTAGAAAAAGAGTTAAAACCTAAACCCTAGGGTCTAAACTCTAAAAAATAACCTAGGCTCTTGAGAAAAATGGATATTCCGTTTCAAGATTCATCATTCTCACGCTTTAAAAACATGTAATAGTCAATAAAAGTTTTTCTCGAAAAACGTGAAAAAAAAAAATATTATTCACAAGAAAATATTTTTTATTCATTTGATTGTTTCTTTTATTTGTAGGACTTCTTACATTTCACAACATAGTGTTAATATGTGGTTTAAACGTCAAAGTTCAAATAATTTTTTTTGAAAAAAAAGACGAAAATAACATGATTTACGAGAAAACGTTTATCATCTTTTTGATTGTTCTTTTCGACGTTTTGACATATCGTATTTCATAAAATAACGTTTATATGAAGTATAAATGCTATTTAGCCAATGAAATTTTTTCTCAAAAAACGTGTAAAACACTATTCATTCAGACACTGTATTCTGAATTTTGAAAATTCACAGTTTTGAATAGCATTTTTACAGACCATGAAGATATTTTCACAAATAAAAAAATTTATGAAAAAATAACTGTGGGGTTATGAGAATTTAAAAAGGAACAAATTTGGAAAGAAATACGTAAAAAACGCTTTATGAGAAATATACGAAAGTGTATCTAAGATTAAAATAAGATATAAACTACGAGGCTTACACGATACATCATATTAATACTATATGATGTATTTTATTAATAAAATACGAATAACTAATTAAAACTGATATTACTGATGCGAAATATTTTAAATTAATCGCACGCAATTTATCTGATATACTGAAATTTCAACTAGTCGAAAGAAATAATGACAAAACAGCTCTAGAAGCTTCTAGAAACTAAGTGAGATATTTTTGGCATGAATATATCTAGATATTATTTTATTTTTATTAATTAATTAATGTGCAAAAAGACTAAAATACCCTTGGCTTTTAAACTAAAGACCAAACTACCCCGACCCTTGGTTTCCTAAAAATAGAGATGCTATTCCTTCGTAAACTTACATCATTTTTACCAAGCTAAAGAGCAAATATAGAGAGAGTTCTTGTGAGACAAGAATCAAGTGCAAAGAAATAGTTAAAGCTTGCACTTCGAGAGGTAAATCCTTAGTTGTTATTATGTTCGTCTAAATTTTGTTTAAAAGCTCAAGAACGTGAGTCGTAGCCATGTACGATTGTTGTTCTCCGTGTTCTTGAGCATTTCTTCATTTTGTAGTAGTTATATTGTCGAATTTCATTTCATAGTTTAAAGCTCAAGAACGTACGTTGTAGCCATATACGATTGTCGTTCTCCGTGTTCTTCGTGTGTTCTTTTGCAATAATTATAAATTGTTATAATCAAGTAAACAAGCCGTTATAGTGACCAAATTTTGTTAAATATAAAGTGTCATAATCATATATGTAAGCAGTTATAATGCTCAAATTATTTCAAGTATGAAATCTAAAAGCTTAAGAACATAAGTAGTTACCATGTACGATTTTTCGTTCTTCGTGTGTTCTTGAGTAAAAGTCATAATTCCTACTTAAGTAGGTTTATAATTTTGTAATTTAGTGTTATAAAGTTCTGAAACATGATGGCCTAGAAAATTCATGCTTGTGGCATCATGTTTTAGTAAGCTAAACCAAGAACTATGAAACTTAGTTCTTCGCGTTCTTCGTGTTCTTAAGTAAAAGTCATAAATCGTACATAAATAGGTTTATGATTTTGTTATTTTTATGTTATGAAGTGTTATTTAGTCTTATAACATGATATCTTAAGCAAATAAAGCTAGCGGTACCATGTTTCACATGGTTAACCCTAAAACTGTTGATCAAAGCATGCTCACTGACTGTTTTTACTAAAATCCGAAAAGGTAAAGTCAGAATCTGACTTAGAAATATATAGGAAAGTTGTAGTTAATGAAATTATAAGCAATTTATACTCAAGAATCACTTAAAAATATTTTCGTATGACAAAGTTATGGCAATTACCGTAAAAGAGGTAAAAGCTGAACATTTTAAGGGACCCTCGAGTTCAAGCACTGAAAAATGTGATTTTGAATTAGCCAATTTTTCTAATAATTTTACTAATGAAAATAGTCTAGTTAAGATATCCTAAGACTGATTAAAAAGTAAAATTGGGTAAACTAACGTTGAGGAACGCGTAACCCTTTTTGTAGGCGTTTAACGATTTTCCAGGAAACCCTAAAACAGTTTCAAGGCAAATCTTCCAACTCTTGCTATGTGCTACTTGTGTAGTATTGTTAAAATGATAAATGAGATGTGTAATATCATGTTGTTATGTGATAGATGTTATGTGAAGTCTTTAACTGATGTTTGTAAGTCTTCTAACTGTTATGTGTTATGTTTACGAGTTATGAACATGATTTATACACTTTGTGTGTCAATGTGATATAAATAATTGGAATGTGAGTTATATGTGATATTAAATAGAAAATTATGTTCAGTCAAGACATGTTAAAATTTATATGAAAGCATAAACTGCGTATGTGTTATCTGTTAGATTTGCTGAGTTGTCGTGCTCATTGTTGCGAATAAAATATTATTTACAGATTTAAAGATGAACGTTAAGAAGATCATGAACATAAAGATGAAGCATAGAGTAGGTTTTCATGCTTTATTACTTGTATTTGTATAAAGTCATAATGATTGTTGTAATACAAACAAACAAACCATGTAATCGAATATTATATGAATAATATCATGTTATTATCATCAAAAGAGTGTTATATCTTTAAATTTAATATAATGTAGAATTGTTAAATATTAAAATAATGTTGATAAAGAACTATTAATTTGAATGAAGATATTGAATAACATTGTGAGTGTTGAAAGAATTTGAGACATAATCACCGATGAAGATGACAAATTCATTATAAGATTCCTCGGTTTCAAGTACATGTGTGTTATTAATATTCTGAATTTTAGATAGATAGGGAATATCGATATAAAGAGATATCTCTATGAAGATATATATTCAAGTGAGGGTGTTGAATAATTTGGTATATTCTGTAAGAAAAGGAATCTTGCCACGAATAAAGATACAAACATTTATCGCAAGATTCTTCTATTCCAAGAACCATCCTATTATTGATGTTGTGAACCTTAGATATATAGAAGCACAGAATGTCTAAATTTTAAGGTTAAAATTAAACCGTTATATATGGTGTTATCCATTTATACAGATGAACTACAAGTTGATATTTGTATAAATAAAATAATAAGATCGAGATCAAGTTAAGATCCAGGGACTAAGTTAAGAGAAAATTTTAATGTATAGTTTATAATAGACTAATTCAACTAATATGATTATGGGATCATTGGTTAAGTCAATAGATGTATGGAGTTTAACGCACAAAGTCCACCGTAGCCAGTGCGGGGATTTTTGGGGGAGTTACACTAGAAGATCTTTGATATTGCTATTTAGGGGCTATGTTAGCTTGATTTTAACTAGGATGTCACATCAGTCTACTACAGAACCAACCACGTAGATGTTGTTAGAGCTTGGCACGTTCTACAATTTTTGAGTTAAACGTTTTACTCTACGATCCATCACCTTTACGATCCTTCAGCTCTATGATTTGCTGAGTTTACTAATAAGTGGGTTTTATTCTTACGAATTGATTATCTTTTAAATTGATAATTTGTGAATATATAAGTATTTTATGTTACTTTTATTTATTTTTAATTATTTTATAGGATAAAGAATGAAGGTGCATGAATTGTTGCAAAAGTGACCATGACATGGTCTAAGGCATTAGCCTAGCAGGCTAAGCAGTCATCTGCAGCAAATAGGCACGTTGGTGAGACCACGAGCAGCGAGTTAGGGCGGATTGCAACAAGTTATCGCAAGACCTAACAAGCCTTGGGCGCTGTAGCGTAAGAAGTAGGCGCTGCACCACTAGAGCATGTAAACCTCTCGAATCATTAGGCACAATAGTGCAAGAATTGGGTACCACAACGTTACAAGTGATCAGGCTTTCTAGCGTTAAGGCATTGTAACGCTATAGACAAGGATTGCAGCGTTGCGGGGCTTCAAACTGCTCGCGAATTTTGCACTAATTGATTTGGATTAGGAATACTACAACTGCTAGGTTATACGTAGATGAATACTATATATACATAATGAGAGACACACAGAGGAAATATGCATCATAAGAAGCTAGGATTATTAATTAGATTTGAAGGGAGAACAAACGAAGGCTAACGAGGATTGAAGGCTAAGTTTGGGATCGAGCGTCAATTACAAATTTCCCCCCCTAAACTCTTCTTTGTATTTTTGTAATATGAGGATTATATTTAAATTTAGGATGATGTTTTCTTACTCAGATATGAACTAATTTTTTAATTAAGATTACAATGGAACCCAATGATTAGTTTGGATTGATTTATTCTCTTTTTAATTATTATTAGTTATATATGAGTCATTTGTCATATTTTGTGCTTCAATATTTAATTATTTGATCAGTAATTAGCGTAGCAACGTATACGAAATTGGGAGATGGATTATAGGTTTAGACATGAATATGATATCATATGTTTATACTTATTCTGCTTAAGATGGAATTCATAAATCGTGTATAGGATATGAATATACCTTTGTGCCATATGTAACAATTGTGAGAATCTAATCTTAATGTCTTCTTGTCTAATTTATTTCACATAAGAATATAGTGATTAATTTAGAAGGGAGATGTGTATTTGACCATTGGAAAAGACTTATAAATAATTAGAATTCTGAGTTAACGATTCATTGTAATTAATTAATTAAAAATGGAGTGAAGAAATTTAGATGAGACATTAGGGGAAATTATAATCTTAAGTTTTTTTAATATGATATTAATTCTTGTTAGATAGTTTAGTTTAGTCGTTAATTTAATTAGCTTTTATTTTATAATTTTAATTTATTAGTATAAATAAGATTATTTTGATATAATTTTAGTAATTGGTAGTTATTAGAAGTAATTCCTTGTGGGGTCGACACTCACTATAAGGAAAAATGTTTATTTTCGACAGAATTAAGGTAGGCGAAATTAATTTAATTGAAAATAAGATAATTTCGATGGAATGTTCTATCGAAATTACTTTCCTAGAAATTAATTCAATTCTGACGGAATTCCATTGGAAATGTGGGTCACAAATGGCGCGCACATTTCCCGCAAGCTTGAATTCAATCCTCAACGGAACAAAGGTTAATTTCGATGGACTATTCGTCAATAATAAGTAAGGTAAATTCGACGGATTTATTTTCGACTGACATTCCATCGAAAATATGTTTTAATATTAAATTACAGGCTGTCGATTTCTTTTTATTATTTTCATTTACCCTATCTCTCCTTGCTATATTAATCGTTCTCTATCTCTTTCTCGCTCTCTCTCTCTTTCCTCCCCTGTTGCCGACCATCCGACCTCATCCTTTTCTTCGACCAGTCGTCGACATTTATTCCTCATCAGCGATGACCTGCTCCTCTTCGGCGACAAGGCAAGCCCTAGATCTGAAACCTTAGGTTGTGAAAGAAAAAAAATAATATTGCAGCAGTAGCCAATGGGCTTTTTCTGGCGACGATCTACTACCGGTGACGGGCCAAGGTTGTGACACCCCCAAATCTGGGCCCACACAGCCCAAACTTGAGTTGTCAAAAGACTATACCAAAATAATTACAACGTTTAACAATACAGGGAAAAATAATACACAACTAAGTCTTCACTATTATTTCCACACTATTTTACAACATGTGAAGACTACGATAGCTATCCCTCGGACTCTGACTCCATCCCCCGGCTAGACCCAG
The DNA here is from genome assembly GCA_947179155.2 of Hedera helix. Lineage (NCBI taxonomy): Eukaryota > Viridiplantae > Streptophyta > Magnoliopsida > Apiales > Araliaceae > Hedera > Hedera helix. The sequence continues at coordinate 24,793,090 of OX359283.1, forward strand.
CTACGTTCTTATCTCCTGTTGAAAAACAATGGAACGAAAAAAAATGGTGAGCTCAAATAGCCCAGTAAGAAATATCATGACTAAGATAATGACGAATAACTTATCATTAGCCTTCAACAGTTGAGTTCTTGATAGAATACAATAGACTACAAGGTTTATATCAAAAACTGCAGTTAAATTCTTGAACAATGTTCAGATCAATAATAGCAACAGAATGAGCAATCTATTAGAAGAATAATTCAGACTATAGTGTTCACTCGCTTCTCTATTTAGGAAAACATCATCAACTTTTATCATCTGAAATACCATTAGTCATGATAATACAAATCACATTACTTGGTCATAATCATGCAAATCAACAGTTCATCTTTGCACTACGGGCCAAATATATTCAATATAACACCAACGGTCATGATTAAACTAGATTCAGCCTTTGGTCATAATCATACCAAACAACAGTTCATCTTTGCACTACGGGCCAAAGATATTCAATATAACACAAACGGTCATGATTATACTAGATTTAGCCTTTGGTCATAATCATACCAAACAACAGTTCATCTTTGCATTACGGGCCAAAGAGAACATTCACCACGTGTCATAAAAGACACCGAACAGATGTATCGCCTTTAACCTATTATATCACCTTTAACCTATCACCTGTTCAACAATTATATCGCATCTGTGCCCCCGGCCACAGATATTCACAACAACTTGATTCTTGATGATTAGTACAAATAACAGTGATACAAATGATGAACAAAAGAAACAGAGTATCAGAAGTTTACTTTGTGCAGATTCAAATAATGTCCAAATTGTCAACATGATGTGGAGTGAAATTCAAAAATGATATTCAAAATCCACAGTTCAGAATAACGGTTACAGTTCAATAGAAATGTTCACGTAAATAGGAAGGTTCAATTGAAATGATGAAGTGCAATTATTATGGAACATATAATATTTTCAGGAATTATAGAAGCAATAGTTCCATAATAAGTTTCGATTTAAGAGTATGAAAGAAAATAATATCCCTTACTGTAGCAGATTTGATTAACAAAAGGTGAAGAAAATTAATATCCCTTACCATAGTAAGTTTGAATAATGGAAGATGAAAAAGATGGTATCCCTTATGAGTATAAAGGAAAATAATATCACTTACGAATATGAAAGAAAATGATATTATAAACGAATATGGAATAAAAGGGTCATGTGATGTGTAGACAAATTATTTCCACAAGAGACAAATAAGAAATAAATACAAAGGGTTATTCACCAACAGGCGGTAGTCCGCGCAGTAAGGTTATTTCCACAATTTAATAAAAATTGAATACGAAGAGTTATTCACCAAACAGACGGTAATCCACGCTGTAAGGTTATTCTCAGAGATTAATAAGGAATGAATACGAAATGTTATTCATCAACAGGCGGTAATCCGCGCCGTAAGGTTATTCCCATAATTTAATACATGAAAATAAATGACACATCTTATGACGATATTATTTTCGAGAATCAAAGAATGATAATCTCTTACCGTGGTAAGTTTAAATAATAGAATATGAAAGAAGATGATATTCCTTACAAGTAAGAAAATAATACCATTTATGATGATGAAAAGAATGATACCCCTTACCTTAACACTTAACTGAATATTGATTTAAAATGAGGTTGATCAACCTATATATTTATAATAAAATTAGTAATTACCACATATAAATTTCAAAGTGTATGATAACTCGTATAATATGAACTATCAAAATTATATATATTTAACATAATTTTTGTAGTATAATATAACAACTTTAAAATAGTTTTTAAAATAATATTCCAAAATAAATCTTCTAAAGAAAGCTTTTAAAAATGAATCTTCTCGAAGAAGAGTCTTCTAAAGAAAGATTTGTGAATATCGTGAAAAATAGGAATTTATGAAATTACTACTTTTTAATAAAAGACTTACTTAGAAATTTTTTGTACTCCTTTTGGATTTAAAACACTCAAGATAACTTTACTATTCTCAGAGAAAACTCATAAAATTCTTATAGAAAATTTTTATGTTTTAGGTGTAATTTTTCTATTCAGCTGAGCAAGCTATTTATAGGAGAAAAGAAGGCACTATGCGCAGTATGTGGCAACAGGCGTGATGCACGCCTGCCTAATTCTTTCTGAATTGGCAGCACAGTCGGTTGCCTAATCCACCAACCCTCCAGCCACAAATTTCACATTTTGATTTTCATGTGGCCCCCACATAGGGTCCACATGTTACTATTTAAAAATAATAATTAATAAAAAAAATTTTTAAAAAAATATTTATTTTTCTTCATGTGAGTCCTTTATATAAAATAAAATAATGCTACAACAATAATTCAATAATAATGTAAGAAACACGTTACAGATCATTATTAATTTAATAATATAAATTATAGTGTATTTGCTACTGTGACAATTATTAAGTTCAATAATTTTAAACTACAGTACACCAACAATTATTAAGTCAATGATATAAAATACAGTTTAATGACAATTATTTAATTAATAATGTAAAATACTGTGCAACAACAATTATTGATGAATACTGTGCAATGACCACGTTATTAGATCAATAATATGAGATACTGTGCAATACCGTGTGTAATACTGTGTGCTACAGCAAAATATCATAAATTATCGTATGCTACAATAAAATACCATAAATTACCGTATGCTACTATTCTTTTATCACCGGTATTTTAACAGTTAAAAGTGATAACGTCGTTGACTATTTTTATTTAAAAGATTACTTCTGTCGTTTTCTATATTCGACAAATATTCCGTTGTGGGGTTCACCAATGATTAGTTATTTCGGCGCCGTCGTACGACCCAAATATTTCCCGACAAAACGAATATTCCCCGACCAAACGAATATTATCCGACAAAATAAAATTTGCACATAACCTCCTTAACTTTTAACTTTATAAATTTAACCACTTACTGTTTCAGAAAATATATATATATATATATATATATATATATATATATATATATATATATATATATATATATGAAGAGAAATTAAATTTTGTATTTCATAAAATTTGGGGTCTTACAACCTCCCCTTTTTATGAAATTTCGTCCCCGAAATTGACGTACCTGGCATTTCTATTGAACTGTAACTGTTATTCTGAACTGTGGATCTTAAATATCATACTTGAATTTTACTCCACATCATGTTGACAATTTGGACATTATTTAAATCTGCACAAAGTAAACTTCCGATAATTATTGTTTATCCTGTTTCTTCTGTTCATCATTTGTATCACTGTTATTTGTACTAATCATAAAAAATTAAGCTGTTGTGAATATCTGTGGCCGGGGGCACAGATGCGATATAATTGTTGAACAGATGATAGGTTAAATGTGATATAATAGGTTAAAGGCGATACAACTGTTCAGTGTCTTTTATGACACGTTGTGAAAGTTCTCTTTGGCCCGTGGTGCAAAGATGAGCTGTTGTTTGGTATGATTATGACCAAAGGCTGAATACTGGTATAATCATGACCGTTGGTGTTATATTGAATATCTTTGGCCCGTAGTGCAAAGATGAACTGTTGATTTGCATGATTATGACCAGGAACTGTGACTTTGTATTCTCATGGTCAGTGGTGTTTCAGATGATAAAAGTTGATGATGTTTTTCTTAAAAAGAGAAGCGAGTGGACACTATAGTCTGCATTATTCTTCTAATAGATTGCTCATTCCGCTGCTATTATTGATCTGAACGTTGTTCAAGAATTTAACTGTAGTTTTTGATATAAACCTTGTAGTCTATTGTATTATATCAAGAACGCAACTGTTGAAGACTAACAATAATTTATTCGTCATTATCTTAGTCATGATATTCTTTCCTGAGTTATTTGAGCTCACCCTTTTTTCTTGTTCAATTATTTTTCAACAGGAGATGAGAACGTAGCTGGGTCTAGCCGGGGGATGGAGTGAGAGTCCGAGGGATAGCTATCGTAGTCTTCATGTGTTGTAAAATAGTGTGACAATAATAGTGAAGACTTAGTTGTGTATTATTATACACTATATTCTTGAACGTTGTACTACTTTGTAATAATTTTGTTGTAGTCTTTTGACAACTCAAGTTTGGGCTGTGTGGGCCTAGATTTGGGGGTGTCACAACAACCCTAGGGTGCAATCGCTTAGAATAACACAGTTTATCACCAGGGGCGGATCTAGGAATTTTCGTCAGCAGAGGCGGATTTTAATTATTTTTTTTTGTTTAAGTTAAATAAAGAAAACTTGAACAAAATTTAGCAACCAAAAAAAAAAAAACTTAACTAATCATAATAATGTTTACAAATTGCAATAAATATTCATAATCCAAAGTAAAAAATAAATTTCAAATAAAAAACATTTAGATACAATTTAGAAATTTACTTCGGTTACTTGTCATAGTTCAATTTGAATGATTCACCACATGCTCAGAGTCTCAAACCAAATTTGCTTTCTATATTCAAATAAAATCATGAGTTAATTTCAAAGCATATATTAGTTTTAGTATCTTTTTATAAGTTTCAAATAATCTTTACTTGAAATAAGAGAAATAAATCATCCAAAATTTATACTCAGAACACCAAAAATTATACATGATCCATTAGTTAGATTCATGGAAGTAAAGTGATTATAACAACTAGAAATGAATAGCTGCTAAAGGCTCATAGTCATTTTTCAATTTCCATTTCCCATTATAAAATAAGGCAAAATCATTGTAATCTATCACAATAAAAGAAAGAAACTACTCGACCAAAATGATCCCATTTTCAATTGAAGATTAAACAACCCAAAAACAAAAACCCAATCAGACCAAATTAAACAAATAGTAACCACAATCAACCAAATCAATAACAAAAAAAATTCAAACTTAAATCAAACAATCTCTCATAGTTCACACGCTGATGAACAATTCAAAACCAAAAACTATATAAAAAATACAGAGAGAAAATTAAAACTCAGAAATCTAAAAACTAGATCGGAATCAAAAGTACCTGCGATGGATGAGAGACTGAGATAGGGTTATAAAAAGTTTGAATGAATGCAGATAGACCAAAAGGGAAAAAAATGACAGAATTGGAGGAGATGTTTGCTCCTTTTGGTTCTCCTCTCGCTCTACGTTGGTGTCTGATTGGGTTATTTGCAGGGCCGACTCTATAGCAAAGGAAAAAAAGCTTGGACTTTAGGCCCTATTTTAAAGGAAAATCCCAAAATTTTAAACACCTCAATCAATCCTTTAGAGCTCATAGTCCAATCTAAATATTAAATATCTAAAAAAATTAACAGTATAAAAAAAAGTCTCATTTAAATAAAAAAATATCAATACTCCCTCCGTCCCAAAATAAAAGTCATCCATTGGCTTTTATAGTCAAATTGACCATTTTTAAAATTAATAATTAAACATATATATTTAGATTTTCAAAAAAGTAAATATTGAGATTAGTATTAAATTTTATATAGTTTATAGACTTTTTACATATATATTAAATAATAATAAGATATATTTATTTGAAAAATGGTTAATTTGACAGTAAAAGTTAATGGAGAACGTACCAAAGATAGAAAGCCTCATTTAGAAATATCATTTTAAGTCTCATATTTTCTTAAGCCACTCCTGGTTAATATTATGTATACTTCTAAGATTTCACTAAACCTTAAAACTAAGAAGCTTGTATTTAGAATTGGTTTATGAAATTTTGTTTGCCCCTTCCAAGTTTAACTCTTTCATTAAACTATCCCATTAAGTATATTAATTTACATATCTATCCTTGCTCTTATACCTATAAAAATAAAATAAAAAAATCTAGCAGGGGCAGCCGCCCATGCTGCCCCTTAAACAGATCCGCCCCTGTTTATCACTATTAGCATAAATCAACTCAAGTAAAGTTGCACTGTTTAAGGTACGAAAATTACTCCCGTTAAGTAACTTCTAAAATTAAAAATATATTTTTGACTTAAAAATTAGAGATATATTTTGAACTTTTAAATTCTAAAATTTTAAATTGTTATGAATTTATTCAAATTTTGGGAACAACAAATATGTTAATATTAATAGTTTTCTTTAGGTAGTACACAATAGTTATATTTTTATATGCTAAAATCAAATACTAAATTAGTATTTTTTGCAGTTTAAGATTTTATAAATTGACTTAAAAGTCCAAATGTGTTTCTTGTTCTGGGCATGAACGTGGATCGCATGTTAGACTGCAAACCAAAAATTAGTTTTCAAATAAATATAAGTTATAGTCCTATGGCAGGGATTCGGAACTAACAAATTAGATACAGAACCTATCTCCACTCTAGGCTAGCTCTAGTTTGATTGAAGTGGAAATTAGGCAGATTGATTGCTCGCAACAAGTTTTATTTTGATGAATATAATTATGTATTGCGAAAGTTTTTTATTGAATAATAATTGTAATGTATATCAATATTTTCGGCACAAATTAAAGGAAACATACCTTCAGAAATTGGTACACATATTTTCAGACAATGAGCAGTAAACAATAAAGCAAAAACCCTAATCTAGTAGGGTGTACGAACTCGTATAAAAGTGTTCATCCAAATCAACATCATCAAGCACCATATCATATCAAGGATCTAACCATTTCAAATACAGGGATTAGGAAAAGAAAAAAGGAAAGATAATTTTTATTTTTTTAAAAAGATGAAACATATTAGTGTACTAGTAATTGTTTGTGTCTAAAGGCACGGTATAACAAAAAATTAAATTAAAATTTGAAAAATAAAAATATTATTATCATTTGTATTATTATTAAATTTATTATTATTATTATTATTATTATTATTATTATTATTATTATTATTATTATTATTATTATTATTATTATTATTATTATTATTAAGAAAATTATAAAATATAAAAATTATAAATATTATTATTATCGGTATTATTATTATTATTATTATTATTATTATTGTTATTACTATTACTATTATTATCATTATTATTATTTTTATTTTTATTATTATTATTGTTATTATTATTATTATTACTATTATTATATTAATTATTATTATTATTATTATTATATTAATTATTATTATTATTATTATTATTATTATTATTATTATTATTATTATTATTATTACTACTACTACTACTATTATTATCATTATTACTATTATAATCATTACTATTGTTATTACTATTGCTATTATTGTTATTGCTATTGCTATTATTACTATTGCTATTATTATTATTATTATTATTATTATTATTATTATTATTATTATTATTAATTATTAATTATTATTATTATTATTATTATAATAGTGTAGGGATGAATTTGATTTGGACGAAATTTTTTTTGTGAGATAAAATGTGAGCCATCAGATCAAGTTGGAAGAATCTGAACCATCTTTGTGCTTTTAGATTTAAAATGGGTTCTGTTTTATTATATAGATAAGTGATACAGTAGAAAATATCAATAAAAAATATAATTTTCACATATTTTATGATTTATAGAGTTTTAATTTATTTAATATATTTTAATTTTAATTTATGAAAATCCAATAATTTTAGGTTTAGTATTATTTTTAATTTTTTTTAAAAAAATTAACTAGTCATAAGAAAGTTAATTAATATTTTTTATTATATTTTTCAGATTAACTATAGATAAGTATCTAGATTTATAAATATAGATTTTTTGAGACTTTTTATTAATTCAATTCAATTTTTAATGATATTACTTATTATTTTTTCTTGAAGATTTTTCTCTCTCATGTCAGGTAGGTTTATTTTTTTACTAGTATTAGACCGTTATCTAATCCATATACTTGTATAGTTGTATTAGTACATTAAATTAACCAATTTTTTAATGCGTCAGTAAGTCATGTAGTTAATAGTTCAACTATATAAACCGATCAATAAATATATATTGGATTAGAAGGACCAACATCAAATAAATGTAGGATTCAACATCGAAAATGAGACCAATACATTTTCCATCCAACATGTAAATTCTCAAAAATGTAGATGACAACGTTTTTTGGATGGCATGCACATTCTAAATTCATTGTTGCACAACTTCTTATGTTAAAGAGATAATATTAACCTTAATTAATTGAAAGTCAATTACTTCATTCAACATTTGTCCATTTTAGCCTTGAGCTTATTATACTTAAAAACTCAAAAAAAATAAAAAACTCTATAATATTTGAAATTTTATTGACTAAATAATTTTCTATTTACTTTGAATTTTAAATTCATGAATTGATTTCAAGTCAGTTTCTTATATTTTTTGAATTAGCTAGACCAATTTGACTGTATTGTAGAGTATCACTTTAATATGATATGAAGCTAAATTATATATCATACATGTTTTAAAAAATATGAACAAGAAGGTTTACCATTTATAAATCTTTTTATTTTTTATTTTTTCTAATATTTTAGTTATTATAGTCTTTAATTTATTTTTTAATATATTATAATATAAAATATTTCAAATTAAAAAGAATGCTATTAATTAAGAAAATAACTAGTTTAATATAGTAGTTTAGTTTCATACTTCATATATTGTTGAAGATCATGTTTTGAAATTGCAAACTAAGTGTATACATATTTTGTCTTGTAAATATAATGTTAAATAAATTTAAAGCCAAAGTAGATATATAGTAAATTTATTAATTGAATTTATATATATTAAGGGTAGTATAGTCTGTATAGTTTGTTTCACAAAAAAGATGTGCAAGAATACATTTAGGATGTACATATATCAACATCCCATTTCATTTTTGTTGAAAAAACTAGACTTAAAATGAAACGAGTTTGGTACCAAATAAAAACTTATTTTATAGTTTATACTGTTCATTGAAAAATGGCGTGTGATGGAGAGGATCTATACAAGTACAACTATGTAAATACGTACGTACCTTACTCTGTTTATAAATTTTTATTTAAGGAAAAGAGAAGGAAAAATAATTAAAATTCTTCTAAATTTCATGTTTATGAGTTTTTTTAAATAGGAAGTGAATTCCTTGAAAGAAAAAATTGATTCAATTTTTGGCTCAAAATTTTCACCTCAATGATGCACCAGTACTGTATTAGTATCATTTGAGTACTTAAACTAATAAAAAGTTAAAAAAAAAAAGTTTGATGTAAAAATTTGATTATCACTTATTTCAAATATAAATTATTAAAAATGAAGATTTAGAAAAGTAAAGATATGTACCGGGTGAAATTATATATATATATATATACATATATGTATGTATGTATGTGTGTGTGTAACATGTAACAAAGAAAAAAAAAAAATAAACAAAATAATTCTAATAGATAGACATAATTAAATCATATCATTTCTTATATTTATATATGTAAAAGAAATATAATAATAGTGTAGTTTAAAAATAAGAATCATTTATCATCCCTTCTCTACTTTTAAACTAAAAAATAAAAGAAATTTTAATTAAAATCTCAACTCATCCCTTTCTTTCTAAAACTCACAAACATAACAACAACAAAAAAACTATAATCTTTTCCCATCCTTTCCGCTTCTATACTTCCCTTATAGGGCTGCAAATGATTCGAACCGAATTGAACATTGTCGAACTCGAACCGAACTTGAACCTCATTAGTCGAACTCGAACATGTTCGAGTAGCATTATCGAACCAATGCACTTGTGCGAGTTCGGTTCGTTAGTGTTCGCGAACAGTTTGCGAACATGTTCGAGTTCGCGAGCAGATCGAGTTCGACTATATGCTCGAGTTCGCGAGCATACTTGAGTTCACCTATAATGCTCAAGTTCGTCTATTATGCTCGAGTTCGCAAAAATTAGGCTAAATAATTTTGTTTTTTTTTAAAAAATTTAAAATTTAATTACAAGACTAAGAGGACTCAGATATTCGAGTTTATTTAGGAATTAGGAATAGTCAAATAAGATATAATATATCATAATATCATATTATAATATATTCATATATATTAAATTAGTAGTAGTGGTCAATATTATTGTTAATTACTTAATTAGTCTAGAATAAATAAATATTACTACTTCCTCAATTAATTAATTATTTTTATATTTTTGTATTTTTTACTTTTAGGTAAAACAAAAGAAAAAAAATACTCCATCTATTTCTTAAAAAGAATCTTATTTGAGATTTTTTTATAATGAAATTATAAAATTCTAAAATTTAAAATAATGTGAATTTAGTTGATTTAGATTAATTCAATATCTAATAAACTAATATTGTAAAGTTGTTAACCTTGAAATATATTACTACTAGATACTTCTTCCGTTCTGAAATATAAGTAATAAGATCAACTGCTCAAGTATGAATTTTTAATTTAAAAGGGATGTGGTAATTAACTTTTGAATAACATAAATCTTGAGAATTATTTTATAAAAAGTTTATAATTTTCATAATTATATTGTTTAAAACTAAATAATTTTTTTCTAAAAAACTAAAGTAATATATTAAATTTTATAATTTTGTAAATTAACTACAATTCTAATATCAAAGGCTCAAAGTAATTTAGAGACTTTTTGTGTTTTTATTTTTTTTTTTCACCTTTTTGCTTATTTTAATTTAAATTATTAACTCATTTTAATTTCATGCAAACGGTACCGTGACATTGCTTTATTAGATTATTAAACTTTTTAAACACTATTTTTTATACTAAATATGATTACTTAATTGCATAAAACAAAGTTAGTTAATTATTTTTTCTCACCGTCTCACATATACACTATAAGTCTGTAACACTAAAAAATTCAAAAATTTTAAAATCAAGTTTGCACTTTTAATTATATGGTTGATGGACGATAGGTTGATGTAAACAATGATTATTATTCTATTAGTGAAGTCTCAATACATTGATAACTTGATTTCTCTATTATCTATCTTGATTTGGCAATTTCAACAACTCAAGCAAATGTAAGTAATTGTATTGTATCATTCTTTAATTAATGTCAAATTGTCATTGCATGAAGATTAATGACATTATTTATGTGATTTATGACATGTGTTATAATTTATTAAATTATCAGTGATATAAATTGTAATAATCTAACAATCATTATTAAATAATTTATGAAAATATTACAATTATTTTAATTAAATTGCAGGTGAAGAAGTACACATTATTATTTATTAATTATTTAATAAAAATGTGTACTTCTAATCAATTATTAAAAAAACAAAAAGATGTTTAAGTAAAAAAAAAAATTACTAAAAATTAACAATTATTGATAAGACAATCTTTAAAATTTAATATGAAATAACTAATTATTTGTATTTATAATTTAAAAATATTAAACATATAAGAAATACAATTCAAACTGGAGCAGCTAACGAACCGAACCGAACCGAACTGCGCCAAACACTATTATAGTCGAATCGAACTTGAACCGAACTGTTCACGAACATAGTCGAACCGAACCACATGGTTCGCGAACATGTTCAATCGAACAATAAAAAACGATACCATGTGCGAGTTCGGCTCGAAAATGTCAAATAGTCGAACTCGAACCGAACCGAACCGGTTCGCGAACAGGTCTGTTCGTTTGCAGCTCTATTCCCTTCTCATCCCTCCAAACTCACGAACGCTGCCCATCTATATAATAAAGTAAAATTATTTTTGAGTTCTTAAGTTGACAGACCACAAGAATGTCTCAGATTCATTTACCCAAATTTAATGGTCCAGATTGATTCTTTCCTACAAAATTCCCCCCCATAACTCATACTAAATTTCCCCCCATAACTCATACTAAATTTCCCCCCAAAACTTATACTAAATAATAATAATAATAATAATAATAATAATAACAACAACAATAATAATAATCATTAATATAATACTAATAATAGTAATAATAATTATTATTATAATTATAATAATAATAATACTAATACTACTACTACTACTACTACTAATAATAATAATAATAATAGTAATAATTATTATTATTATAATAATAGTAATAGTAATAGTAGTAGTAATAGTAATAGTAATAATAATAATAATAATAATAATAATAATAATAATAATAATAATAATAATAATAATAATAGTAATAGTAATTGTAATATCCCGGATATTTAAATGAATTAGAAATAAGATATTTAATATTTAATAAAGGTTGGAGTTTGATAACCTAGTAGTGATAGATAAATAGAGGTCCAAATTAAATTTAACGGACTAACTTAGATATGATGATATCAAAATTTTTGATAAGTTAGCAAGTAAAGTGATAATTCAATAAACTTGACTAACAACAAGTCTAATTAAATTAAGAGAATTAATTAGTGGAGTTATGTAATTATGCGACGTGGTTGCGTGTAAATTAAATATGTATTTATATGAATATATATATGCGTGCATATTTAGTAACATAATTTAATGGTTAATTAAATTGTGATAAATAGATAGATTAATATTAAATTAATCCGAATTGAATTAAAAGGTTTATTGTGGAATTAATTTATTCATTAATCAACAATTATGCAAATTGTTGATAAATTATTTGTGAGGAATAATTATGTAATTTATATAATTATAAATTATATAAAGTAGTTGAATTAATTAAGGGAGATTAGTAATTGTATATATGTACAACATTTAATTTCATATATATGTACATATATATAAAGGGATTAAATTAATTAAGTAATTTTAAATAGTAATTGAATATATTAAATGAATATATTCTATAATTAAATAAATCATTGTAAATGATTTATGAGAGTGAGAAATTTAATTATACAATTATTTGTGTAATATTAATTAAATAATTAAATAAATTATTTAAATAAGAAATTGAGTAAATATATTATTATTTCAACGTATTTTCGGGTAAATGGAATTATTTCCATAATTGGTGAGAAATGAATTATTTAATGTACATGTATTAAATAATTTAATTTATGGCCTAAATAATATATATTAAATTATATATTGTATTTATTTTAATTTCATAATTTATTGTGAAATTGTTTTTGAGGTAAGGTAATGTGTATAAATAATATATATATAGATTATATATATTATTATTAGCGAACACACTCTAAAGTTTTAATATCAAAATAATTGACAAGTTGTCATTAATTAAATATTCAATTAAATTGAATATAATGAGTGAATTAAATTTTATAAATTAATTAATATGATAATTAATTAATGTAAATAATGTAAAATATTATTAATAATATTATTAGTCCATTTAGTAATTTAATACTTATGGGTTAGAATATTTAATTATTTATTCAATCTAATTATTTATTTAATCATGGATTGAATAATTAATGTGTAAATTATTAAATTAGCCCAACATGGGTCAATTAGTAGCCCAAGTGGAGAATAATAAAATTTGATAATTTAGTAGCCCAAACAATTTAATAGAAACCCAATTGGTATTTTAAATTAAAGCCCAATGATTGGCCCACTTGAAAAATACTTTATAAAACTATTAATTCTTAAAAAGTGAAAAGTGACATTCATTTTAGGACAAGCTTCTTGGATCAGCCGGCAAGGAAGAAGTAAAAGAGATTGAAATGTTGAATTTCTTATTTTATTTATTATTTATTAAATGGTTGCTTGTTTGCTTTTATTGTACATGACAACCATGCCTTTTTTCACCAACTAAGTCATGGGCTATTTTTCTTGTACAAGTATCCAAGTAGGAGTATCATGAATTATAGATATAATTTTTGTATCTAGGAATTTTGCTAATATACTTAAAATTGTAGACATTATATTTCATTTATATTTTTTTCAAGTTCCAAAAGAGAGAGAGTTTGAGATAAATAGCTTGGGAGAGTAAGTATTTTGAGAGAGAGCATGGAGAAGGTAGAGAAATAGTTCTTGGTTCATGTCTTCAAGTTGCACAACCTACTTTGGAAGGAAAATGAAGATATCCATTAAAACAAGGTAATTGTTATTTTAAAATCTAGCTTTGTTTTAAATTAATTAAACCATCATGTTAGTATAAATATGCTAATATAGTTAGTGTGACGACCCCAAATCCGGGTTCCATAACCTCGAGTTTGGTTCTCACTATTCAACACATTACTAACAATTAAATACATACATTGCATTTAAATATCGCGGAAAATACATATTGGTTCCCTTCAAAAGGTTATAATACCAGGGTCTATCAACCTTAACATAATAACAGTTCCTATCACAAGGAATTACAAAAGGTTTAACAACCGTAAATACATAATTAAAGATCTAATTAGCATGCATAAGCTAACTTAAACTCTGGCATTTCCTTTTCCCTTATCTTTCTTTGAGCAATCAGGATTATCTGAAAAATGGTTCATGATATAGCAAGAATGAGCAACTAGTTTGCTCAGCAAGTTTAGAACAATCATATAGATTTAATATATCATGAATGAATGGGAAATATCATCAATGATTCAACAATAGATATAACAATTGTGAATGAAACAGGATTCAAATTTTAATAAACAGAATATTTGAATCTTAAAATGCTGAGTGGTCACTAAGGACCCTGAACTAACTAGGGTATAATAGAGTTTCTTCTGACCCTTTTAGTTGTTTGGTTTTCAAGGGGATCAGCCTATTCAACCCGCTGTATATGCATTACATTTAGTCACTGGCGCCCAAAGTCGGTTTCCCGACACAAAATCCCCTAATTTAGGGTTGTTCAATTCTCAGACTTAATATAAGAAATCCGCACCCAACAATGGTTTGGATAAGCTTTTAAAAGTATTCAAGTTATTGAATTTAGAAACGCAATGTCTAGCTGAACTATTAGCTTCAGACATTTTTAATACAGTTCATGAATCAAGAACTAACAAGCTTTAAATGCACTAAGTGCGATTGTATAAACAATATGGATGTGGAATAATTTTAAATAATTAAACCACTTCAAGCTTTAACAATAAATACAAGTATGGAAACTTGTTCAACGATAATAATTGAGTAGGGTTAGAGAACTTGCCTGTTTGCTCAGCTACAATAATTGTCTAGCTTTAACTAACTTGCTTTGAAAGACCTAACATTAATAAAGTCGGTCTAATAATTAATACGACGTATTTGCATAATTATACGCTTAATAACGAACTTATTTACCACATAAGTACTAACACATAAATTACATTAGTCAAAACAATATTATTAACCTTATAGACACTTAATCATTTTAGGTTAATAATTTAATAAGTTAGAAAATATTTTTCTTAAGTGTTGGACACTTATTAAACCCTTAAACAACTTATTATAATTTTTTAATTAAATCATAATTAAATTTAATTTATTTTATTAACTCAATCTCTATTTAATTACTATTTAATATTGATTAAATAGAAATTAATTAATTAAATCTAGTTATTATTTAAAATAAATAATAAATAATTGTACTTACTTATTATTTAATTAAGGAAATTAAATAATAGTTTACTAATCTTAATCCTCTTTAATTATTATTTAATGTCAATTAAATAATAATTAATTATTTAATTAATTTTAATTATTATTTAAGGTCAAATAATAATCAAATCATTTTTATTTATTATTTAAATTAAATAATAAATTATTACTCTAATAACTTAATTTCCATTAATCGTTATTTAATGATAATTAAATAATAATTAATTACTTAATTATCCTTATTTATTATTTAATAATATTTAAATAATAAATAATTAATTTATAAATTTTATCTCTCTTTAAATATTATTTAATAGGCATTAAATAATAATTGCTAATTTATCATCTTTATTTATTATTAACATTTAAAATAATAAATAAATAATAATTTATTTAACTTAACCATGGTTTAGCTAACTAGATTAATATTTAAAATATTTAAATATTAAACTTAATGAAAAATATCCTCCCCAATATTATTTTTGTATTATTATTATTTTTGTTATAATTTTAATTTAATTTTTAAATATTTAAATTAATTAAAATTAACCCGAATGGCATTTTCGTAAATAAGTTGAAAAATCCGGACCGATGGCAATTCTGTAAATAATCAGAAAACTGATCGGAGGGCAAAATGGTAATTCTGCCAAGAAAAACGCGGAGGGGCAGAATCGTAATTCCGCCGAAAAGTTTCTTACCGCGCATTGCGCGCGTTTTAGTTTGTTACGGGTCAAAACGACGCCGTTTCTGGAAAGCAGAAAACGGCTTCCGCGCGTACGCGCGGAGTAACTTTTTACGGACACCAAACGACGTCGTTTGGCTCCGTGTTTTCGGTGAACAGTGCTGCTCGCGCATTGCGCGAAAAATCCAAATTTTTTTATTTTTAGCAGATTGTGAACAGTGCTCCGGCTACCCATTTTAAATAAAAATATACCATCAAGTAAGCTTTAACTCTTCAATAAAAATCCAAAAAAATTACCAATCACCTTATATTAATTTATAACATGAAAAATTAATTTTTCATGATTTAATAACATTATTTTTTTATAAAAATTTGTACATCACATAAACTACCATAAATCATAAATTTTTGTATATAACTCCATTTTGAGTGATTCAAACTTTGTTTTTCTCATGATTTAATGTTCTATAATATTAGAACATCAAACCTTAGTTTTATAAAAATATTTTTGGTAATATATTTCAAAACTTGTTTACACACTACTAAATACATATTTTAGCATATAAAATATACCAAAATACAAACCAAGCATATTAAACTCAAGCATGGCATAAATATTACCTCTACACATTAATAACTATATTAACATGTTTATACTAACATGATGATTTATTTAATTTAAAAACAAAACTTTATTTAAAATAACCATTACCTTGATTTAATGGCTATATTTCTTTTTCTTCCAAAGTAGGTGATGAGGTTTGAAGGCATGAACCAAGAACTCCTTCTCTTGGTATTTTTGCTCTCAACTATAATTTTTCTACACTCTCAAATGCTCTCTAGCTTGAAAAATGGAGGAAGAAGAATGACTAACACAATGCTCCTAATTTGCAAGTATACTTGCAATATTGATAGATACATAATATATCTAATAATTTTAGCCCATCATGCACCTATTGGATACTTACACAAGTTAGCCACATTAGGTGAAAAGAAGCATGGTGTCTATGTACTTTAAAAATCAATCCAAGCAATCCTTTAATTAAATAAATAAGAAAATAAACTAAAATAAAACAAAATTCAATTTTCTCTCTCCTCCTCCTTGTAGGCTCTCGGCTGGACTCCTTTCTTTTGTCCCAAATTCAAAGTCACATTTCACTTTTTAAACAATTAATAGTTAATTTAAGTATTTTCCAAGTGGGTCAATCTTTGGGATTTAATTTAAAATACCAATTGGGCTTCTATTAAATTGTTTGGGCTACTAAATTGTCAAATTTTATTATTCCCCACTTGGGCTACTAATTGACCCATGTTGGGCTAATTTAATAATTTACACATTAATTATTCAATCCATGGTTAAATAAATAATTAGATTGAATAAATAATTAAATATTCTAACCCATAGGTATTAAATTACTAAATGGACTAATAAATATTATTATTAATATTTCACATTATTTACATTAATTAATAATTATATTAATTAATTTATTATATTTAATTCACTCATTATATTCAATTTAATTGAATATTTAATTAATAGGAAACTTATCAATTATTTTGATATTAAAACTTTAGGGTTTGTTTACTAATTTAATAACATATTAGTAACCCCCTTTAATTAATTCTAGTAATTAATTACATAATTATTTAATCACATAATTAATCAATCACATAAAAGGATTTAAATAATCTCATAAAAATAACTCGTTGTAAATTAAATTAATAATTTAATTAATAAAGATGTGGAAATTCTAGGACATTACATTCTCCCCTCCTTATAAAAATTCCGTCCTCGGAATTGTAAAATAAGGTTACTCAAATAAAAACGGGTAATTTGTCCTCATTTCCTCCTCTAATTCCCACGTAGATTCTTCAATGGCGTGATTCCTCCAAAGTACTTTGACAGAATGAATTATCTTATTTCTCAGTTTCTGTTCCTTCCTATCGAGTATCTGAACAGGAACTTCTTCATATGATAAGTCCTTCCCGACTTGAATTGGCTCATAGGAGATAACGTGCTTGTAGTCTGGTTTGTATGGCCGCAATACCGACACGTGAAACACATTGTGAATATGTTCCAATTCAGGAGGTAAAGCTACCTCGTATGCTACTTCACCCACTCTTCTCAATATTTCGAATGGTCCTATGAACCTTGGACTCAATTTCCCCTTCTTTCCAAACCTGATCTTCCCTTTCCAGGGAGATACCTTAATGAACACAAAACTCCCCACCTCGAAGTCTCGTTTCTGTCGATGTAAATCGGCGTATTTCTTTTGACGGTCTTGAGCTGTTACTAGCCGAGCTCTTATTACCTTGATAATTTCTACTGTCTGTTGAACCAATTCTGGCCCCAACAGTCGGCGTTCTCCTACCTCATCCCAACATAGAGGTGTTCTGCATTTTCTGCCATATAAAGCTTCGTAAGGCGGCATACCTATGCTCGCATGATAACTGTTGTTATATGCAAACTCAACTAGTGGTAGATGGATTTCCCAACTGCCCTTGAAATCCATCACGCAGGCCCTGAGCATATCTTCCAATGTCTGAATTGTTCTCTCACTTTGCCCATCAGTCTGCGGATGATACGCTGTACTCATTCTCAACTGTGTCCCCAATCTCTCCTGAAGACTTCTCCAAAATTTTGACGTGAAGCGCGGATCTCTGTCTGACACAATCGATACCGGCACCCCATGTCTTGAAACTATCTCTTTGATGTACAATTTGGACAACTGATCCAAACTGAACCTAATCTTGATCGGCAAAAAGTGCGCTGACTTTGTTAGCCGATCCACAATCACCCAAATTGCGTCATATCCCTTCTGTGTTGCTGGAAGTCCTACCACGAAATCCATTGTGATATGCTCCCATTTCCACTCAGGAATTTCTAACGGCTGTAACAATCCACTTGGTCTCTGATGTTCGGCCTTTACCCTTTGACAAGTTAGGCATCGGCTGACACATTCTGCAACCTCCCTTTTTAAATTTGGCCACCAAAAATGCTGACGTAGATCTTGATACATCTTCGTACTCCCCGGATGTATCGAGTATCTCGTACTGTGGGCCTCTTGCAAAATTTCCTCTCGTAATTCAGGCACTAGCGGTACCCAAACACGATTTTCAAATCTCAGCAATCCCATGCTATCAATTTTAAACTTGACCTCTTCTCCATCGGTCATCCTCTTCCGGATTCTGTCACATTCCTCATCTTTGTCTTGAGCCTCTTTCACCCTATCTAACAAGGTTGGGCTCACCTCGACTTCTATTGACTCGTTTGGACTTCTCACTTCCAACTCCATTCGAGCCATCTCTTGAACCAATTGTTCTTGATCTGTCAATATGAACAATTTCTCCCTGCTCTTTCTACTCAGAGCATCCGCTACTACGTTGGCCTTGCCGGGATGATATAGAATTTCACAATCATAATCTTTGATCAATTCCAACCATCTCCGTTGCCTCATATTTAGCTCCTTCTGTGTAAAGATATACTTCAGACTCTTATGGTCTGTGAATATCTCACATTTTTCTCCGTACAGATAATGTCTCCAAATTTTAAGGGCAAACACTACCGCTGCCAGCTCCAAGTCGTGGGTAGGATATCCCTTCTCATAATCTTTTAATTGTCTGGACGCATACGCAACGACCTTGCCGTTTTGCATAAGCACACAGCCAAGCCCCTTGTGCGATGCATCACTGTAGACCGTAAAACCTCCTGTATCGTCTGGTAAGGTCAATACAGGTGCTTCACTAAGCCTTTTCTTTAACTCCTGAAAACTTTCCTCACACTTCTCCGTCCACACGTATTTTACCGTCTTTCTTGTTAAGTTGGTCAACGGTGTTGCTATCTTTGAGAAGTCTTGAATGAACCTCCGATAGTAACCCGCTAACCCTAAGAAACTTCTTACTTCTGTCGGCGTCCTTGGTTGTTCCCAATTCATTACCGATTCAACCTTCGCCGGATCAACCGAAACTCCCTCCTTGTCAATAACATGACCTAAAAATTGAACTCTCTCCAACCAGAATTCACACTTTGAAAACTTAGCGTACAACCGCTCCTTCCGTAAAATCTCCAACACCAATCTTAGGTGTTCAGCATGTTCTTCCTCCGTTTTGGAATACACCAAAATATCGTCAATGAACACGACTACAAATTTATCCAAGTATTGCTTGAATATTCTGTTCATCATGTCCATAAATGCGGCTGGAGCATTCGTTAGTCCAAACGACATCACCAGAAACTCATAATGCCCATATCGAGTTCTGAATGCCGTCTTGGGTATATCCTCCTTCCTGACTTTCAACTGATGATAACCAGTCCTTAAGTCAATCTTTGAAAAGTACTTCGCCCCTTTCAATTGATCGAAAAGATCGTCAATTCGTGGTAACGGGTACTTGTTCTTAATTGTCACCTTATTCAGCTCTCTATAATCCATACACAATCTCATCGATCCATCCTTCTTCTTTACAAACAGCACCGGTGCTCCCCATGGAGAAACACTTGGCTGAATGTACTTATTATCTAACAACTCCTGCAATTGCACCATCAATTCCTTCAGTTCTACCGGAGCCATCCTATATGGTGCTTTCGATATCGGTGCTGTCCCCGGTACTAAATCAATCACAAATTCTATCTCCCTGTCCGGCGGTAAACCTGGCAGTACATCCGGAAAAACATCCATGAACTCCCTAACTACTGGTATTTGCTCCATCTAGGGACTCACCACTTGTGTGTCAACCACATGAGCCAAATACCCTACACAACCTTTCTTCAATAATTTCTTGGCCTGCATCATCGTCAGACAAGAAGACTGTCTTGACGATTTGCTGCCATAAAATACGACCTTAGACTTATTTAGTGTCTTAAGGTGTATGCAATTCTTCTGACAATCAATTATCGCCCCGTGGTTAAACAACCAATCCATCCCAAGTATTACATCAAATTCCCCCAGACGTATTGGAATTAGATTCACATTTAATTTCTGACCCCTGATTTCAGCACAACAATTTCTATGTATGTACTCTACCGGAATCACCTCTTTATTAGCAACTTCTATGTTCATTGAGTTTTCTAGTTTGTCTCTAGGCAATTCTAACCGTCTAGCGAAATCATCAGACACAAATGAACAGGTAGCACCCGAATCAAACAATACATATGCATTTATATTATTGATCGGAATAATACCTGACACCACGTCTTTTGACCCCACGGCATCTTGCACCGTCATATTGAACGTCCGGGCTGTCGGCTTGTTCTGTGGTACCGGTCCCCCGATAGCCAATTTGTTGTTATTGCCCTTGTAGCCGCTACCCCCGTCATTCTTCTTCTTAGGGCAATCTTTTATCAGGTGGTCAGATGCTCCGCAAGAAAAGCATCTCACTTTCTTTGGAAGGGGACAATTTGGAGAAATATGTTCCACCTGCCCACAATTATAGCACGTATTCTTCCCTTTCCTGCACTCCCCGAAGTGGTTCTTTCCACATATATTGCATGCTGGCTTTTTCTGAACACTTCCTTGTTGATTCCCCGAGCTCTTGTCGTTGATGCTGTTGTCCCATTTACGTTTGTTGCTGTTATTATTGCCTCCACTGTTGCTGTTCTTGCTTCCCCCTTCATTTTTCTTCTTGTTTCTCTCCTGGTTGTACTTGGTTAACGCGTCGCTTCCTCCTTCAGCAATAATTGACTTCTCCAACAAAGTTGCGAACGAGTCAATCTGCAGTACTGCTACCTTGTTGAATATCCAAGGTCTCAATCCATTCTCGAACCTCCTGGCCTTGCGTTCCTCCGTGTCTACCTGATGTGGAGCGAACCTGGCCAACTCATTAAATTTTGCCGCGTACTCCGGTACCGACATGTTCTCCTGTTTCAGTTCTAGAAACCTTACCTCCATCCTACTCTTCATACTTTTCGGGAAATAATTCTCGTCGAATATTTCCTTAAATTTTGTCCAGGGCACCACACCATCCCCAACCCTATTCTGATTGGCTTCCCACCAGAAATTGGCTTCGCCCTTCATCATGTAGGTAGCAAAAACTGTCTTTTACTCCTCAGCTACTCTTGCGATAACGAACGCCTTCTCTATCTCCTTTATCCAAGACTGGGCCTCTATCGGGTCCGACGTTCCCCTAAACTCTGGCGGTCCCACCGCTTTAAAATCTTTGAAATTTGCCAACTGAGTTGGTGGTGGTGGTGGTGGATTTGCTACAACAGGATGTCTGTGTTGCATTGCCTCAGCTAGCATGTCGACGAAGTTTTACATAGGGTCTACGTTGTGACCCCCCGCGTCGTTGTTAACTGACTCTTCTACCCCCTGGTTCCTTGGTGGTTGTCTACGTGGCGGCATTTTCTGTTATAAACAAAAATTTACATTATTATACTGGTTTCATCTTTTTCATTTCATTATTTTGTATCTTAGACAATATATAGCTAAAATACAAATAATTATTTCAACACACATATAAACATAAATTTGACTGCATTTATATTCATATGCTAAAACAGTAGTGCATGGCACTTTACATTGACAACATACTGCTATAAATGCTGCTATCCCTGAAAAGCTACAAAAGATGGGATCTGACATATCCTACAACTTCCTAGAGTTGGGATTTAGTGACATATTAACCCTCTAATAAAACAAAAGTTGGGTTTTACTGCATCTATTTACATACGAAATTAGAAAACAACTACTACTACTACTGAATGCGCATCCCCCTACGGATCGCGTCGTCATACTCCTCATCCCCGATGGCCATCACCACACTCCTGCTGATGGTGTGCATAGACTGGCCCTCCTCAGCTGGGTAGTAATGCACCCTGCTCTGAAGCCTACCATATGAAGATCGGTAGACGTAGCTAAGTCTATCCGTCCTCACCCGCTTCTCGCGGACCTCCTCCTCTAGCTCAATCATCTGACCATAAGCGGCATCCCGCTGTCTCTCCATCTCTATACGGTCCTCTATCGCTTCCTGCCAGTGTGCACGGATGGCGGCCTTCTCTGCCTGAACCTGCTGAACCTTCAGCTCAGCCTCGGCTAACCTAGTCTCAGCTACTGCTAACTTAGCCTGCAGCTCCACATCCTGATCTACCAGCTGATGTGTCAGCACTGCAAAGTGCTCCACCGAATCCTCGTACTCCTGTATCTGATCCTCAAGTCCTACAATCCTCTCCTTCAGCTCTGTGTTCTCGCCAGAGAACTGATAAGCCGCATCTCTATACTGATCCTCCATGTGCTGGTGGGTCAGATTCTGTTCCTCTAGATGCTGGACCCTTGCCTCCAGCCCCTCGTTCCTATCGGTCAGTCCATCTATGATGTCAGCGGCAGTGGTGCCCATGCCATCAGCTGACTCCTCCTCCTCAGACTCCTCTGACTCTGCCTCATCCTCACTGTAAGGCCTCATGACTCCGCCCCAGACGGGCTCCACACGATCCCCCTCCTCAGGATCTGACTCTGGCTCCTCTACGGGTGCAGCCACCAGCGGCTGTGCAGTATCCATATGGATATCAATATAGTCCTCCTCAGCAGTGCGACTCGACTGTCCGATCTCTGTCATCCTATAACATAAAACAATAACACACGTTAGTACAGCAATAAAATATATTCATTGATGAAATGAAATGATATTTTATCATGTACATCTCGGCTCGATGGATTTTCTCAATCCATCTCCAAAAATACACAACATGATGAATCTCCCCGATTCATCCCCTAACGCACTCGATATGAGTTTAATACTAATGTTATAACTTAGGTTTCGCAAATCCTAACGTTTCTAACCTACAGCTTTGATACCAACCTGTGACGACCCCAAATCCGGGTTCCATAACCTCGAGTTTGGTTCTCACTATTCAACACATTACTAACAATTAAATACATACATTGCATTTAAATATCGCGGAAAATACATATTGGTTCCCTTCAAAAGGTTACAATACCAGGGTCTATCAACCTTAACATAATAACAGTTCCTATCACAAGGAATTACAAAAGGTTTAACAACCGTAAATACATAATTAAAGATCTAATTAGCATGCATAAGCTAACTTAAACTCTGGCCTTTCCTTTTCCCTTATCTTTCTTTGAGCAATCAGGATTATCTGAAAAATGGTTCATGATATAGCAAGAATGAGCAACTAGTTTGCTCAGCAAGTTTAGAACAATCATATAGATTTAATATATCATGAATGAATGGGAAATATCATCAATGATTCAACAATAGATATAACAATTGTGAATGAAACAGGATTCAAATTTTAATAAACAGAATATTTGAATCTTAAAATGCTGAGTGGTCACTAAGGACCCTGAACTAACTAGAGTATAATAGAGTTTCCTCTGACCCTTTTAGTTGTTTGGTTTTCAAGGGGATCAGCCTATTCAACTCGCTGTATATGCATTACATTTAGTCACTGGCGCCCAAAGTCGGTTTCCCGACACAAAATCCCCTAATTTAGGGTTGTTCAATTCTCAGACTTAATATAAGAAATCCGCACCCAACAATGGTTTGGATAAGCTTTTAAAAGTATTCAAGTTATTGAATTTAGAAACGCAATGTCTAGCTGAACTATTAGCTTCAAACATTTTTAATACAGTTCATGAATCAAGAACTAACAAGCTTTAAATGCACTAAGTGCGATTGTATAAACAATATGGATGTGGAATAATTTTAAATAATTAAACCACTTCAAGCTTTAACAATAAATACAAGTATGGAAACTTGTTCAACGATAATAATTGAGTAGGGTTAGAGAACTTGCTTGTTTGCTCAGCTACAATAATTGTCTAGCTTTAACTAACTTGCTTTGAAAGACCTAACATTAATAAAGTCGGTCTAATAATTAATACGACGTATTTGCATAATTATACGCTTAATAACGAACTTATTTACCACATAAGTACTAACACATAAATTACATTAGTCAAAACAATATTATTAACCTTATAGACACTTAATCATTTTAGGTTAATAATTTAATAAGTTAGAAAATATTTTTCTTAAGTGTTGGACACTTATTAAACCCTTAAACAACTTATTATAATTTTTTAATTAAATCATAATTAAATTTAATTTATTTTATTAACTCAATCTCTATTTAATTACTATTTAATATTGATTAAATAGAAATTAATTAATTAACTCTAGTTATTATTTAAAATAAATAATAACTAATTGTACTTACTTATTATTTAATTAAGGAAATTAAATAATAGTTTACTAATCTTAATCCTCTTTAATTATTATTTAATGTCAATTAAATAATAATTAATTATTTAATTAATTTTAATTATTATTTAAGGTCAAATAATAATCAAATCATTTTTATTTATTATTTAAATTAAATAATAAATTATTACTCTAATAACTTAATTTCTATTAATCGTTATTTAATGATAATTAAATAATAATTAATTACTTAATTATCCTTATTTATTATTTAATAATATTTAAATAATAAATAATTAATTTATAAATTTTATCTCTCTTTAAATATTATTTAATAGGCATTAAATAATAATTGCTAATTTATCATCTTTATTTATTATTAACATTTAAAATAATAAATAAATAATAATTTATTTAACTTAACCATGGTTTAGCTAACTAGATTAATATTTAAAATATTTAAATATTAAACTTAATGAAAAATATCCTCCCCAATATTATTTTTGTATTATTATTATTTTTGTTATAATTTTAATTTAATTTTTAAATATTTAAATTAATTAAAATTAACCCGAATGACATTTTCGTAAATAAGTTGAAAAATCCGGACCGATGGCAATTCTGTAAATAATCAGAAAACTGATCGGAGGGCAAAATGGTAATTCTGCCAAGAAAAACGCGGAGGGGCAGAATCGTAATTCCGCCGAAAAGTTTCTTACCGCGCATTGCGCGCGTTTTAGTTTGTTACGGGTCAAAACGACGCCGTTTCTGGAAAGCAGAAAACGGCTTCCGCGCGTACGCGCGGAGTAACTTTTTACGGACACCAAACGATGTCGTTTGGCTCCGTGTTTTCGGTGAACAGTGCTGCTCGCGCATTGCGCGGAAAATCCAAATTTTTTTATTTTTAGCAGATTGTGAACAGTGCTCCGGCTACCCATTTTAAATAAAAATATACCATCAAGTAAGCTTTAACTCTTCAATAAAAATCCAAAAAAATTACCAATCACCTTATATTAATTTATAACATGAAAAATTAATTTTTCATGATTTAATAACATTATTTTTTTATAAAAATTTGTACATCACATAAACTACCATAAATCATAAATTTTTGTATATAACTCCATTTTGAGTGATTCAAACTTTATTTTTCTCATGATTTAATGTTCTATAATATTAGAACATCAAACCTTAGTTTTATAAAAATATTTTTGGTAATATATTTCAAAACTTGTTTACACACTACTAAATACATATTTTAGCATATAAAATATACCAAAATACAAACCAAGCATATTAAACTCAAGCATGACATAAATATTACCTCTACACATTAATAACTATATTAACATGTTTATACTAACATGATGATTTATTTAATTTAAAAACAAAACTTTATTTAAAATAACCATTACCTTGATTTAATGGCTATCTTTCTTTTTCTTCCAAAGTAGGTGATGAGGTTTGAAGGCATGAACCAAGAACTCCTTCTCTTGGTATTTTTGCTCTCAACTATAATTTTTCTACACTCTCAAATGCTCTCTAGCTTGAAAAATGGAGGAAGAAGAATGACTAACACAATGCTCCTAATTTGCAAGTATACTTGCAATATTGATAGATACATAATATATCTAATAATTTTAGCCCATCATGCACCTATTGGATACTTACACAAGTTAGCCACATTAGGTGAAAAGAAGCATGGTGTCTATGTACTTTAAAAATCAATCCAAGCAATCCTTTAATTAAATAAATAAGAAAATAAACTAAAATAAAACAAAATTCAATTTTCTCTCTCCTCCTCCTTGTAGGCTCTCGGCTGGACTCCTTTCTTTTGTCCCAAATTCAAAGTCACATTTCACTTTTTAAACAATTAATAGTTAATTTAAGTATTTTCCAAGTGGGCCAATCTTTGGGATTTAATTTAAAATACCAATTGGGCTTCTATTAAATTGTTTGGGCTACTAAATTGTCAAATTTTATTATTCCCCACTTGGGCTACTAATTGACCCATGTTGGGTTAATTTAATAATTTACACATTAATTATTCAATCCATGGTTAAATAAATAATTAGATTGAATAAATAATTAAATATTCTAACCCATAGGTATTTGTGACGACCCCAAATCCGAGTTCCTTGAACCTCGGATTCGGTTCAACACGAGTACAACATTTTCCTTATTGTTCATGAATTACAACACTATTATAATTGGTAAATAACCATTTATTTACAATTTTACAGCATCTCTTTCTATTCCAGAATCGAAATCTTTATACATTCCTAGTATGTCTTAATATCATACATGATACGACATTCTATTACAATCAACTTATGTATTTAACACTCATATAACATACCAACTAAGTTTTATGATACACAATCATTTACCTGTCCAATTCGGACTGATATCTACAATAGATATTTAGATCTTCAATGGAAGTAATATATTTTCCTGTTCCTTGTTCTTTATCGAGAACTTCAGGTAACTAGCCTTATCTGAAATTGTTGGTTTAGGCAAGAGTGAGCACGACGGCTCAGCAAGTTCAACAGCTACACATAACACATTACATGCTTCACATAAAATTTACAATTTATACTAACATCATGTTTTTCATGCATTTCAGTTTATGACATACTGCTCATGCATATCATGCCTCGCATTTAATCTATGCTTCATGTCTAACCTCTATCATGACATATAGTTCAATGCAGAACAATTGTCTTAAATCAACTACCGCATATCAACAGTTCAAATCAACTTATTGCACAAAGGCACATTAAAATATCTTTGCACATAACCACGTATGAGCACATCTCAGTTTAATAACAAACTTATAATTCATGCACATAATACAACACGTTCTGAAAAACTTGCCTGGACTTGTATAACCAGCTTACGTTAATCTTTCACGTTCCTTGCACCACCTACACGGTATGTGAGATCAACGGTACACAATATCAGTCAAAGTTTGACTCAATACTAAATCTTATTTTAAAGATATTTATTTCTTCTTATCATCCCCTTTATTTAATAAGGTTAATTTCATATTTTAGTCTCTCTTTGACTTGACTCAGTGTTTCATATTCAACACCATAAATCTTTTGTTCGAAACTATGCAATTCTGACATTTATTAATGTCACTGCATTAAAACTTGGACCCTATATTTATTTAGGTCGATCCACCAATTAATCACTAATGGACCATACCCTTGGTTTAACTTAATCACATCATTTATCTCGATACCTATCATAATATTATCCACCTTGGATAATATTTTAAATTTTACTATCAATTAGTAATAACTTATAATGTTATTTAATTGTTAAATAACACTTTAAATAATCATTACTATTATTAATTTATTTTTAATAATAGTTTACCTTAATCATTATTATTAATCTTTTAATAATAATTTAATTGCTTGCTAATATTATTACCCTTTAATAATATTTTAATTGACTTCTCATTATTATCAATCATTTTAATAATAATTTAATTGTTCATCAATATTATCAATCATTTAATAATATTTGAAATCCTCACGTATCATTAGTAATTATTTAATAACGATTCAACCCTTAACTATTATTACCCAATAGTTAATTACTTGTTAAACAATATTATTAATTCTTTAATAATATTCTAAATCTTTATTTATCATTATTATTTATTTAATAATGATTTAACTCTTAACTATTAGTATTTAATAGTTAATTAAATGCTAAATAATATTATTAATCCTTTAATAATATTTTAAATTAATTACATATCATTATTAATTATTGAATAATGATTTAATTCTTAACTATTATCATTTAATAGTTAGTCAATAATATTATCAATATATTTTAATTACTTAATAATTCTTCTTTCGATTAAGTAATAATTTATTCCACTTAATTACCATTTAATTATTATTTAATATGAATTAAATAATAATTAATTAACTAATTATCTGAACTCATTATTTAATATTAATTAAATAATAATTAATTAATTAATTAACATTACTTATTATTTAATATTAATTAAATAATAAATAATTAGTTTATTAACCTTAATTATCCTTTAATTATTATTTAATATTAATTAAATAATAATTAATTACTTAATTAACCTTACTTATTATTTAATATTAATTAAATAATAAATAATTAGCTTTCTAACTTTAATATTCTTTAATTATTATTTAATATTAATTTAAATAATAATTAATTATTTATTTAACTTTACTTATTATTTAAGTGCAATTAAATAATAAATAACTAACTTATTCATCTTAACATCCTTTAATTATTATTTAATATTCATTAAATCATAATTAATTAATTACATAACTTCATATATTATTTAATATTTATTAAATAATATTTAATTAGATTATTAGCCTATTTATACACTAATAAATAGCTAATATATAGTGAATCACTCCAATAATTTCAAATTTTACTTTATAACACTTAACTAGCATGCCAATAGGTCAAATATTATTTTTCGGAAATTAAAAATAATTTTCCCATAATTATTAGCAATTTAGTAAGCTTTAATCCACCATTAATTCTAATAAATACCAAATTACAAAAAAATTCGGATTTTAAATTTTGATAATTTTCTTTATAAAATTATAAGCATTTTCTCTTTTGGAACCAACCCAAGAACCGGCCTAAAAATGCCCGAACCGGCCCTACCTAGAAATCATGAAAAACCGAAAAAAACCGAACCGGCCGGTTTTTTTAAAAAAATAGGCAGATTACTTTTATGCTTTTTCAGACTTGGGGTCTTCGACGGGAACTTGAATAAAATGAAATCCACAAGTCCGATTGAGGCCTATTTGGTATCGATGGATTCGTAACTTCCCGAACTACATTTTTCTGTTATCAAACATCAAATTTGGATTTGTTTTGGTCACAGAAATTGGCTCTAAACCGGACTGTTGTGCACAGCCCTAAAACAGTGGGTGTGTTTTGGTTGAAAAATCATAACTTGCTCATTTTAAATCGGATCGAAGTGATTCCACTTGGAGGATCTTCATATCCCACACATCTAACACCAGAAATTTACGGATCATGAATCCGACTTACGGATCATGCCCAGAAATTTCGGGAGTGGCTGCCATGATTTTGGTTACTTGGTTTTCGTCGGTAAAAACTTATTTGATGATTTTGATGAAATCTTTCCACATAAATACACCCAAAAATTCATATTAAACCCATGTAACCCTAGATATATCAATCTAGCATGTTTCTACCTTTTTAGATTTTGAAAATTAGTTTTCTACCAAAGAAATTACATAGTACCCAAAGAACAATACCAAGCTAGAATGTTTTATACCTTTTGTTGATTATCCTCTTTGTTAGAACTTTGAAAAGACTTGGATGATCAATCTTCTTACATAGATAGATTCCTCTTGATGAGACCTCCATCTTTAAACCTTGCTTCTTCTTCATCCAATCATCCAAGCATCAAGAATCTTGTTTCTCTTCCATGGCTTCTCTCTTTTCTCTCTAGCTCTCCTCTCTTCTACTTGGAGAAATGAAGAAGAAAAGAAACAAATGAAATGATCTAAGTCTCCTTCACTCTCACTCTCTCTATCTATTGTAGAGACTTAACCCAATGTGGTTTAATTTTGCTAGCAACTAACCTTAGGTTAGTTCTTATCTCATTTAACATTAGCTTTGACCACACCTTTTCCCATCACTTAACCAACATATGGTTAAATCTCTACATTATACATATATATTATATATCTATACACTTTGACTAACATTACTTGCAACCATCAAAACTTGGCTTGATTTAAGGGAATGGACTTGGTTGATTGACTAAAATGTGACATCTATCAAGCTTGAGTCTAGGCTTCCTTTTGAGTGTAAATAAAGCAACAAGCAAGCAAAATCTACACTCTTTTCACCAAGTGGGCCCCAAAATTCGGGATTTGCTCTAATATTACACCAATTTGGCTTTATTTTTATATCCTATATCATTATATAAGTATCCATATATATATACACCAATGTATATATATTGACCACAACTTTGACTATCATTTGGCTCCACATTGGATCAATTTAATATTTCTATTGGGCTCGTCAATTAAATTTGTTTGGGCTCAATTTAATTACTACATTGGGCTAATATTAAATACCCTATGTTACATTTAATTAAACAAGCATTGGGCTTGGTTAATTATTACATAAATCCATGTTCAAATTAAATTATATGGACTACTAGGTTAAATTAATTTGACCTAGTTTAATACCTCAATTGGACTTATAATATAATCCAATTAGATTTGCTATAATTAATTCTACCACATTGGGTTACTTAATTAACCCATCCACGATTAA
This sequence comes from Hedera helix, assembly GCA_947179155.2. Taxonomy (NCBI): domain Eukaryota; kingdom Viridiplantae; phylum Streptophyta; class Magnoliopsida; order Apiales; family Araliaceae; genus Hedera; species Hedera helix. The sequence continues at coordinate 24,824,667 of OX359283.1, forward strand.
TTCTTAACCCCACATTTATTTATCTAGCAATTAACCAATGATTGGTTAATGTTATCTCTCTTGTCAACCAACTAGGGTTATTCAATTAACTAGACACTAGTTAATTCTCTACACTCAATCAATACTTGAAATGCTTCTCCCAACCATTGACCATCATTTGACTTTTAATGGTTTGGGCTACATAACTTACTTTTTATTGGCTCTCTTATTTAATTACCCATTTCATGCAAATATCTCCATATTGGGCTTACATCTATAACAACTTATTAATTAAGTAAATTACTTAATTAATTAACTTCTTAATATTGTCCTTCAAGGCAATATTTCACTTTCCTACTTGTTACTCATAACCTTAATTCATAACTTATATAATTAATTCAATTAATTATATTACATGACTTTTCTTTTTAATCCATACTAAAACTAATTAATTTATTAGTTTTATTAAATATTTAATTTACTTCACACGTCATCTTGTTTGACTAACAAACTCAACTATAGGTGTATATATATAAATATTAATATATTCACCTTCACTTTTCAATTGAATTTCTTTCTTAAATAAATTATCTACATGCATCATTAAAATATTCTCACATTTAATTTCTAACAAATAATTTATGTTAAAAAAAAATGTTTACCCATTTTCTACACATCTTCCTTCTCACCTTCTAGGTTTAAACCTTAACCTTTAATAAAATCAATTAAGATATTATTTAAAATCTTGGAAATATCTGGGATATTACATTCACCCCTTCTTATAAGAATTTCGTCCCCGAAATTTCATTATACTCATTTCTACCAGTTTTTCATCACTGAGAATATCTCTTTACTAATCGAATTCTATGACCACCCTTTTCTAGGAAGTTCATACTTTTCACAATTCCAGAACAATGGAATATCTTGCAGAAGAATAAATTGAAAATCAATATCTTACAAAAGAATAAATTGAAAATCAAAATATTCATTAAAACTTTCATACTATTCTGAGGAGTCATAAAGACTATGAACATACTGCGAGAATGTTTATCAATCACAATGACTGAAAACATACCACAATGGTTTCGTACGCTAGGTGATCAGCCTATCGTACTCTAGCGCTGTGCACAACGACTTCTGTTGGGGTCGAACTCTTTGGATTTACCAACCCATATCAGCATGCCACCACTGTTGGGCGCCCCCTCGCGAGTTCTTTATTCATGGCTCTGACATATCCCCCATTATGGGGTTGTTCACCTCAGACTTACTACAAAATTCCGCTCCAGCATACGTTGGATTGGAAAATAAAACTTGAGTCATTTCTGACCAAAAGTGTCCAGTCAAAATAAATGACATAGACTCACATCATTAGACTGTTCATATATTACGAACTGAAAATCATTTCAGATTAAAACAACTGAAATACATTTTTAGGACTTCATGATACCGCACCGTTGCAACAGCGCGTTGAGGATTCCGTCTTTTTCATCTCTGCACCATGGCTTTAATGGCGTGTGATGATTTTATAAATACATTTTGATATTTTTAAATCAATTTGTCTAGCCGAAACAATTAGCATAGACTCTTCTTTACACGTTTCAAAATACTGAAAATCATTTTGATTTTGTCATATTACATCGTACCATAGTGGGCTTAAAAATACATCCAACACTAGGTTACTCTGCATTGATGACTCCATCGTTTATCATCTCTGCACTAAATGCATTAATGATTATGAAAACACACTTTGACATTTTCAAAAGCACAAAAGTGCGAATTTAGCACGATTTTAAGAATTTCAAAGTCTAGCATAGCTAGAAGATTTGGAATATCCTAAAACCTCAAAACACCTCAAATTTTTCCTCCACATTCTTTTCCAGCTTAATAACTATATCTAGTATAGCCTTAACCTGACTACTTAACTCTATCCATACTCACTGTTCATCAAACTCACCACGTATTTGGGTTCAGGAACTTACCACAATCATATGGTTTGAGGAACTTGTCCTAGTCAGGCCAAAGTCGCCCATTCGCTGAGGGGTTCCACCACATAACTATGAGTCACGAACTTTCCATGCGTGTCGGTTCTCAGAACACGAACTTAACTTAACATCCTCTACCTATTCATTATACATGAGAAAAGAATCACCTTTTCAACATTCATATAACAAATAGCGCGACACCAGATTTCAATCGATTATCACTATAGGAAGCTAAGTGGTCGTCAAACCAAACACAATCTCCCGCCCATACAAGAAATTGGTCAACTCGGCCACTAATCAATATAGAAAGTTAAGCGGTCGTTAAACCAAGAACAAATACATCAGTTTCCCAACTCTTCAACACTGTAAGGAACACCTGCCATCAGTGCATACGTTTATTATACGATACACACTGATCGTGCCAAGTTTCGCAGCAGCATCTCCCAAATTGGTTCGCTGACATATCATAGCCCCCGCCCATACAAGGGTTCGTTCAACTCAACCACTATATTAATATAGGAAGCTAAGCGGTTCTAAAACCAAGCACAAATCCATACAAGGAATCGTACAGCTCAACCACTAATATGAGTCCTCAATTAAAAACCCCCAAACCTTTAATTTTTCTTAACTGAATACGAATTCTATCCATTCATATTTTAGCACATTTGCCTCATTACGAGTTCATCTCTCTAGATCATTTCATGACCTTATTAGCATTTTCTTTATGCTTCTCAAAATCTTATCATAAAATATTTTTCTATCATTTCTTCAAATTAGGTACAACGTGACCTTTTTCATTTCTCTTATAGCTTCTCAAATCCATCTTTGGATAATCTTCTATATATGAATTTTTCAAATTCACCTTTTATTACTTAAACTCTTCCGGAGTTTATTCATTTATCATTTTACTTATCTTCTACACGGTTATAGCCTAAGGTACTCTTACCTAAGGTTTATAACCTATCAGCTCTGATACCAACTTGTGACGACCCCAAATCCGAGTTCCTTGAACCTCGGATTCGGTTCAACACGAGTACAACATTTTCCTTATTGTTCATGAATTACAACACTATTATAATTGGTAAATAACCATTTATTTACAATTTTACAGCATCTCTTTCTATTCCAGAATCGAAATCTTTATACATTCCTAGTATGTCTTAATATCATACATGATACGACATTCTATTACAATCAACTTATGTATTTAACACTCATATAACATACCAACTAAGTTTTATGATACACAATCATTTACCTGTCCAATTCGGACTGATATCTACAATAGATATTTAGATCTTCAATGGAAGTAATATATTTTCCTGTTCCTTGTTCTTTATCGAGAACTTCAGGTAACTAGCCTTATCTGAAATTGTTGGTTTAGGCAAGAGTGAGCACGACGGCTCAGCAAGTTCAACAGCTACACATAACACATTACATGCTTCACATAAAATTTACAATTTATACTAACATCATGTTTTTCATGCATTTCAGTTTATGACATACTGCTCATGCATATCATGCCTCGCATTTAATCTATGCTTCATGTCTAACCTCTATCATGACATATAGTTCAATGCAGAACAATTGTCTTAAATCAACTACCGCATATCAACAGTTCAAATCAACTTATTGCACAAAGGCACATTAAAATATCTTTGCACATAACCACGTATGAGCACATCTCAGTTTAATAACAAACTTATAATTCATGCACATAATACAACACGTTCTGAAAAACTTGCCTGGACTTGTATAACCAGCTTACGTTAATCTTTCACGTTCCTTGCACCACCTACACGGTATGTGAGATCAACGGTACACAATATCAGTCAAAGTTTGACTCAATACTAAATCTTATTTTAAAGATATTTATTTCTTCTTATCATCCCCTTTATTTAATAAGGTTAATTTCATATTTTAGTCTCTCTTTGACTTGACTCAGTGTTTCATATTCAACACCATAAATCTTTTGTTCGAAACTATGCAATTCTGACATTTATTAATGTCACTGCATTAAAACTTGGACCCTATATTTATTTAGGTCGATCCACCAATTAATCACTAATGGACCATACCCTTGGTTTAACTTAATCACATCATTTATCTCGATACCTATCATAATATTATCCACCTTGGATAATATTTTAAATTTTACTATCAATTAGTAATAACTTATAATGTTATTTAATTGTTAAATAACACTTTAAATAATCATTACTATTATTAATTTATTTTTAATAATAGTTTACCTTAATCATTATTATTAATCTTTTAATAATAATTTAATTGCTTGCTAATATTATTACCCTTTAATAATATTTTAATTGACTTCTCATTATTATCAATCATTTTAATAATAATTTAATTGTTCATCAATATTATCAATCATTTAATAATATTTGAAATCCTCACGTATCATTAGTAATTATTTAATAACGATTCAACCCTTAACTATTATTACCCAATAGTTAATTACTTGTTAAACAATATTATTAATTCTTTAATAATATTCTAAATCTTTATTTATCATTATTATTTATTTAATAATGATTTAACTCTTAACTATTAGTATTTAATAGTTAATTAAATGCTAAATAATATTATTAATCCTTTAATAATATTTTAAATTAATTACATATCATTATTAATTATTGAATAATGATTTAATTCTTAACTATTATCATTTAATAGTTAGTCAATAATATTATCAATATATTTTAATTACTTAATAATTCTTCTTTCGATTAAGTAATAATTTATTCCACTTAATTACCATTTAATTATTATTTAATATGAATTAAATAATAATTAATTAACTAATTATCTGAACTCATTATTTAATATTAATTAAATAATAATTAATTAATTAATTAACATTACTTATTATTTAATATTAATTAAATAATAAATAATTAGTTTATTAACCTTAATTATCCTTTAATTATTATTTAATATTAATTAAATAATAATTAATTACTTAATTAACCTTACTTATTATTTAATATTAATTAAATAATAAATAATTAGCTTTCTAACTTTAATATTCTTTAATTATTATTTAATATTAATTTAAATAATAATTAATTATTTATTTAACTTTACTTATTATTTAAGTGCAATTAAATAATAAATAACTAACTTATTCATCTTAACATCCTTTAATTATTATTTAATATTCATTAAATCATAATTAATTAATTACATAACTTCATATATTATTTAATATTTATTAAATAATATTTAATTAGATTATTAGCCTATTTATACACTAATAAATAGCTAATATATAGTGAATCACTCCAATAATTTCAAATTTTACTTTATAACACTTAACTAGCATGCCAATAGGTCAAATATTATTTTTCGGAAATTAAAAATAATTTTCCCATAATTATTAGCAATTTAGTAAGCTTTAATCCACCATTAATTCTAATAAATACCAAATTACAAAAACATTCGGATTTTAAATTTTGATAATTTTCTTTATAAAATTATAAGCATTTTCTCTTTTGGAACCAACCCAAGAACCGGCCTAAAAATGCCCGAACCGGCCCTACCTAGAAATCATGAAAAACCGAAAAAAACCGAACCGGCCGGTTTTTTTAAAAAAATAGGCAGATTACTTTTATGCTTTTTCAGACTTGGGGTCTTCGACGGGAACTTGAATAAAATGAAATCCACAAGTCCGATTGAGGCCTATTTGGTATCGATGGATTCGTAACTTCCCGAACTACATTTTTCTATTATCAAACATCAAATTTGGATTTGTTTTGGTCACAGAAATTGGCTCTAAACCGGACTGTTGTGCACAGCCCTAAAACAGTGGGTGTGTTTTGGTTGAAAAATCATAACTTGCTCATTTTAAATCGGATCGAAGTGATTCCACTTGGAGGATCTTCATATCCCACACATCTAACACCAGAAATTTACGGATCATGAATCCGACTTACGGATCATGCCCAGAAATTTCGGGAGTGGCTGCCATGATTTTGGTTACTTGGTTTTCGTCGGTAAAAACTTATTTGATGATTTTGATGAAATCTTTCCACATAAATACACCCAAAAATTCATATTAAACCCATGTAACCCTAGATATATCAATCTAGCATGTTTCTACCTTTTTAGATTTTGAAAATTAGTTTTCTACCAAAGAAATTACATAGTACCCAAAGAACAATACCAAGCTAGAATGTTTTATACCTTTTGTTGATTATCCTCTTTGTTAGAACTTTGAAAAGACTTGGATGATCAATCTTCTTACATAGATAGATTCCTCTTGATGAGACCTCCATCTTTAAACCTTGCTTCTTCTTCATCCAATCATCCAAGCATCAAGAATCTTGTTTCTCTTCCATGGCTTCTCTCTTTTCTCTCTAGCTCTCCTCTCTTCTACTTGGAGAAATGAAGAAGAAAAGAAACAAATGAAATGATCTAAGTCTCCTTCACTCTCACTCTCTCTATCTATTGTAGAGACTTAACCCAATGTGGTTTAATTTTGCTAGCAACTAACCTTAGGTTAGTTCTTATCTCATTTAACATTAGCTTTGACCACACCTTTTCCCATCACTTAACCAACATATGGTTAAATCTCTACATTATACATATATATTATATATCTATACACTTTGACTAACATTACTTGCAACCATCAAAACTTGGCTTGATTTAAGGGAATGGACTTGGTTGATTGACTAAAATGTGACATCTATCAAGCTTGAGTCTAGGCTTCCTTTTGAGTGTAAATAAAGCAACAAGCAAGCAAAATCTACACTCTTTTCACCAAGTGGGCCCCAAAATTCGGGATTTGCTCTAATATTACACCAATTTGGCTTTATTTTTATATCCTATATCATTATATAAGTATCCATATATATATACACCAATGTATATATATTGACCACAACTTTGACTATCATTTGGCTCCACATTGGATCAATTTAATATTTCTATTGGGCTCGTCAATTAAATTTGTTTGGGCTCAATTTAATTACTACATTGGGCTAATATTAAATACCCTATGTTACATTTAATTAAACAAGCATTGGGCTTGGTTAATTATTACATAAATCCATGTTCAAATTAAATTATATGGACTACTAGGTTAAATTAATTTGACCTAGTTTAATACCTCAATTGGACTTATAATATAATCCAATTAGATTTGCTATAATTAATTCTACCACATTGGGTTACTTAATTAACCCATCCACGATTAATTCTTAACCCCACATTTATTTATCTAGCAATTAACCAATGATTGGTTAATGTTATCTCTCTTGTCAACCAACTAGGGTTATTCAATTAACTAGACACTAGTTAATTCTCTACACTCAATCAATACTTGAAATGCTTCTCCCAACCATTGACCATCATTTGACTTTTAATGGTTTGGGCTACATAACTTACTTTTTATTGGCTCTCTTATTTAATTACCCATTTCATGCAAATATCTCCATATTGGGCTTACATCTATAACAACTTATTAATTAAGTAAATTACTTAATTAATTAACTTCTTAATATTGTCCTTCAAGGCAATATTTCACTTCCCTACTTGTTACTCATAACCTTAATTCATAACTTATATAATTAATTCAATTAATTATATTACATGACTTTTCTTTTTAATCCATACTAAAACTAATTAATTTATTAGTTTTATTAAATATTTAATTTACTTCACACGTCATCTTGTTTGACTAACAAACTCAACTATAGGTGTATATATATAAATATTAATATATTCACCTTCACTTTTCAATTGAATTTCTTTCTTAAATAAATTATCTACATGCATCATTAAAATATTCTCACATTTAATTTCTAACAAATAATTTATGTTAAAAAAAAATGTTTACCCATTTTCTACACATCTTCCTTCTCACCTTCTAGGTTTAAACCTTAACCTTTAATAAAATCAATTAAGATATTATTTAAAATCTTGGAAATATCTGGGATATTACAGTATTAAATTACTAAATGGACTAATAAATATTATTATTAATATTTCACATTATTTACATTAATTAATAATTATATTAATTAATTTATTATATTTAATTCACTCATTATATTCAATTTAATTGAATATTTAATTAATAGGAAACTTATCAATTATTTTGATATTAAAACTTTAGGGTTTGTTTACTAATTTAATAACATATTAGTAACCCCCTTTAATTAATTCTAGTAATTAATTACATAATTATTTAATCACATAATTAATCAATCACATAAAAGGATTTAAATAATCTTATAAAAATAACTCGTTGGAAATTAAATTAATAATTTAATTAATAAAGATGTGGAAATTCTAGGACAGTACAGTTAGTAATGTGTATTAGTAATATTTATGCCATGCTTGAGTTTAATATACTTGGTTTGTGTTTTGGTATAATTTATATGCTAAAAACATGTGTTTGGTGGTATTAAATCAAGTCTCAAAATAATGTCCAAAAATAATTTTTATAAAATTTAGATTTAATGTTATAATATTATAGAACATTAAATCATGAGAAAAACAAAGTTTGAATCACTCAAAATGGAGTTATACACAAAAAGTTATGATTTGTGGTAGTTTATGTGATGTAAAATTTTTTTATAAAATTTTTTAATATTAAATCATGAAAAATTATATTTCATGTTATAAATTGATATTAAGTGTTTGGTAATTTTTTTGAATTTTTATTGAAGAGTTAAAGTTTAC